>CM033736.1:4853127-5453127 GCA_019671005.1 Hibiscus mutabilis
GGTTGTTATCTCATATTTTGGAATATTATGGCATCATTTTGACAAATTTCATAGTTCATTCTAAATTTGTTCTTCGCTAATTTTTTTTTCTTTGGAATGCTATAAAGATTTCCTTCGATTTACATTCTTCTAGGTCGGAGATATCGAAGGTGATATCCCTATAGCAAAGCGCTTGCGAAGGTCATCATCGATGCTTTGCAAGATACCGTTAGCGAGTGAAGAGCTTTCCTTGTATGGCTCAACCCCAAATAATGAGTGAATCAAAGATGGTGGTGTACTTCTTCAAAATTAATACAAGGCCATTGTTGATTGCTTTTAAGCTTCATCTTAGGAAGAAATTCTAAAAATATGGGGGATGGTGTCAAAATAGACCTTTTTATTATATTTTCCATAGGAATTTTACACTGATATATATATATATATATATAGACATAGTGAGCCTAAGTTAGGAAACTCTAAACTAGGAAAGAGACTAATTTTAGGAAAGTTTGACCTAAAATACAGCCTTAAAATACAACCTTAAAAATAGGGATTACAATCACTAACATATTTACAGAATCTCCTAGCTAGGAAACTGGAATCTGACACTCCCCCTCAAGCTGGTAAGTGGATATCATCCATTCTCAGTTTGCTTACTAACTTTTGAAAATTCTTCCCAGGCAATCCTTTGGTAAGCATATATGCCAATTGACCATCAGTGGACACATATGGAGTGCAGATTAGGCCACTGTCAAGTTTCTCTTTTATGAAATGTCTGTCAACTTCAATGTGCTTTGTTCAGTCATGCTGCACTGGATTGTGTGCAATATTGGTAGCAGATTTATTATCACAATACAACTTCATTGGACTTTCCCACTTGATTTTTAAATCGTCCAAAATAATTTTTAACCATAATAAGCCACAAATCCCAAGTGCCATTGCCCTAAATTCAGCTTCTGCACTGGATCTAGCCACAACATTCTGTTTTTTACTCCTCCAAGTCACAAGGTTGCCTCCTAGGAAAGTGCAATAGCCTGAGGTTGATCTTCTATCAACTATAGACCCTGTATAATCTGCATCAGTATAGGCCTCAAGAGTTAGCTTCTCCCCTTTCTTAAATAAGATTCCTTTGCCTAGCGTGCCTTATAAGTACTGTAGGATCTGGTACACGGCCCTAAGATGTGACTCTTTGGGGTTGTGCATGAATTGACTTACCACACCAACTGCATAGGCAATGTCTGGTCTAGTATGTGACAAGTAGATGAGTTTTCCCACGAGCCTCTGATAGGAGCCTTTATCATCAACTGCCTTTGCTAGTGCATCTCCAAGTCTGTGGTTGACCTTTATAGGTGTCTCTGCTGGTATGCATCCTAGCTTGCCCATTTCTGTCAACAAATCAACTATGTACTTTTGCTGAGATATGAAGATTCCTTCCCGAGAATGTGCTACTTCAATACCGAGGAAATATTTTAACTTACCAAGTTCTTTGACTTCAAATTCCTTTACTAGGCATTTCTTTAAATTCTCCATTCCTTCCAAATCATCACCTGTCACTATAATGTCATCTACAGAGACCAATAAGGCTGTCACTGCCCTGAAAGTGAATGCTTTACAAACAGCGTGTGATCACCTTGGCTCTGCTTATATCCCAATTTGAGCATTGCCTTGGTAAACCTTCCAAACCAAGCTCTCGGGGACTGTTTCAATCCGTATAAAGCATTCTTTAGCCTGCATACCAACTGTCCAGTATTTAGACCGAACCCTGGTGGAACATCCATGTAGATTTCCTCCTCAAGCTCATCATGTAAAAAATCATTTTTTATGTCAAATTGTTGTAATTTTCAGCCTCGATTAGCAGCTAGTGACAACAACACTCTCACAGTGTTCATCTTTGCAACAAGGGCAAAAGTCTCAAGGTAGTCCATTCCATACGTTTGAGTGTACCCTTTAGCAACCAATCTTGCTTTGTACCTCTCCAAAGAACCATCTGATTTATACTTCATTGTGAACACCCATCGTCATCCCATTGGTTTCTTCCCTCTTGGTAATTCCACCAAGTCCCATATCTTATTCTTTTCAAGTGCTTCCATTTCAACTTTCATGGCATTTTTCGAATTCTCATCATTTAAAGCCTCAAATACTTTTTTGAGAATGGAGATAGAGTTTAGGCTAGTAAAAAAGGTTTTATGGTATGAGACAAATTTTTGTAGGACATGAATTAAGTATAGGGGATGTTTTGTGCAGGCTCTAGTTCCTTTTCTAATAGCAATGGGAAAGTCATAGTCTCTTTGATCAGTATTTTTAGTAGTTTCAGTGGTATTGTCATTATTGGGAGTAGGTTCAGCAATTACCTCGGGTTGTATAGGAGAAGAGGATGATTGAACCTACACCGGTGCCTTCTTCCTTGTGTAAATCAGTAAAGGACTAGTAGTGTCCTGAATCCCTTGTGATTTAGGGGTAGTGGGCTCTGTCTTGGGTTGTATGGTTTCAAGCTGGGCTGACTCAGGCTGTTTGGCAATGAGGGGCTGCTGGATAGGTGTTGGAAAATCGAGGAGAAAGAGATCTTTGTCCTTATCTTCTGTGAATGAGATTTCCCCCTGAAGATAAGGACGAGTAAAGTAGTTCTCTCCTTCTGCAAAAGTAACATCAGCAGATACAAAGCGTTTTTTTGTGGGAGGATGATAGCATTTGTACCCCTTTTAGGTGGAAGAATAACCAAGAAAGACACACTTGACTTCCCGTGGATCAAGTTTCCCCCTATTTTGGGAATGTACATGAACAAAGGCAACACAACCGAATATTTTGGGAGTAAGATTATTTGAGGCATTGAAATTAGGAAAGAACTTTGTTAGAACTTGCATAGGGCTTTGAGACTCAAGGACCTTTGTAGGTAGTCTATTTATCATACGAGTAGTAGTTAAGACAGCCTCCCCCAATATTGTTTAGGAACATTTTTCTGGAACAAGAGAGCCCTTGTGATAGCTAAAATGCGACCATTCTTCTTTCAGCTACACCATTTTGTTGGGGTGTACTAACACACGATGACTCATGTAGGATGCCTTTTTCTTGGAAATATGGTGAGAGAAATTGATTAAAATAGTTTTTGGCATTGTATGATCGAAACCTCTTAATTTCAGCACCAAATTGGGTTTTGATCATGTTGTAAAAAGTTTGGAAGGTAGAGCTCACATCAGATTTTGTTTTAGAAGAAATATCCAAGATACACCGGTACAATCATCAATGAAGGATACAAACCATCGAGCCCCATAAATATTTGAAATAGAGGATGGTCCCCAAACATCACTATGAATAAGAGTGAAAGGAGCAAAAGTTCTTTTATTGCTTACTGGAAAAGTAGTACGTTTGTGTTTTGCAAGTTCACAGACATCACAATGGAAGTTTTCAATATTTGAAATAGAGGATGGTCCCCAAACATAATTTTGAGGACTCTAAATGATGGATGACCAAGGCGGAGGTGATGGAGCCAAATTTGGTCTTTATTTGTCTTAACAGTTTCGGAGAGGAAAGATAATGGTGAGGAATTCAGAACACTAACTTGACCAATGTATTCTTCAAAGTATTATAGCCCATTTATCTTTGAAAGTAACCTTGACCGGCCACTGTAATTACCGAACCATCTGCTACCGTTATCTTTTTATTACTAGGACAAGGTGTATATGAAATGAAATTTTGTGAGGAGCGGGTCATGTGGTCTGTAGCTCCTGAGTCAATGACCCAAGAACCTTTGGTGGGTATATCCGAGACTTTAGAGTTTTGAGAAGAGGATATACCTGAAAAAGCCAAACTACAAGTACCCGTTGAAGAAGGTTTTTCCAGTGATCCCAGCAGGCTCTTTAGCTTTTCAATCTCTTCTCTATTAAAGTCGACAGGTGATTCTTGAGAACTACTTCCTACAATCTGTTGTTTTGCTGTGTATGCCTGCCCTTGTCCCTTTGGTTGTCCACCTTTGACTGAAAAATTTCTATTTGTTGTTTGTGGCCTTCCATGGAGTTTCCGGCATTTTTCCTTAGTGTGACGAGGATTTTTGCAATATGTGCACCATAAGGAGTCTTTGTTGAGTGGCCTTGTGAACTCTGTTTGTCTATTATCTTCGCTGGTTGATTGTTCCAGGCCCCAAATTTCCTCTCATTTACAGCTTTGTAACCAAGGCTGAATCTTCCACCTGATTATTCTCAATCACGACTCCTCTTCTTCCTTCCTCAGCACGAACAATTGCGATTGTGTCATTTAACGATGGCAGATCCTCCTTTCCAAGAATTTGAACCCTTACTGCATCAAACTCAACATTTAGTCCCGCAAGAAAATCATAAATTCGATCCTCAACAAACCTTTTAAGGAGTGCTGCATCTTCACTGCATCTCATTTGAATGCACTGGTAATGATCCATTTCCTGCCATAGACCTTGCAACAGGTTGGAATATTATGTGATCGAACGACCTCCTTGCTTGGTAGATGAAATCTTAGTCTTGATTTCATAGATTTGTGCAGCATCTCGGCCTTTCGAATATGTCTGCTTCACAGTTTCCCATATCTCGTTGGCTGTGTTAAGGAACATACAAGTGCCATTGATTTCGGGCACCATAGAGTTCCACAACCAAGACATCACCAAGAAATCTTGCTCATCCCAAGCCTCAAACTTAGGGTCTCCTTCTTTAGGTCCATTTCCGAGTAGGTGACTCAATTTTCCTCTACCCTTCAAGAATGTGCGAACTAGTTGAGACCACTTCAAGTAATTCTTCCCATTTAATTTGTAGGCTGCTTGGATGTTCTGCAACTCACTTGTTGGGTTTGTGTGGTTTCTGTGAGAAAGAGGCCATGGTGGCCGAAGAAGATGAAAGTCGGTGAACAATGAACAATAAAATATAAAAAGCTACAGTTTAACGATAGAACAAAAATAATATTTTCAACAGAGAACAATGTGTTTCTCTGTATTTTCTAAATATTCTTCTTAATCAAATGTGTATAAGGTGAGCCTTTAAATAGGCAATTACAGAGTTTTAATATAACTAAAATTATACTTTTATCTATAATTTAAATAATATTTATCCATAATTTAAATAAGACTTCTAATAAATCTAAACTACTGACTTAGAAATAAACTCTAATTACACATTAAATTAAACTCTAACACTTCTCGTCAACTTACATTCCCCTCAAGCTCTAACACTTCTTGGATAACTTACACTCCCCCTCAAGTGGTGAGCAAACGTAGTAGAGCACCGGCTTGGATCTTGGATGTGACGCCTACTCATATTTCTTTGTTGTTTTTAGAGAAAGAATCTCCCTTTTTTGGTAGCCATTGCGTTGAACAACTATGACATAATCATGTTGTTCTTTGAACGCCATTGTTGAAAATTTGCAAACGATGTTCTTGGTTTCGCATCATTCTTGAGATGTCTACCAACTTTACTATTGTTATTGGTTTCGCACCCTCCTTAGATGTCTTCCACTTTTCTCTGTCGGTGATGATCTCTTTTTAGGTTTTTGCATCTTCCGAGATGTCTTCCACCTTTTTTCTGTCATTCACGGACTAAGTAGCTGCTTCCATTCAACAATGATCACAGGAATCTACACTCCCCTCAAGCTGGTAGTTGCACAAACTAGAATTTCAGCTTGGATCTTTGATGTAGAATCCCTTAAAAAATATTATATAGTTTTTAAGGCTAAACTAGAACCTTTTCTCCTATCTTTTATAATTGATGGTGAGATAGAACAGGATAGTTTTTAAGGCTAAACTATAACCTTTCCCTATCTTTTACAATGGATGGCTAAGATAGAACCAAATAGTTTTTAAGGCTAAACTATAACCTTTCTCTATCTTTTACAATGGATGGCTAAGATAGAACCAAATAGTTTTTAAGGCTAAACTATAACCTTTTCATATTTCTTTTTGATTGGCTAAGATAGAACCATTAAATAGAGAAAAAAATAACAAAATTAAACGAGTAGAAATTTCACCATAGATGTAAGATTCCAACGAGAGAGAAGCCGAGGAATGAGTGTGGCCTAATGATAGCAGCAGAAAAGAAAAACGACGTGCATATGAAAAATTAGATCGTCGATCTGTTTCAGATTAGAGATGACATCAGTGGTGACGATATCAAGATCGTTGTTGGCTCTGATACCATGTGAGAAAGAGGCCATGGTGGCCGAAGAAGATGAAAGTCGGTGAACAATGAACAATAAAATATAAAAAGCTACAGTTTAACGATAGAACAAAAATAATATTTTCAACAGAGAACAATGTGTTTCTCTGTATTTTCTCGTATTCTTCTTAATCAAATGTGTATAAGGTGAGCCTTTAAATAGGCAATTACAGAGTTTTAATATAACTAAAATTATACTTTTATCTATAATTTAAATAATATTTATCCATAATTTAAATAAGACTTCTAATAAATCTAAACTACTGACTTAGAAATAAACTCTAATTACACATTAAATTAAGCTCTAACACTTCTCGTCAACTTACATTCCCCTCAAGCTCTAACACTTCTTGGATAACTTACAGTTTCCCTCATTAATCGAGACTTCTGAAGTAACCCCAATGTTGTTGGTTTCGCTATCTTTAGTCTTGTCTTTCTTGAACGAACTCTATAGGTTCAGGGGTGGATCGGGAGTGATAAGAGGCTACCAAAAAAGAAAAAAAAAGAATCCCTAAAATAAGCTAAAAAAGCTCTGATACGATGTCAAAATAGACCTTTTTATTATATTTTCCATAGGAATTTTCCACTGATATATATAGACATAGTGAGCCTAAGTTAGGAAAACTCTAAACTAGGAAAGAGACTAATTCTAGGAAAGTTTGACCTAAAATACAGCCCTAAAAATAGGGATTACAATCACTAACATATTTACAGAATCTCCTAGCTAGGAAACTGGAATCTGACTGATGGAAATCAAACTCTTCTGGGATTTGTAACCAAATAACTAAATCTATCTAATAATAAAGCAGCTAAATTAGTAATGAAGAGCTTAGGCTAAAGACTTAAAGATTATAGTTTTACAGTCCAAGTAAACTGGGCAACATTCATTTGGAATCAGCTGCTGTACTTTTCACGATTTTTGATTTGGACTGTTCATGCGTCAAAATGGTAGATCTGCAATCTCTCTATGTAACGAGTTTGAGAAACTAAGTGTTGGACTAATAGTGTATCACTTGGTAAAATTTGTATTGCAGTTATCATCTAGAGAAGAATGTTTCTGCTATCATTTGCATTTGTTTCATGCGTTGTATTGATTTATTCTGCATGGTTCATTATTGTAATGGACATGGTTATTATTTTTCAGTTTTTCACCGTATTAGTATTTCTATTCCTCCATGTGTGCAGAAAACTTTCTTGTTTGCAGTGAGAGACTCATTAACAAATGTTGGCCCTTTGAAGGACTTCTCATATGGATTGAGGATAAATGCTGATGCAAATGCAACTGGAATTGCCAAACAAAGTAACTACGAACTGGTTAGTTTTAGTGATTTAGATGCTTATTTTCTAGTAAGCTTTGACACTAATGCATTTTGAAGTGGTTAGGGTTTGGGGTGGTGATTTGAATTTGGGACCTATTTATGTATATTAGCTGACCACTCATTTCCGTTTATTCTCCTTTGTTTGCATTACCCCCTCTGAAGTTGATTCTTGGCTAATCTTTCAGGTGTGCTGTTCTGGCCAAGGAAAGAATGGTGCCCTCTGTGTTCTTCGGCAGTCAATTCGTCCAGAAATGATTACTGAGGTACAACCATTAGCTTTGACTGAATTTCACCTGATTAAAATTTTAAATATTGATTTCATCTATGTGAATATTTTCTGGTTGCTGTTGTTAATTGAACTATTGCATTTCAGTTGTAAACATCACTTCTTAGTGCTAGAAACCTCATCTGTAGAACTCTATGCATGCATCATTACGTGCATGCTTTTGCTTCTGCAGGTTGAACTAACTGGTTGTAAAGGAATTTGGACTGTTTACCACAAGAGCACTCGCGGTCACAATGCTGATTCTTCTAAAATTGTTGCTGCTGCTGATGAATATCATGCATATTTGATTATAAGCCTGGAGGCACGCACTATGGTAATCTTGTGCCTAACCTTTTTTTTCTCTCCCTTTTTTCACTTTGCTTATTTTGTCTATGAAAAAGATAAGGTATTCATTAATCTTCTAGTCCAATTTCTTTGATCAGAATCAGAACACCTGGGAATGAGAAACTATGTCACTTTAATTCTTTATCAGTCAATGTAGATCCCTTGTTTTGTAAAGTAATATCTTTTAAGAAGCCGGAAGAGATGATTCCAGATCAAATCTGACTTTCAAATCTCAATGTTTGAAATTTCTGATTTTCGTTAAAAAAAAAAGGAAGAAAAGTGTCAACTATTTAACTTTCAAATTAGCATCAACTTTGGCTCTTTAGATTGACCACTGCATAACTCCCTATGGTGACCAGGTTCTTGAAACAGCTGATCTTTTGACGGAAGTGACTGAAAGTGTAGACTATTACGTTCAAGGTAGAACAATTGCTGCAGGAAATTTGTTCGGAAGGTGACAACACTTGCATACTCTATATTTTCTGTGAAAATATTGTCTTCTTTTGTGTTCAGATTTTCTAGAAGAATGATTTTGTATGGTTGATGTATTTTTTCACTTAATTTATACTTTATATAGGTGCCACTAAATGCATTCTGCTTTAATCATTTCAATGCCAGCATTTCATTTAGTAATTTTCCCACTATGCAATTTATGGTCCAAATTATTTTTAAATTTAAGCATGCTCTTGAAGTTTTACTAACTTAAGGTGAAATGACATTGTTGATATCAAACTATACCTTGCTTGGTAGAACTTGAAGAGTTTTTTTGCTTGATAAGTTTGAAATCTGTCTCGGAAGATTTCATTTCCCCCACACTTTCTATGTCCATTTATCCATGTAATAAATCAGATATCATGCTTCTAAAAATACTATTCACAAGTTAAATGTCATTGGGCTTTTATGACTTGTGGATGTGTTGCTTTGAAAATAAGGCTATATGTTGGCGCTCTCATGTTTAGAGGTGCTTACATTTGTTTACAAAATTCTAAATGGTTGTCTCATTTTGCTTTTTTACTTGTGGATGTATTACTTAGAAACTAAGGATATGTTGGCACTCTAATGTTTTGAGGTGCTTACATTCATAGACAAAATTCTAAATACTTGTCTCATTATGTTTCTTTTAGGCGTTGAGTTATCCAGGTTTTTGAACGTGGTGCTCGGATCCTGGACGGTTCTATTATGACTCAGGAACTTAGTATTCCATCTCCAAACTCAGAAACTAGCTCTGGTTCTGATAATTCTACAGTTATGTCTGTCTCTATTGCTGATCCTTATGTGTTGCTAAGGATGACTGATGGAAGCATTTTGCTCCTTGTTGGAGGTATGGTTTGGCATAGTTGTGCATGTGCTTATTTACTTGTAATTCTCTTTACTTACCATGAGCTGCACTCTTCATAACTTGTCTGTACTGTATTACAAAACCATGCAGCATCTTATTGCTTCTGTCATTTTATTCTTGATGGTTTCATGTTTAACTCTGAATTACAGATCCTGATACTTGCACTGTTTCTATAAACAGTCCAACTGCTTTCGAAGGCTCAAAAAAATCGGTATCTGCCTGTTCATTGTACCATGATAAAGGTCCAGAGCCATGGCTACGCAAAGCAAGTAGCGATGCGTGGCTTTCCACCGGCATTGGAGAGTCTATTGACGGTGCTGATGGAGGGCCACATGATCAAGGGGATATATATTGTGTGATTTGCTATGAGAATGGTGCTCTTGAAATATTTGATGTGCCTAATTTCAACTGTGTTTTCTCTGTTGAAAAATTTGCATCTGGAAGAACCCACCTTGTTGATGCCTATTCACAGGAATCTTCTGAAGATTCTGATAAACTGATTAATAAAAGTTCTGAAGAATTGGCTGGCCAAGGTAGGAAAGAAAATATTCACAACTTGAAGGTTGTTGTGTTGGTCATGCAGAGATGGCCTGGAAATCACAGTCGCCCATTTCTTTTTGGTATATTAACAGATGGAACAATTCTTTGTTATCATGCTTTCCTGTTTGAAGGTCCAGAGAATGCTTCTAAAATTGAAGGTTCAGCTTCTGGACAAAATTCTGCTGGCTTAAGCAATGCCAGTGCTTCTAGGCTTAGGAATTTGAGATTTATTCGGGTTTCCTTGGATGCTTACACAAGGGAGGAGACATCAAATGGAACATTATCCCAAAGGATTACAATTTTTAAGAACATTAGTGGTTATCAAGGGTTTTTCCTCTCTGGGTTAAGACCAGCTTGGTTTATGGTGTTCAGGCAACGGCTCCGCATTCATCCACAGGTCTGTAATCTAGTCTGTCATGCAATGAGATATAAATAGTTTAACGGTCTAAAGTTGGATACAGTTTTCTATTAGATTTTGCACAAATTTTAATGTAATTTTGATCGTTGCAAATTGACTCCACATTAAATAACTGGTAAAATTTTAACTGTTTGCTTTGTAATTATTCTCTACTTGTGCTACTGCACCATTCTATCATTGAAGTTGGAATCTTTGAGCGTATTTGAGAATCTAGCCAAATTTAGCCTAGTTCAGGAAGAATTCTGCTAGACATTTTATATCGGTGCCTTTAAATAATGAATGGAATCGATAATAGGATGCTGTCAACTTTTGATAGAATCTTATATTTAATTGTTTCACAATATTGTGTAAGCATGTATGCTCTTTTCATTTCGTTTCTTTGTTTTTTCAGATATGTGACGGATCTATTGTAGCTTTCACTGTTCTTCATAATGTAAACTGTAATCACGGGTTCATATATGTTACAGCGCAGGTTAGATTATACTTTAATTACTTTTATGTTTTGAAGTAACGCGATTTTGCATAATGGCTAAAGCAGCAATTCTTGTTGGCATCTTTTATCCTAGGGTATTTTGAAGATCTGCCAAATGCCATCTACATCAAACTATGACAACTATTGGCCAGTGCAAAAGGTGATTTCTAACCCATATTACCAGAATTAGAAATTAATTAATCTCGTAAGTTATTTTTGTCAGTGTACTTAATAGAAGCTTTCTGTCTGGGTTAGATTCCACTGAGGGGCACTCCACATCAGGTTACTTACTTTGCTGAGAGGAATCTTTACCCACTTATAGTTTCAGTTCCTGTAAGCATATTCTCTTTGTTAAGAAATTATTTTATCTTTGGTATTATGTTAATATCTATAGTACCCGTTACTATTTAAACCTTTACAAGGTAATGTAGCTTACATATGGTTGGAGCCACATGCTGTCTGTCTTTTCTGGCTTCTCATGGTTTGAAGAAACTTCGAATGTTGATAACCATCTATTCTTAAACTCTGTGCTATTGAATTATGTGAACAAGCATGCGTGTTATTAGCACCAGGTTGCTGGTTTATAAATTAATTCCCACCGAATTGGTTGGATTTATTAACATTTTCAGATGACGGTTTTTCAATTTCTTCTTAAAGTAGTTGTAATAATTAAGCATTTTATCAGAGGGCTATGCATGTATTCAATGGAATTTTAGTTAGGAAGCAATTTGCTGAATCTTGTCTGCTGCATACTTAATTGAAGGTTTAACTATGAAGTTGCTGCTTTATTCTGTTTCCAAACTATGATGCTGGCATGCCTAGGTTATAAGAAGTAGGACAGATCTAGGAGGGTGGGGGTGGTTGGTATTGTTCCCTGAAGTTTTGTACTGATCACTACAATTGCAGGTTCATAAGCCAGTTAATCAGGTGCTATCATCATTGGTTGATCAAGAAGTTGGCCATCAGATGGACAATCATAATTTAAGTTCTGATGAATTGCACCGCACTTATACTGTGGACGAGTTTGAGGTTCGGATTATGGAACCTGAAAAATCTGGTGGTCCTTGGGAAACTAAGGCAACTATTCCAATGCAGAGTTCTGAAAATGCTCTAACTGTGAGAGTGGTCACTTTGTTTGTAAGTTTCTCTCTTTGCTGTCTGTCTTGACTTCTGTGCTTCATGGTTCTGGAGAAGGGGTGGTTTGAAAGATGATAGATTGCATGTCTTTGTCTTGAGTCTTATTGAGAGCATGTTTTCTGTAGAAGGTAGCAGTTAAGGGAGACTACTTAATGTATTATGCTTCATAGCTTAATTTAATCTTCTCCATAAAACATGAGGGGACAAGTTTATAATTATTAATTGGGTTAAATTGTAATCAAGATGTTGGAGGGAATCTTGCGTGGACATTACCAATACATTTACATAATTAACATGTCCTTTTGGGGTTATGTCATTCTTTTTGCAGTTCAGGGAAATTTTTTTATTTAGACAGTGCTTTATTTTGCAGAATAACCCTTTTGGCTATTGGGACTGCTTATGTTCAAGGAGAGGATGTTGCAGCAAGAGGACGCGTGCTTTTGTAATCTATTGGAAGGAGCACTGATAATAATCAGAATCTGGTACTTTCTGATTATCTGATTTTTTATGTAAAAAAAAATGATCATCTTACTTCTCAAAATGTTTAAATCCAAATCTGTTCTATATTCATATCTCAATTGAACTTGTGAATTGATATTTATCTTCTATAGGTTTCAGAGGTTTATTCAAAGGAGCTAAAAGGTGCCATATCTGCTTTAGCCTCCCTTCAAGGTCATCTCCTGATAGCTTCTGGTCCTAAAATTATTCTACATATATGGACTGGTAGTGAGTTGAATGAAATAGCATTTTATGATGCTCCACCATTATATGTTGTGAGCTTAAATATAGTAAGTTTTACTTAACTTTACGATCTTTATGACATGCTCTAGGTGAAAAGGCCTGGATACCAATCTGACTTCATTTGATTCCATCTGATCTGATCTACTTATTTTACTTTCTTTGGATGCAGTTTTTGAACTGTTTTGTTGACTATAAATAGTTCTTAGTGGCCCTTTTTGCATTTTTATTCCTTATTTTAATGCATCCTTTAGTTAATACCTATTGTGAACTGCAGGTCAAGAATTTCATCTTACTTGGTGATGTTCACAAGAGCATATATTTTCTTAGTTGGAAGGAACACGGTGCACAACTTAGCTTATTGGCCAAGGATTTTGGCTCCCTTGATTGTTTTGCAACGGAATTCTTGATTGATGGAAGTACCTTAAGTCTCATGGTTTCGGATGAGCAAAAGAATATTCAGGTTATTACATCCATCTTTTCTGCAATTTTGTATTTAAATTAATGTGCATATGGAAATTATATTTCATTTATAACATATATTTGATATCATCAACATTTTACCTTATGCTTGTTCCCCCTCCCCTCCCATTTTATTTAGACATAGGCATAGCTAGGAACCACAAAGAAATCATGGATGATACAACCTGCAAAGAGAGTGGTTATTTTGGATACTTGGCTATTAACATTCATAGGCATCTTGTAAATACTGCCCTCCTATTTATTTCACTGGAAGGCCTTAATTCATCTTGCTGAGGTTTGCTTCATTATTTGTCATTAGGATCTACACCATCAGAGCTATTTGTTGAACTGTCAATAAGTTCGTTCCTCTCTTGTTAGTTTGATGATTGATCATCGTTTTTGAAAATTTTCTTGTTACTGTTTGCCATTCAGATATTTTATTATGCACCAAAGATGTCTGAAAGTTGGAAGGGGCAGAAGCTTCTTTCAAGGGCTGAATTCCATGTAGGTGCCCATATAACTAAGTTCTTGCGGCTCCAGATGCTTTCTACTTCTGGTCGAACCGGTGCCACTGCAGGCTCTGATAAAACCAATCGATTTGCTTTGTTATTTGGTACTCTGGATGGAAGCATTGGCTGTATAGCTCCTCTTGAGGAACTCACATTTCGTAGGTTGCAGTCTCTACAGAAAAAGCTTGTTGATGCTGTTCCACATGTAGCTGGTTTAAACCCAAGAACTTTTCGCCATTTCTGTTCAAATGGAAAGGCTCATAAGCCTGGTCCTGACAGCATAGTTGATTGCGAACTGCTGTGCCAGTAAGTAGCATATTTTTTTGTTTCTGAAAAGTTTTACAGCTAGTATCGTCATCTTATAAGTATCAAATTGAATGCCAGGAATTGTGTTTCGAGGAAACTTTGTTGCATTTTTAATTTCGTCTCCAAGCATAAAATTTGCATTTTTCAAGTTTTTAGTGGTTATGCCTGACCATGTATTAGAATGTATCAATCCGCTAAAGCCCAAGAAAAAATTCCCCTATGTAAATTTCTAGCATATATCATTTGCTTTGTTTAAACTAACATCCCTTGCAAATTTCTGAGGTGTTCTTTTGAAGGATGAGAAATGCTGGTAGTACAATTTGCTTGAGTTCTTTACAACAATAGGCGGGCATTTAGCATGCTTTGTTTTTGGTTCAGAGGTCATTTAGCATGATTAATTTGTGGGAATTGTGTAGTTTGCATCGCTATGCAGTCCCAGTAAATAGAAGTTGACACCATAACATCAGTAGTACTATCATGACTGGTGTACCTTTATTATTATTATTTTTTTGCAGTTATGAAATGCTTCCATTGGAGGAACAGCTCGAAATTGCTCACCAGATAGGAACGACCCGATCCCAAATTCTGTCTAATTTAAAATTTGGGAAAATGAACCAGATGTTAAAGCAGGTTTAGAAAACATTTGCAACACTTACAGAACAACAAGCTTACCTGTTGTAGAATGCCAATTTAAGATGTTAAATCAGGTTTGAGGTATTTTGTCAAGAAAAAAAAAACAAATTTATCGTGTTTGTCGAATTCTGATGTAGAAACACTTTAGAAAACAGATTACAAGTCTGTTGATAGAACATTGTGAAGAAGAGGTGTAAGGTTTTGTTTTCCACCTGTCTGACCTTAGAATGCTGACTTCTCTTGAACTTGTCTAGCTTATTGTCAAAATTAAACATATGTATGGAATTGGTTAAATTATTGGGTTATTAGGTTGTTTTATATTTGGATATTGAGTTAATTATTTAGTAATACAATTGGGTTTATGTTTTTTTTATTTTTGGGCTGGGTTTTTATTTTTATTTAGGTTGTCTTATATGAATATTGGTTGTAGAGAATTTATTTATTAATAAAACAACAAATCGATTTATTTGGTTTGGATAATTAAAATAAGGGTACATCATTGTAGTGGTTATTTTCCTTTCGTTACTTTTGCTTATTGAATTTAAAAATGTAACGTTTTGGTCACTCATGTTATTGTTTTATAACGTTTTGATCATTGTGACGTTAAATGTCGTTATTTTGAGGATGTGACATACTAGTAAAAGAGGATTTTAGATTTTAATCTTCGAGCTTTAGATAAAATTAAACCACCATCTTATTTTGTTTGAAGTTCTTATGGATGCAGTATTTTGGGTTCTTTGACTAACGAGGACTGATTCACCTGTTCAAATATATATCACTAACCTGATAATCTTAACATCTCAAACACATAATTCACAATATTTTATTCTACCAAAAATCTGAATATTAACTTTATATTGGCACAAAACTTGGGAAATTCTAAATAAATTGATGTGGGAAATGATTTGACGAACCTTTTCCATTCAATCGTACACCAAATGACAATTCACGGTTCGAAATTTTTATTGTATTTTGGTAATGCTTTAATAAGAAAATAATAACATACGATGAAAAATTAAATTTACCATATTAGATAAGATTAAATATGGATTTACTACATATATTTTTTATTTAATTAATTAATGTACCAAAAATAATTACATTGGAGAACTCGGGGTCACCGTTAGCAAAGCTTTAGTACAAGCCGCGGGAGAGATTCTCAGCTCCCATATGACAATTCACGGTTCGAAAATCCTACCTTTGTCGGAAAAACTCAAGCATGCTCTCTCCATAATTCGAAACAAAATCCAAGCTAAAACGGGAGAAATTTACACGCCAAGCTTTAAAATAGCAATACAACATTTCTGTCTGCCGACTTCCGGAAGGGCACTGATAAGCGAGATAGCCAAAGGGTTAAAGCTCGACCGGAAAGACATTGAAGCTTCCTCAATGACACTGCATAGGTTCGGGAACCAGTCGTCTTGTTCGATGTGGTATGCATGGAGGCCAAGGAAAGTGTCAAGAAAGGTGACAAGGTGTCGATGCTTGCAGCTGTGTTTGGGAGGCACATAGCCGGGGAGTCTAAGAACAACCCGTGGAGTGATTGTATCCACTTCTATCCCATTGAAGCTGTAGTTTCTTCAAACTCTCAACCATGATTAGGGTTCCCGAGTTGATTTCTTGACTCATCGGCTACTTCAAAGTATAGGGAAACAAGAAAAGAAAAGCGCTATTAAATAAGCTTTATGTTGTGGTCGAAGTAATTGTAATGTGTGTAACTGACGTAGACCAGGAACTTTGAATGTATTATATGTAACTACAAATAGATTGAAACCCTATATCAAAATGAAAGTCTTGATGAAATTCAGTGTTTGACCTAATAACTAAAAATACTTATATTATGTTATTTTGTATGAATTTGAGTCTTTCTATTTAATTAAAAAAATTGGAAGTCTTGATTAATGATTTGTCCTTATCACTTGAATTGGTCTGATAGACGTGGTGGACTGTTTGTTCTTGATTGCGGATTCAGTGTTAGAGTGAAATTTTATCAATTTATATAGTACTAAAGTTAGGGGTTAGGGTTTAAGGTTTAGGGGTTTAGGTTGTAGGGTTTAAAATTTAAGGTTAGTGTTTAGAATTTAGTGTATAGGGTTTAAGGTTTATGGTTTAGTTTTTTAGGGTTATGGTTAGAAATTTATGATTTGGGTTTTTATAGTACAAATACACATGCTTGTGTAAAATTAATTTTACACAGCATGTGTATCAAAGTTTTACCCTTAATTTACATGTTTAAAATTTAAAATTTAAAATTTAGAGGTAGAGTATAGGATTGATGATTTTAAAATTAAAATTTTAAGTTCTAAAATTTAAAATTTAAATAAAAATGTTATGTAATTTGTTTTTACATAATTTATATATCAACATATAATCATATATATTATAAACCATGAAAATTATAGTAAGAACAAATAAGACACGATAAGTTCTTTTATTGTTTGTGATTTCTAAAAGTTTGTGCGTGTATTTTGTTTAGTTGCCCCACCGATTCTTGATGGTTTATTTTGAAATCGTGAGTAGGCAATTATTTTAATTTCATCCAATTTAATTCTTAAATTATATTTTAATTCCAATTAAAGCCCGATTTATATTAATAAAAAAAATTAGTCTGAATCTCGGGACGTTACATCTTCAATTAAGTTGGTGTTTAATTAAATCATAATATAAACTCAAATACAAATTTAAATATTTATTCTTCAAAATTTAATTGTTCAAAAAAAAGTCTTAACGCTGATGCATGAAAAAGATTAAAGTATCTTAATTTCTCTTAAATCAAACCTTCATCAGCAAAACTTTTGCACTAATATCGCGCTATATCCGTGTCTGTTGATCTATTTTTTTTAGGTGAAAAAAGAGATTATTCTATATACCTCATTAAAAAATCTCTATAAACCTAAATAGAAGAAAAAGAGTGCATGTGAGAATAATAAGTGTCAATACAATCAAAACCATAAAACTAACCTATACTATCTTCCTAAAGAGCCCCCACAATCATCGATGGAGGTACCAGATAGTATAACACATCAAAGCTACTAGAACTCATTTCTTTTGCAAGGCCATCCGCAACATTGTTCCCTATACAGCACACGGGTTGTATTTGAACGGTCCATCCTCGATCCCGCAACTTATGTAAATGCAATAATAGCGAAGACCCTCGCTAAGTCGGTAAATCACATTGTAGTACACGCATAGCTTCCAAACTATCAATCTCTAGTATCACCTGTCGATACCCCCTCGACCATGTACCCTCTAAACCAATGAGCACACCCCACAACTGAACATAACCGAGCAAATCCCTATTAACTTAGAAAAATCCAAAAATCTATTCCTTGGTATGATCGCGAAGGACCCCTCCACACGAAGCAACTCCTGAAGCCTTATGCCGAGCCCCATCCATGTTCAATTTCACCCACCGTTGCTCAGGTGGATGCCAAATTTCCAAACCCCGTTGTAACGACGACACCGTAGTAGTTGCCCTATGTTGCGTGTCCCCTGCTCTCAACGCCACTGCAAGCATCCTCCGGCTTAGCTGTACCACTGACTCGCCTCCCGCCATCGGATTATTAAAAACAAACGCATTGCGGGCCTTCCAAAAATACCATACCAGTGCACCAAAAAGAATGTCCCAATCCGGTTCATCACTCACAAAATAATCCTGCTTAGTGAGTTTTGCAACAATCCATTCCCGTGTGCTCAACCCAAAAAATTCATCAATTTTGTCTTGTCTAACAAAGGAACACCATACCGCTGATGTAGACGCACAATTTCGCAGAACATGATCCACATCCTCTGGCATAGTACGACATATCGGAAAAAGGGTATCCATAGTTAAATGACGACGCTCTCACTCGACATTAGTCATAATACGATTCAAACAAACTAGCCACAATAAAATACGAATCCGTTGCAACCCCCGATGTCTGTTGATCTATTGGTTCATGTATAATGTATTCTTTATCATATTTATATTTTTTCATGCGTTATAAAGCTTGTTTAAAGTACGTATTATATATTTACATTAACCTTAATGAATATATTTAAAATCCATGTTATAGTTTTTTTTGACAATTACAACTGAATTTTATTAAAAAATCATGAAATATATTATAAAAACAACACATTCAGAAGGGATAATTATAGGAGCTTGTCTATCAAAATCTCATACAAAAATCCAAAAGTGCAAATAAAAGTAAATATTTCTATAGAGATTAGCATACCGTTAAAATAAAAGTAAATATTTCCATAGAGGTTAGCATACTCGTCTACCAAAACGCATTTAGATCATGTGCTTCGAACATGTATTCGTGCGAAGGCGGTGTGGTTTCAACTTGTACGACAAGATATGCATTTCGGCTTCTTCATGGGCAATTTCAAATCGTGGTTCCATGGGAATTTGAGGGGTAACGGCCAAATTCATCAAGTGTATAAGAATTGAAATGGGATGTTTGCCATTGCAGCTGGGGTCCTATGGAAACGCCGTTGTGATTTTGTTTTCAATGATAGCCGTGATAGGTTTGGAGACATTGTTGGGTATGTCCGATGTTTGTGGATGGATGTAACTGATGACCAGACACAATCTGGGCATGGCAATCAGTTGTTGCAGCAGTCGGGAACCACTGCTGGTCCTCTAGGATCGTGGTGGCGAGTACCTGTAGTTGGATGGATCAGAGTTAACGCGGATGACGCAGTCGGGGGTCCAAGTAATAGAGCTGCTGTGGGTGGAGTGCTTCGGGATGAAGTTGGCCATTGGATATTTGGCTTTGCAAGGAGTATGGGTATTTGCTCGGTCCTTGTCGCGGAATTGTGGGCGGTACATGATGCGCTTTGTCATGCTTGGCTGCTTGAGTATCGTCGTATGGAATTGGAAGTCGATAGAATGACGGTGGTTCATATTCTAAAGGATGATTCATCAATTTGTACGGGTGATGCACTTGTTGATAGTTTGTTTGAGGTGATCTATAGAGGTGGGAAGTCCGGATATCACATATTCGCCGTGATGGCAATACTGTGGCTGACGCCTTGGCTCGACCGGTTAGGGGATTGGATATTAGTGAGATTGTTTATGCTCAACCACCGTCGGGATACTTTCGTTGCTCCTGCGGATCGAAGTCTTGATTAGTATAGTGTCTGTTTATTGTTGTTTGGTTTGGTTTTGTTTCTATTTTGATTTGAATATTTTGTTTGATTCTTGTGTAAATATCACTACGAGTACTATTTTCCTCCAATTATGCTTCGGGAAATTTTTAACGAGGCCCGTAGAGATATTCCTTTTTACATAAAAAAATAATTCAGAAGCCTTCCTGAATCTCACTGTCTCTCTCCAAACGAGACACGTTTAAGAAAGAAAAAAAAGTAATGAGCGAGCCAAACATCAAGCATATTTGCTTCGCTACCTATGACTGATTACATCGACAAACAACCATAAACCGAGTGGAGATCTATCTTTCTATGACCATGGACAAAATCATAATAAAAAACTAGCATCGTGAAGATCTTTGTACGAGAGTCAAACGACCACTAAGGTATGCTGAAATCATGCCAAAACGACAGATAAAAAACCCACAAAAAAACGAGTCACAAAGGCAGAGAAAAAGCGTGTCACAATAATAGATATTTTTATTAAAATAAAAAACTAAAAAACTAAAAAATATAACAAATAAAACAAGAGAAATAATAGACACCAACGATCAACATGCAACATTTAGATATTGTCAATCGCCGACTAACTCAAAAATAAAAAAAAAGTTACCGGCGGCGCTTTTGGTTATTTTGAAAGAAAAAGTAGGGTAAGTTTTTATATGTTGATTGTTATAGTTATAGTTATTTGACATGTTTATATATTCGTCTCATATTTGTTTCACTTTTACCACAATCTTTTATATTATATTATATTATATAGTCTATGTTTCTAGGAAGAAAATAAAGATTCATATTTGAATAAAATGTTAATGCATCACTATACGATTTATCATTAAAATATTATTTAGATTGCTTTCTAAAAAAATAATTTTATTATGCGACGCGAATGCAATAAATATATTAGAAGGGCTATTATTTTATGCTACATAAGTGAAAAATAAAAATTTCACGACTAGATTCCTATAGTTAACACTTGTTTTATTTTTTAATAGAACCTATTAGATTATAGTTAATTATATTTTTTAAAATAATTAAACATCATTAAGTTATGGTGTTAGATATGATTAAATCCTAACATCCTAAATCCTAAAATCCTAAAGTTTAAAAATCATAAACTCCTAAACCACAAACTTTAAACCTTAAACCTTAGACTCCAAAAACATGAACCTTAAAACCCAAACCCTAAATCATAAACCATAAAACCCTAACCATACCATAACCCTTAAACCCTAAACCATAAAATCCTAAACCCTATCTCTAAAACAATAAACCTTAAAAACCTAGAAACCATAAAATACTACAACACTAAAACCCAACATATAATATTAATTTGGCCCCCACAAAATTTTGATAAATTCGAATTTTGTCCTTAAAATTTTTGAAAATTTTAATTTGGCCCTCTCAAGATTTTTAAACATTCATATTAAGCTTCAAATTTTTGAATATTTTTAATTAAATTTTTAAATTTTTTTTGTTAAATCTCTCAAAATTATTAAAAAATTTAGTTAAACCCTCATTTTTTTTGAAAATTTTCGTTGAAGTCTCCAAAATTTTTAAAAATTTAAGCTGGCTCCCTCAAACTTTTACTTCAAGTTCCGCCATTATACTGAAAAGACTAAAAAGTATAATTCATTTTATAAGATATATGTAGGGATCTATAGCGCAGTATAACCAATTTGGAGAGATTGCGTGAATTGCAGGAAGCAATAGTGGCCTGCACAGTCTCTATCTTTGACAAAATTCTCGAACCCTCAAAATCCCAAGCTGACCAACCTTAAAGGCTTAAAGCCAACCCTAAATCCCACAATTCTGATGCAGTGACCAAGTCAAGTCGTTCACCCTTTTCTGACATTTTCAGTGTTTTTGGATGTCCAAAAGCCATCACGCTAAATTCGTCGTCAAAATGTATGCCATCATTTGCTAAGATTCAGATAAAACTAAATGTTTCCTCCTGATAACTTAAATTTCACAAATGAAGTGGCCAGAAAAAAAAATTCATAATTGGAAACATCTAATTGGGGTGATGTTTTTAGCCCCACACTCATGCGAGACATTAATGGTTATGTTACACTACTTTGTTTAGTTCATTATATTATTTTATGTAATTCATTTGTTATTTAATATTTATCTATTTAAGTTCGAAAAACTGTCCGAAATAATTACGGTTATTGGATGAACAAAGTTTCATTTATAAAAAAAATCCGAAATTTAAGAGTTTGAAAAAAAATAAACCTGAAAATATATGGATAAAAAAATTTAGGTCTGTTTAAAATATAGTTGAGATCAGACTCTAACACTCAAGGCCCAAGCCCAACCTGCTTTCTAAGTTTTATAATATGTTTTTTTTGGATAAATAGTTTATTAAGTTTTATAATATGTTTCTCATACATAAAAGAGTGAAAAAAATAAATAAAGAAAAACGTATAAAATTATTAATATTAAATTAAAAATGGTTTAAATATTTTAAAATAAATATATAAAATGGGATAGGAGAAAATATGTTTGGATTAGTCATTTACAAACATAAATGATTTTGGACAAAATTTGAGACCCAAATTTTGGGAGGGGCAGGGTTTGAAAAAGAATGAAACATATTAATCTCATGCATAAGTCATCTCCGACTGCCCATGAACATATTAATCTCAGGCGGCCGATGGAAGTTATTCACCAGACCGAGTAACCAAGAATCCGCTCTCCATCAACGCCGCCAAAGAGCTTCACGCATATTTAATCAGGACCCAACGCCACGACGATTCATCGTCATTGTCTTCAGTTATCAGAGCTTACTGCCTTTCTCCATTTCACTTGCACAAAGCCCATCTCATTTTCAATCAAATTAAACAACCCACATTGCTAAACTTTAATATAATGATCCGTTGTTTTTCCCAAAGTAGCCAACCCGTTGAAGCTATTAAAATGTATCACAAAATGCACCGTTTCCAAGGCTTTTCTGGTGACAATACGACTTTTATTTTTGTTTTCAAGGCCTGTGCTCGAGTTTTAGATGTTAGAACTGGTCAAAAGATGCATGTTCATGCTTTGAAGCTAGGTTTGGATTCCTATTTATACGTTGCAAACGTGTTGATTCGTATGTATTGCTGCTGTGGTGATCTGAATTTTGCGCGGAAAGTGTTTGATACAATGGGTGAAAGAGATTTAGTTTCTTGGAATTCTTTGATTTGTGGGTACAGTCAATGCAAAAGGCTCAAGGAATTATTGGGTTTGTTTAGAGCAATGCAAGAAGCTAATGTTAAAGCTGATGCAGTGACAATGGTGAAAGTTGTTTTAGCTTGTTATACGGGTAACATGGATTTGGTAGATTCTTTGGTTAAATATATTGAGGAAAATTGTATTCATGTCGATGTTTATTTGGGCAACACTTTGATAGATATGTATGGAAAACGTGGTTTAGCTAATTTAGCGCGGGAAGTTTTTGATAGAATGCTTGAGAGAAATTTAGTGTCTTGGAATGCATTGATCAAGGGGTATATAAAAGCAGGGCAATTTGTTGAAGCTAGGGAGGTTTTTGACAGCATGAAGCAAAGGGATGTGATTTCTTGGACTTCCATGATTACAGGTTCCTGTCAAGCTAACCGATTTAAAGAGGCGTTGAAGCTTTTCCAAGATATGATGGTTGCTAAGGTTGTACCTGATGAGGTAACGGCGGTTACTGTGCTTTCTGCCTGTGCCAACTTGGGTGCTCTTGACTTTGGGCAAGCGGTCCATGACTATATCTGCAAGCATCATATACAAGCCGATGTTTATGTTGGAAACTCTTTGATTCATATGTATTGCAAGTGTGGTGTGGTTGAGAGGGCTTTGGAAGTATTCCATGATATGAAAGAGAAAGACTCTGTTTCATGGACTTCAGTCATCTCAGGACTTGCTGTTAATGGTTTTGCTGATTCTGCACTTGAATACTTCTCTCAGATGGTTAAAGAGGGCGTTCGACCGACTTACGGGTGCTTTGTGGGGGTTTTGTTTGCATGCACTCATGCTGGATGGGTAGATAAAGGATTGGAATATTTCGAAAGTATGGAAAAAGTTCATGGACTAACCCCTGAAATGAAGCATTATGGTTGTGTTGTGGATCTTTTAAGTCGTTCTGGCTATCTAGAAAGGGCCTATGAGTTCATTAAAAGAATGCTTGTTAAACCAGATGTTGTAGTGTGGAGAATATTGTTGAGTTCAGCTAAGCTTCATGGAAATGTAGTCTTAGCTGAGATTTCCATAAACATGCTTCTCGAATTGGATCCGTCTAACAGTGGAAATTACGTTCTCTTGTCAAACACTTATGCGAGCTCAGATAGATGGGATGCTGCTACAAAAATGAGAGAGTTTTTGGAGGGGAACAATGTGCAGAAGCCTTCTGGTTGGAGCTCCATTGAATTAGGTAAATGACATGAGATCAAGTATTTCCCCAGAGCTACATTGCTTGAAAGATTCAAGTGATGGTGGACTTCGTTTGATCAGTGCACGACAGCTATTGTCTCATTGGATTACTACAAGCAGCTTTGGTCGATTAGAATCTAATCTTTTTGAGCAGGGACTGCAGGATGATCTAGGTAAGCTTCCATAAGATTACATTAATCCTTGAGAATATATTAGTAGCTACTAGACTGAACTAGCACTGGCTCAACACGGGAATTGAAAATTTGACTTCTGTTACTCTAAGATTATATGCAGATAATTCCCATCACTAAGGAAGGATTACAGATTAAATATAAGAGAGGCTTCAACTCAACCTTTCCGGTCATCAAGAATTCAATGCAGAGCTGCCCTGGTATATGCCAATTACATAAACCTCCCTGTCAACTAGCAAACTCATTGTCATTACTTCAATATAATATGAAACAGGTTAAAAAGGAAAACGAAAAGAGTCCAAATTTTGTTTGATTCATGTGTATTCTGGTAGCTAGTTTTAAATCTGTGATGCAGTAACTCATAGCGTTGGTTCTATCATCTTCTAAATATCCTTCATTTTCCAAGACAGGTGGATGCTTGGCAATCAATCAATATGTTTTGCAATAGATTGACAGCAATCATCTATATCAAACAATGGAATTCTAGAGGCTTACATGCTCAATACATTTGTTTAAGGACCTACTTCCTGGCAACGGGTATGGAGACTCCCAACGCGGAGGGCACATCGCTCCTTCTGAGCCTCACATTGTAGGTAATTTGCAGGATTTACCATCTGAAACCAACAAAATGTTGTCATTTATCAAGCAACCAGCATGCCTTAATAAGCTGGATTATCAAGAACATCTGGTCCAGTATAGCAGTTAGATATGGGATTATAGACTATAATTAGAACATCGTGTGGGCATTAGAAGACAGATAATGTTTCCACAATATAAATGCATATTTTTTGTCTTTCCATCTGATTGTTGGTCGAATTTGAGGCGAGCAAAATTGATTCAATTCGAAAAATTAAATTTTTTTTACTTGATTTAAATTTTATAAACCTGACTTACTCAAATTAAATTTCATAAATTCGGCTCAGAAAATTTTCAAATAAAATTTTCAAATAAAATAGGAGTTGAATAACTATATAACTTCTATTCCATATTTTGAAAACAATTTTTTTTAGTTTAATCTCTTAATTTTGTATTTTATTCAATTTAATTATTTGACTGCATCTCCAATTCTTTGATTCTTTTATATACTTTCATCAATAATTTTTTCTTCAAAATTTATTCCTTAAAAAATAATATTATAAATATATTATATAATTTTAGATGATATTTAATTCATTAGTTAATATTACAAATTTTATTCTCTTGTAAAAAAATATAAAGAAATATATATTGTATATGTTTATAGAAATCAATTTAAATTGAAATTAATTTTACATATATTTACGATTAAATTTGAATAAAAACTCGAATAATTTAGACTCAAAAATATTTAAAATAAAATTTAAATGATAAAATATGACTCATTAACTTGACTAATTCGAATTATTTTTACTCGATTCATCGAACATTCACCCTTAGATCTGATTATAATCATGAATGATAACAACTCATCTTGATAAATGAAATCTTACTCGAAAAATTAAATAATTTTATGAATGGAAGTCTTGAAATTTCAATCTATTTCCCGTTTATCACAGAAAGCAACCAAATCATCATGCTGAAAACTAGCTTTTGAGGTACATAAAAATAGATTTTACCCATATACACTGTAGTCTGTATAGAGAAGAAAGAGTCCTGTTCGAACAGGAAAAAAAAAAAAAGAGTCCTGGTTTATATGCTACTGCTATTTAGTCTTATATACTTGTAATATATTGACAAAGAAGAGCCAAAAATGAAAAGGACCCGAATATAAAAATCATATATTTTCTCTTCTGTTCGGCATATCTTTAATATTGTTGATTTTATCCACCACTTGTATTTGTATGTTATCCTAAAATCTGCCCCTCCGATTCTTCTTATTCACAAACATTTTAAGTATAAATCTAGCCATCTAGCCTTTCTCAAACAAAGTCCAGCTTTTGTATATCCAAAGAAAGCAGTAAAATGGGTAGAGGGAAATCTCATGAAGAATATGAAAACATGGCTGCTTGGCTTGTGGGTCTCAACACCCTCAAGATTTAACCATTCAAGCTCCCTCCACTCGGTATATCATCCTATATTTACATTCACCATCTGTTTTCATTCTGGCCTCTCTTTTTGTTGATTTCATTTTTAGATTTTCTCAAGTATGACTAGGTTTGGAATAACCCTTTTGCTCATTTTCTTTCTTATTGGTTAATTGCTTGTCTTTGTGTTTACTATAAATGTTTTGTTAAGGACCCCATGATGTCAGAGTTAGGATGAAGGCTGTTGGTATCTGTGGAAGTGATGTTCACTACCTCAAGGTATATCATTCGAGCACCCAAGTTCTTGCTCTTCATATATAAGATTAATCAGATATTGTTTCTCCTAAGATTTACCAGGTTTTGATGATTTGGTGTAGCTTCCCCTTTTTTTGCTGAATTGTAATAAATGAATCAAAGTCCGGATTTTTTTTTGGTTGCCCTTCAGGTATCCATGGCTTAGCCCGACTAATCCGGACCAACCGGCCTTGCACACCTGACTTTGGTGGGTGAGTCTCCTTGCAGTGATTTTTTGTATACAAAGGACTCGAACTCGTGACCTGCTTAAGCGATTGACAACTGCTTACCACTTGGATCAACCCCGTTGGTTCAAAGTCAGGATTTTTGTTTTATCACAATATTTGGCTTGAGTAAATTTGCCTCCTTTTATGAACAGTGGTATGAAACAGTAGTTAGGAGTTAGGACTACTGCTTTCCAATCCCTCACTTCATTTCGTTGCCAATTGAATAGGAATCAGTAGAATGACTAAAATGAATTCTGCATGTTTTTCTTCATTGTGGTTAGTTTTATTTGTAGTTCTTTTTTGTTATTTTAGACATTGAGATGTGCGGATTTTGTGGTGAAAGAACCAATGGTGATTGGACATGAGTGTGCTCGAATCATAGAGGAGGCTGGGAGCGAAGTCAAGCATTTAGTGCCAGGAGACCGTGTGGCTTTTGAACCAGGGATCAGTTTCTGGAGATGTGATCTTTGCAAGGACGGTCGATACAATCTATGCCCTGAAATGAAGTTTTTTTGCCACTCCACCAGTTCACGGTTCTCTTTCTCATCAGGTTAACCTTTAAGCTGCATTTCAGCATGGGTGGTACTAGTTTATTTTTGGGTGCACCATTTTGCTACTAAAATTTTACCATGTTTATACCTAGCTACAATACTTATTACATGATGCTTATTACATAAACCAATGAGAGTACGACTGCTATGTACTCGTTATAGTGACTTGATATTTATTAGGGTACCTTGATCCAGAAAGTCTTCAGTTTTCATTTTGGAGATTTATTAATGGGAGATTTTCAATGTAGGTTGTGCATCCTGCGGTTCTGTGTTTCAAACTGCCAGACAATGTGAGCTTGGAGGAAGGGGCCATGTGTGAGCCTTTGAGTGTTGGGGTTCATGCTTGTCGCCGAGCTAATATTGGTCCAGAAACAAATGTGTTGGTTATGGGGGCAGGACCTATAGGACTCGTTACGATGCTGGCAGCTCGTGCTTTTGGGGCACCTAGAATCGTCATCGTAGACGTAGATGATAATGGACTATCTGTTGCTAAGAATCTTGGTGCCGATGGGATTGTTAAAGTTTCAACTAATATCCAGGTTCATAACATCCTTGAAGTCCCTTTTAATTTTCCCAGCAAAATATGCCAAGAAACAAATCATCATTGTTTCAAAGGTCATGTTCTCATTTGGACCTTGATTAAAGTTTGTCAAATACATAAACGCCATGAGGATCTTTTACTCCTTTGTCGTACTTCTAGAGAGTTTCATGTACTAGTTTCATTGTATTACAGGACGTACCTGAAGAAGTTGAAAGAATATGTAAAGTAATGGAAGCAAGAGTCGATGTCTGCTTCGATTGTGCGGGATTTAACAAAACAATGGCAACTGCTCTGAGTGCCACTCGTGCGGGTGGCAAGGTTTGCCTTGTGGGAATGGGCCATAACGAGATGACTGTCCCACTTACTCCAGCAGCTGCAAGGTACTTATTTTAAAGATTCAATGAAAATTCTGTTAAACATGGTTTAGTTTATCGGTTTTCAGGGAAAGCTGATACTCGAATGAATATAGATTAAACGTATGATTTTTGTTATCTGCTGAAACACTACTCATCGGACGATGGTTAAAATGCAGGGAGGTCGATGTTATTGGAATCTTCCGGTATCGGAACACATGGCCCCTGTGCATTGAGTTTCTAAGAAGTGGTAAGATTGATGTGAAACCTCTGATAACCCACAGGTTTGGGTTTTCTCAGAAAGAAGTGGAAGAAGCTTTCGAAACCAGTGCTGGAGGCGGCAATGCCATCAAGGTCACGTTTAATCTGTCACTTCCAACAACACAAAAAGAATAATTGCATGTTGTAACAAAATAATGGAAACTATATATACAATGGACTTGTTTTATAACCTTTGGAGGTATTGACGTTTTGTGAGATATATCTTTCTTACTTGGTGACTTACACATGGGTGAACAATTGAAGATCATGATACTGCTCACGTTTTGCTTACCGGACTGGCAGGCAATAGGCTTCCACTAGTAATTTTGTTAATTTTCTTTCTAACTTTGAAAAGTGCAATTCAAAAGATGAAGGCTTAATAGGCAAAAAAAACCACCACTCAAATTATACTTTTTTTAGACAGGTTCTTAAAGTATTTTTCGACCCAAGTAAATAGTTAACGTTTTCACAATTATTATTTTAAGTGTTTAATCGTTTATCATGCTGTCGTCAACGGAATAAAACCTCCTCATCTCGCCGTAAGATCTACACGCGTTCTTCGTTTGATCGACCGTCATTAGCATCATTTGTTTTTTTTCTGTCTTTCGACTTTATTTTGACGTTAAACACGTCAACGGTCGACCTTCAAAAATAATCATAATATCCGACAACAAAAGTGGTGGGCAGGCCGTCGACAGTAACGATTGAAATTAAATTTTGACCTAAAATTTTAAGGATTTAGGGATTGTTTCAAACTTTTTTGAATATTTTATTGACTAACGAAGATTTTTAAACGACTGTTACCGGCAAAGCACTTAAAATAGTAATCGTGAAAACCTTAAGCACTTATTTAGGCAAAAAAAAACCTTTAAACACCTCTTTAGAAAAAAAAATTATAGTTCGAACACTTCTTTTACCTATTAAGCCAAAGATGAAATAGAAGAAATCCATTTGTTTTGGGCATAAAAGATATCGAGGAATGAACTATATGTTGGTTAACCAACTAAACCGGATTAAATCGGTTTGATTTGATTGGGTTACTAGATAGATACTTGGCATTTAAAAACTTAATCAAACTCCTGCTGACCCATAAAACAGGAGAGCAAAGAGCAGGACAAAGTTAGGAGGGAAGGAATGGGTATTCAATATTCATTTTGTTTCATCTAAAATTTCAATTCAATGACTGCTACAAATTTATGAGTTATCAAGTGTTCTTTTTATCAACTTATGGCACACACCAAGGCGCACGGCTTGGCGCTACTAAACATTACACCAGGAACCTAGTGCTTGTTTTTCTCTTAATTCCATGATTTCTCCCGCAAGCTTGAAACTATAAAAGAACACACCCCAGGGCCCCACCCAAAAGCAAAGGATGAGAAGATATAAAATAATAACACCAAAAATACATAGTTGAAGCATACGTTGTCGAATGCTGGAACACATCAAGGCTTGGGAACCGGTTCCCCCCACTTCCACACTCTAAAACCAGTTCCATCACCAGTGAAAAATAGGCCACCAGGGCCTACCTCAATTGCCCGGATCTCCTGCTTCCCAAAAATTTTACCCTTCTCCGAGAACCTTCAATCATAACGATAGAAACATAGTATTCCCATGAGCAGAGCATGAAAAGACATGATGAAACAACAAACTGATGTGTGTACTAAGATAAAAATCAAGGCTCAATTCACTTACGAGGGCAGATCATAGTGGCGGACAGAATTGTCATTGCACGCACAGAGCAAAACAGGCTTGGATTCTGAGTCATGCATTCCTCGAAGATTCAACAAGCCCTAAAAAGAGAATCCAACAGTTCAATATCATCCCAAGATAAACTACCGGGGAAAGAAAGAGCTAAAAGACATAATTGAAACCATTTACTACACAAAAATCGTCCTGACCTTTTTTTGGGAATTAAACCACTAGATAAACAAACAAAAAAACTTAAAAACTAGGCATTTGCATTTTGCGCTACTGTGAGCAAATCTACGCTTCGACAATGTTTATATCTAAAATAGATGCAATGGACTTCAAAGATCATCTTATCTCGACTTCAATAAATCCAAGAAACTTCCCAAAACAGACTTGACTGCACATAAATTTCATCTTGCATTAATCATCTTACAATCTACACCCAACTATTTAATTTCATATGAAACTTGGAAATATTCGTTTGATCATGCATGTTCCTAAACTGTTTGTTAAGATCAAAAAACATGGAGATCAATATTATCTATCCCTACCCCGAAAAGCAGACTCAATACCCACAGCCTCAAAATCCTATCAAAATATACTACCCTCTTCTCTATTGCAACTAGGGGTGAGCAAAAATCGACTCGAAAAAACCAAAATTTTCGACTCTAACTCGAAAAGAAATCCAAATAAAGTTTGAATTATAAAATATGACTCAAATAACTACGTAACTTCAATTCTATTTTTTGAAAACAAATTTCCTCTTTTTTTGTAATTTAGTCTCTCAACTTTGTATTATATTCAATTTAGTCCTCTAACTGCAACTCTTTGCAAATTCTTTCTTTCTATTAATTCCTTGACTCCTTTATACTCCCATAAATATTTTTTCCCTAAAATCTCTTCTTTTAAAACAATAATATTAGTTATTTACAAATCTTACTAGCACATTAAAAAAATGAACAAAAATACATATGTATATCGTTAATGGTTATAGAAAACCATTTTTTTGAATATTTAGAAAACCATTTAAATTGGAACCAATCAATACCATAACAATATAAATATTAACAATTAAATTTAAACAAAAACTAGAATAACTCGACTAAAAAAATTCAAATAAAGTTTGAATGATAAAATGGGACTCGTCAACTCAACTAACTCGAAATGTTTTTACTCGAATCGACCCGATCGAATCCTCACCCCTAATTCCAGCCATTCTCCATATACTTTGCCCCATAATTTCAAAACGAAAATGCAGAGCACAAAACTCTCTAACACACCAAACAAAGCTAAGTAGCATTCTCTTCCCTCAGTCATTATATTCACTTTCAATAATCCCCCCACAGTTATACCCTATTTTTCTGTCACAGCCACCTCTAATAACTAACATAAAAAAGCAAAGACCATTGCTGATCGGACATTCAGTTTTTTAGTTATCCCATTATGTCCTCAAACCCCTTTCCTTTTAACTACTACATACATCAAATTAAAAGTAGCAAGCATAATGCATGAATGAAACAACATACATGTTCTTCGTTGTGAGTGTAGGTTACTTCCAAGTTTCCATTCTCAGTAGCTACCCACACCTGCACAGGAAAACATAAATCCGAAGAACTTTAGGCAGAAAAACAACAGAAATATGAAATATAAAAATAAATTAAAAAAATAGCGCTAACCTTTACTGTTTGGTCCAAAGAGCAAGATAAAAGAAATTGTTCCTAGCAAAGCAAGGACATTACAACATTAGTGTGCTCTGTCAAAGTCTGTAGACACTGCAAAGTTTCTAGACTCCAGGCCTGAAAGAAAACAACTACTATATTAAGCAAAAATGATAATTTTCTACAAAAGAGAAAAAGAAGTTAAAGGAATAAAGCAAAACATGCTACGATGGTGGTTCGAAACTACAATGCTTCTCAATCAGGATGATTCAAACTACCTTACCTTTATAGAATGGTCCATGGAACCAGAGTATAGTCTATTAGCTCCAACAACTAGTGATACAACTGCAAGGGTGTGACCCTTAAGCGGTGCTGCTGGTTCAAAGCTGTTAGTGCTGGCATTAAATTTCCATACCAAAATAGTACCATCCTGCAATGAACAGATATTGTTACATGAGGATCAGGACTGAAGTGCTAAAGAAATAGAGAGATGGTATTAAATGATAAGAGTATGGCAGAAACATGACCCAGATAGAGATTCATCCAGCACAAATATCCCGAATTTTGACTCCTCAATCCAGTACTCTTTTAGAAAAATCTCATTTCACATATTACAGATCTTTCAAGGAAAGTGACAATTTTATGAGATGATGAATGTCGGACTACCAAAAAGAAAATTGCCTCATTTAACAAGTTATTGCCGCAAAATAATTTGGCAGAACCCAGAACAGGAAACATGATGATGTATACATGACTGACCGCATGCAGAACCTAGAATTTAAATGAAAAGAAACTATAACAATATACTAATATTTAGAACATTGCCTGTGTGCCAGCAAAGAGCAACTCATTAGCCACAACCATAGTATAAACTTGCCCTACAGACTGAGCTCTTGGTTAGTTTGGGTGTTCCATGCCTGCAAAATGATTGTCGTTGAATCAGAAATGGGAAATCATCATTCTTCTAATTGCAACGACTACAACAATAACGAAGAAGAAACAACTGGTTGAGAATTTGCCTCGAATCTTACCTTGACAACATTAGGTATACCAACAAACAGCCAAGGACCTTCACTGATCATGCAACCTACTTCACCACCAAGATTAAGCACACCCATACACCACATAAAAGGCCTCAGGGAATATCAGACGAAACATAATAATTAAAAAATCGCCACAAACACTAGCACAAGAAGACTACTGAAAGTAATGTCTAGCAAAAAGTGAATCTCGTATAACTTTCACAACATAAGGAAATAGTCGGAACTCTGGATGATCCCTTGGGTATTTAGCAATTTGGTGATTCCATCTGATTTTTCACATGGACACTTCTACCAAGCAGGACAGAATAAAATTAAAATTTTCAGAACAGTTTTATGCAGATATTGAAATTGATCAAAATGCATCAGGTTTGGAGACATACATAAATCTATCTCTTTCTTTCCAAAAAGCTAAAAACTAAATTAAAGCTTTACTTTTTATTAAAAAGAAGCGAAGTTAATCACACCTGACCAGTGTTGGTATCCCAAGCCCTCACAGTCTCATCTTTACTCCCCGTATATAGCTTATCCATACCTGCTGGCAACGCAATTCCAGTAACAACCTGCCCACAAATCAAACTCATCATCATCAGAGTACCAACTCCTAAGAATATGTTATGTTCCTAATTGCAAGATAGAAACTTTAATCCCCCCCCCCTCAAAAGTATGAGTTTTTCTTGTAAGATTTATATGGACTGGCTTTTAGATGTTCTTCGAAAATTCGTATCAAATTAACACCATAAAAGAAAAAAGGAAGGCAAAGACACTTACTTTCTGGTGCCCATCAAGATGATTCAACAAGGTAAAACCTTCCCCTAAACTCCAGGAATGTAGAAACTTACACGTATCTCCGTAAGTACAGTTCCCTTGCTTCCAATAATTGCATACTTTCTCCGTTTTCCTAACCACCTTATCAGCCCCCATTCTCCCCCAAGTATTATTATGATTATTATTGAAGTTGGGGCCTCGTCGTGGGGCCGGACCCGAAAACCCAGAATCATCGGCGAAACGTTTGGGGGCGCCCGGTCCATTAGAGGCTGAAGAAGTGGGGCCCGAAGGATGAGGCAGTTCACGGTGCAAGAAAGGGCAACGGTAACGGCTGCACCTACCGGCCCTCCAATGATAACAGTCTTTCTGGTTTTTGGAGGAGTCGAGTGGTGGGGCAGCTGATGGACCTCCGAGTCGGTTAAAGACGCGGCTGTTGCCACCGTCTAAATCCATAATCACCTTTTCTTTTGTATCAGTAACAAAATATGGATGGGAGCAAGCTTAGGATGCAGTGTCTGGGGATGGCGACGGGAAATCTCGGTGAGAAAGAATCTGTAAATGAAATCGATCGCTGAAACCCTAAATCGATCGAAACCTATCGTCTTTATTTTATCTATTTGACGATGCGATAACTCATAATAAAAGAGGATCGTTTAGGGGGAGGAACAGGAGTGCCGCGGTGGCCGTCGCCGTTGGAGAGAGAAAGACAAAGGCAGTGAGAGAAAACAAAATCGCGTCAACTTTACTTTTTTTTCCCTTCAAAGACCGCGTCAGCTTTACACTATCTATACCATATTTTCAACTCGTTTTATGAGTCTTTGAGAATTAAGGATAAAATATACTTTATGTAATTCAATTATGTATTTATTATAAGGGTAAAACTTTGATACAGGTTATATAAAATTAATTTTATATAAGCATGCGTATTTACACTATAAAAACTCAAATCTTAAATTTCTAACCCTAAAAAACTAAACTCCACACTCTAAACCTTAAACCCTAAATTCTAAACACTAACCTTAAATTTTAAACCCTACAACCCAAACCCCTAAACCTTAAACTATAAACTAAAACCCTAACCACTAAAACTAAAATGCACGTGTAAACTAAAGTTTACACGGCCTGTGTATCAAAGTTTTTTCCTTATTATAAATGAATTAATTTTTTCTTAAAATTATAAATATGAATCTCAATTAAAATTTTATTACAAATAAGTTAATAGACCATTAAAATTGAAATATATATCTAATGTGATTTGGTATAATAATTATTTTAGTTCTCAATACTTATATATTTTATCAAGTTGGTCTTAATTCGAAATAATTCTATAATTTAATCATTCATATTTAAAAATTCTGACATAGCACCATCTTGAAACACCCTCCGTCCATTTGTCGCACTCTCTACCACTATTCATCAGCTTGATAAATAACAAATGGGATGTCTTGACAAACAATTACTTCACTACTAGATAGTTGTCAAACTAATGGGTGACAAACTTATGGAACATGCCCATTATGACCCCTAAAGTTGTCTTCTAATAGATACGATCACTTCACTAATTGAATTTTTAAATACGAAAGGTTAAATTTAATGAATTATTTCAAATTTACATCAAATTAATTGAATATATAAGTTTTGAAAAATATAATTGTTTATACCAAGCCATGTTATACGATCATGTCAATTTTAACGGTCCAATAATATATTTGTAGCAAATTTTTAATTGAGTGGCTTGTTTGTAACTTTTAGGGGAAAAAGTAGGCATAGAGTCAAAAAATACCCTTAATGTAATGACCCGAATTTCTAAGTCAACGTTTGGGCGTTGACCCAAGTTTTGGACTATTGTCTTGGGATGGACGATCAGACCCTTTGGGCCATGTTTGGGTCTTGTAGGATAAGAAATTGGCTATGTGGGTTTGGTAGGTGACCTTTTTGTGACAAAGGTGAAAGTGTGAGGTTTTGTGTGGTGATTGTTCCCCTTTTTAAAATAAAGGTTTCCACCCTTTATTATTTGGTTATCTTCACATGGGAGAAGGAAGACAAGCTTACCTCACTCTCCTATCCCCATCTCTTTCTTCTCTCCCAAAAACCATCTTATCCCTTGTTCAATAATGAGTTTTTCATCTCTAAAAAACAAATCTTTTTCTAGCTAAGCTCCATTTCGAGATCCATGGTTGAAGGCAATATTGGTCACCATTTCAAGAGCTTCATGAAAAGCATAATCTTGTGGTGAAAAGGTAAGATTCTATTTTATGGATTTTTGGGTTCAAGGCTTGTAGAAAGCTTTCCTTTGATTTTAAAGGGTGTAAATTTGTAGTAAATTATTGATAAATCTTGGGTTCAAGTATTGATATGATTTTCATGTGTTTTTGGTAAAAAGGAAGTGTTTTGGGAGTTATTAAAGCTTGAATCAAGAGATAAAGTAGGGGAAAGTAAGTGGGTGAGCTTGATTCGGGTTTTTGCTAAAGGTCAGTACATTTCTGACTCCTTTGATTCTTGAATATCATAAATTAATTGCCTTGCTTGATTTTGTGGTTGAGATTGCTAGTTTTGGTGTTAAGGTAGCTTAGAGCCTTGTTAATGGCAAATCTCGGATTAAATGTTAATAAGGTGTAAAAAGGGTAGCAAAACATTATAATCAACTCTCATAAGATATTTGAGTAAGTTAAGGGATTAAAGGTTACGTTTTGAAGGCTTGGAAAGTAATTTCCCGAGCCTTGGAAGCCATTTCTAGGTTTCAGTATCGGTACACAGGGAGCCCATACCGATACCCTATGTTATATACGATGAACACATGCAAAGTTTAAAGGGAGTATCGGTACGGGTTGGGGGCTTATCGGTACCCCTTGTTACATTGAAATTTTAATGAGTAAATTGTGTACCAGTACGCTCGAGGGTGTATCGGTACTGGAGGCGTACTGATACTCTAAGCTTGAGTATCAGTACTAGGTGTTGTTTTCCCCTTTCTCTCATGAAGCCACGTATCGGTACGTGAGGGCGTGTATCGGTACTGCTTGGGCAATCTGCCTGAAAAATACATTTTAGGTTCAAGGGGCTTATAATTCGAGAACTAAGGTCCAATGGGCTTTTAATGTGATAAAATGAATAGTAAAATTGAGAAATCGAGTTTTTAATCCTCATGTATGAGTGTAAAGTGAAATAGCTTGGTAAATGATAACTCGATATAACTGTGATGGTTAGTGTCATGCCTTGAGGCATTCGTTGATGGCTTGGCTTGGTGTCATTTACCTTTTGGTGAGGTGTATAAGTGATCGGGGAGTATGTGTCATCTTATGTTGTGGTAAAGGAATCTAGATGTCATAGAGTCAGTACTATGATACTCATATAAGGGGATGCGTACTTTGGGTTGTGTGAACAAGTACATCTGACGTACCTACGGGCTGGGTGATCTGGGTGCGGTTAGAAACCTATATGTGGCTATGGTAATCCGGATAAGGTAATAAACTCGATGGGCTGAGTGAGCTCGAGTAACCTGGTTGGCTGAGTGACCTTAGGTAAATACTACTTGTGGCTAATGTGATCCAAGATGTCTAGGACGTATCCATGGCTATGGTGATCCGGATATAGTCTATTCAACTCGAAGGTTGTGTGAGCACGGGTAACTCAACGGCTGTGTGAGCATGGGTAAAGTAGGGCTTCGTTGGCCTTCATGTAGATGATGTATGGATGTATTTATGTATGTTGTGTGAATGTTAAATGATGGCTTATGCACCCTATGGCTGAGTGATCAAGGTATGGCATGTATTAACTCGATGGGTTGTGTGTAAACTCGAGTATCTCGATAGGTTATGTGACCTCGAGTACGGTAAAGCTTGTGGATCATGTAAGATTTCTAGTAGACTTGTTGATGCCTTGAGATAGGTGATCTAAGTACTATAGGTTGTGTAGGCTAGATGATAACTCATAGATAGAAAAACTTTATCTATGCTCTCTGACTATTTTATCTTGTATGATTATTTTATGATAATCATTAATTGTGGTAGAGTAGAAATGTACCACTAAGCTTCGTTAGCTCAGTGTGCAGATGTGTTGTTTTTCGTGCATAGGTTGACAGGTTTTTTTTTATTCTGTCCCCAACACTTGCGGTTACAGACTTGAGGAATCCTCATTAAATGCTTCGAGGATTTTTTTCGTCCCCATACCCTCTCCACGCGGATCCCTGGGGTTTTCGGGAAATCCCCATCCCAAAAAAATTAAACAAGATTACTATTTTACTGACAAAATAAATGGCCAATTCAATTTAAAATATAAAGTTTGGAAACTTTGATTGAAAGCAGTTACGAGATAATGAAGATTGAAAGGGTGTTTTGTTGAGAAAAATTTAGACGAGCATTTTAACTTATATCTAAAGACTAAGATAGAAACATGTTAAGAAACTTGAGTGTGGCTAAGTTTAAGAAAAAGTTAAGTGATAATAATAGTTGTGGTTTTTTTTAAGATATATGTTAGGAGTATATAGATAAATAAGTATATATTTTTTAAAAAATCTTGTAAAATATCAAGGATCATTGCGTATATTTTTGGGATCCTCGCGGTTATTTATACAACTACAGTTCGATTATTCCCACGGTTCGGATATAGCAATCCTCGTCCCTATTTCTGTTTGAGCTTCGGTGATAAAACTTCCCCCACCCCCGTCCCCATGGGTGAAGATTTCGGTTATTCCCCATCCCATCGGTTCGGATCCCCACGGCTTTCGGATACTCCCCACCTAATTCCCACACAAATTTTTTATCCTTAAACCTGTCTTTTAAGGTGTTAAATACAATCATAAACCTATATACCCAATAACTATAGAATATGAATCAAACTTTATAATGTACAATCAACCTGGAGAGTGAAATATATCTGAATGAAGCCCATGCATTGTATAAGAATATGATGAAAACTTGTATATTAAGGGTCAATTCTTAATTGTTTTTCAAACTTTGTGTACGAAAAGTAGACCTAGAAAACTTGATCCAAGACTCGAACCGATTTACCTGATTCGAGATTCGATATGGACCCGAAGATGATGATCTAAATTTGACCTGAACTCGAAACAAATCGAATCGAATTTTAGTTAAACCGAAAATCAACTTGAACTGAAAGTAACCAAAACTAAAAATCAACTCGAACAGAAAGTAAATCAAACTCGATCCAAATCGAACTTGAACCGAAAGCAACTCAAACCGAAATGACAGACCAAACCCAAACAAAATGACCTAATTGCCACCTCTAACTAAAAGTGACAAAAAATTAGTTAAAAAATAGCTTTTGAGATAAAAATGCTTTTCAAACCTTTTTTTTTTGAAATTTTGAAACTTAAGTTTTGACTCTTGGGTATAAATTTATCGGTATATCATTAAGTTAACTTTTATTTTTATATAATCATCAGTATTTAACTCATTGATTGATTAATATAGACAAAATAGTGCAGAGGTTCATTGTGGGGTGACCCTGCTAATTCAGTTTCTCCATTCAGAGCATCATGATTCAAACCCATGACCTTGCTTAAAGGATCTGATATCTCATCACGCTAGACAAACTAATTGTTAGTAAACGTTTACTTTCTAACATCATGTCTAAACTTCATATTTTAATTCTTCACATCAATTTTAGCAACAATACCAGATATTTAAATTACAATACACATGTTTTCATAATACTTTTTTTAATATTTTAAAAAATACTTTTTAAGAAATGCATTAGTTCACTTGAGAATTAGCTCTAAATAAGACTCAAACTTAAATAAAGCCCTAAAATCTCAACCTTTAGCATTAGTGTCCAAGACCTCATTCAACTTAGCTGGGCCCAACGTGGTTATCGGAAAGGGCTATTCGATCCATTAGCATTTCAATACTAAGGTTGTCCCAAGGCAGAAAAGCCATCGTGTATTTTGGACAAATTGCTAACAGCCGTGAAGCCTCAAACTTGTTTGTGAATGCCAACTTCACCACTCAACCTTGACTGCATTCATGTTTTGTTATTAAACTTTTAAAATTCTTAATTTGATCACTGGATTTTTGAAATTCTCTGTTTTTTTCATTCCGTCTTTAAATAATTAACAATATTATGCCCGGACTTCTATTTTTTTAAAAAAATTATGAAATGACCCTAAAATTTTCGTATTTTTTTCATAAAAAAACCCTTGTTTTTGGATTTCCTTTGATTTTCTTATGATGTAACATCTTCTTCCGGATGATAATGGTTAGGAGGCGAGATATATATCCTGACTCCACATTGATTGAATAATATAGATTGCAGACCAGATCATTTTCCTCTAGTTTTGGGTCAAGTTCGTGAGTTTTGAAGAGATTTTGAAGAAAAAAAATCTAAATTGGTGGAGTGATAGGGAGAGATGAGACAAGTTCCTTGATGTCTTGAATGGTCGAAGAAGACGTCAGAAAATAGCAATTTTGACATTGACGTGACATGGGATAGAACTTTAAGAGTTTCATCTTTGTGAGGAAGAAAAAATAAAGCAAAAAAGAAAAAAATTGATGTGGCCAACATGAGGCTTCCATGTCTGTAAAATGCAGTCCGTGTCAGCATAAAATCAGCCATGTCAGCCTATTGATTTGGATTTAATGCTCGAGTGACAAAAAGTAGAACAATTCGGAAATTCAATGATCAAATTAAAAAGTTTTAAAGTTTAGTGATAAAAAAGAACACGATAAAAGTTGAGTAATAATACGTGTAATTTACCTTTTTGTAAGTATTCCGTTTATATTATGTTTTAATAACCCATCTATATTATTCTAAAATTAATAATAATTTAATATAATATAAAAATTTCACTATTAATTAGTCAATACTTGTAATAATGTGCATAAAAATTAGGGCTAATAGCTGGGGTTCAATTTCAGAACCGAGAAATCAAAACTGGTTTGCTTTTACATCATTTTTGTGTTCTTGGTTACATTATTTTTACATTAATTTTAGGGTTCAAAGATTTAGGTTGTGGTTTTATGTTTAGGGGTTTAGGTTGTAGGTGTAGAATTTAGGGTTTATGGTTAGAATTTAAAGATTAGGTTTAGGTTTTAGGGTGTTAGGGCTAGAGATTTAGGTTTTGTAACTTAAATATGAAGGGTTGTGTAAATTTTTTATACAACTTGTGTATCAAAATATAACCAAATTTTATTGCTTTTAACTTTGACATTATTAGTAATGTTTTTGGTTTAATTATTGGTATCCGACTCATTGATAGACTAATTCAGATCGAGTTTTGCAGATACCCAATATGGGGGCAACCCTCCCAACTCAGTTTTCTTCATTCATAATGTCAAGATTCAAACCCCTTACCTTGTTTAAGGGACCAACGTCTCATCCCGCTAGAGCAACTAATTGTTAGTACATTAGTAGTAATTTAGTATCACCTTAAAATCAATTACCTACTAAATATGAGTAAAATTTGACTCGATTCGGGAAAAAAATTATTCGACTGACTAGACGTTAAAAATACTCGTCTTCACCGTCGTTGATATATTATTTGTAATTTAGTATCACCTTGAAATCAACCACCCACCCTTCCAGTTCAATTGAGTGATAAATCCCATAGAACGTATTACAATCTAATGGATTTGAAATCATGTCCTCAACTCTAATACTTTCTAATTTAAGGGTATTTAAACTTTAATGTTATTTGAAGAAATTAACTCAACTTGCCGACAACATTACGAGTTATCTACTCTAATAGACTCATCCAAAAGTTGTTCAAGTTCAAGGTGTGTCTGATCTTTCAAAGGATTTGAACATGCATTTTAGATTCGAAAAATTATTTTTTTCACAACAAGTATTGCATGCAACGATAAGATTTATTATACTTTCAAAAAAGAACTTATATTCGAATTTTAAAAACAACAGTAATAAAAATTATAGCCATAAATCCTAAATATGGAATATAAACTAACATGAATCATATCAAGAAAAAAGATTTCCTCTTATAGTAAATTACAAAATCCAGAAGTGGAGAGAATCATGGCTTTCCCGTCGTCAAAGATGGCCTATGTGTCATTCCCCTTAGACAAATTATTCCCTCTTATAGTAAAATAGTATAAATTTGCAAGCAATGATGATTCCATGCCATTTACTTTTGTAGTAGTCACCCACCATTAAGTTTTTTTTAAATAGTTTAACGGTTATTACAAGATAGTATTTATTCATAAATATTTTTAATTTTTTAACAATACACACATCTTGTAAATAAAATAATTGAACCTGAGTTTTCAAAGATAAATATTATCTGTTTTTCAGCCTAGATCACTTGTTGGGTTCACCGTTAATTTTTTTTTGACAAATCCTAAATCTAATCCTAAACCTACCTAGAGAGAAGGGGAAACAGAAACTCTAAGAAAAAGAATGAGCGTATTTCTAGTAAGTCTAGAACTCATGATTTAAGAGAATATAAGAAAACAAATATGAACAATTTGATTAACCGGCCAGATATACTTGTAATGTAATGGTTAATTGAATCTAAATCGTAACAATTAAATAATACGTACACATTTAAACATTTTTTTACTTTATTTGTGGGTCGACATTATTATTGCAAGTTCATATTTCCTTAAAAAGATAGTTTATTTCCAAGAAAAACAAATTAGACACAAAGGTCCACACATGCTTGCCCATTATGAAGGCTCCACCATTGTAATCTCTTGATGCTGACAAATCTAAAACAATGATGCAAAAAGCAAATAAAAGAGAAAGAGAGGGGACGAATCTTAGATTGATGGTTATCTGATATTTTGACTTAGGAATTCCCACCCAAGCTTTCTTTGAAAATAATCATACTAATTCTAGATGTTTTAAACTATTATTCAAATGAATTCTACACATTAATAATTTATGTCTATTGTTTGTTTGTAATGTGTTACTTATGTTATTCACTGTATATAAATATATTTTTATGTTTATTTTTTTGACAAATTTTAATCTTACTTAGAGGGGAGGGAAAGAGAAACTCCTATCGAATCTAGAACCCATGATCTAAGGAAGTGCGAGGGAATAAAAATGGACAGCTTAGTCAACCGGCCAAATGTACTTGGTCTCCTATGTTTATTTTTGTGTTCAGAGTATTACGAATTTGCATATATTTTTATATGCTAATAATTCATTTTATGTAGATATAACATGTTTGTGTATGTCCTTATGAAACTGCAAGCTATACACTTGCACTTTATAGGTGAATAATGCGGAAGTGAACATGTAAGCATTTGTTGCTAAGCATTGGAGATGAGAACATGTTTGTGTACGGGTTTTGGTTCTGACAGTCTTCGTGCCTTTATTTTTACATGTAATTATAGTTGAAGAAGTCGGTGGTCGTGATTGTCGGTGACGAGCCCACATGGATGGAAGAGAAATGGTGGCCGTTGATGGGGACACGTAACAGCAATCGGGGAGAGTGCGTGGGCTCATGGCGCGTGGGAGAGCTGAAACGTTGGTGCACGCGTACATGGAGTAGCCGAGTGGTCTCTTTTTCTTTCGATTTAGACCGTTGAATCAAATCTGATCCAACGACTAGAGATGTGATGCACAAAAGAGAGGGAGAGATATCAAATTAGGCCTTATAGTTTTTTGATAGGTTTTAATTTATCCCATATTTGGACCAAACGGACCGGTTGTAATATTATCGTTATTTTGAGCTTGTTAGATAGACTGAACTTTTAATTAAATGAACTCTTATTATCAAATCTGTTTTTATTTAAAATTAATAATAAAAAATAAAATATGAAGACCGAGAGAAAATCAATAATTACAAGAACATGTAAGCATTTGTTGCTAAGCATGGTGATGAGAACATGTTTGTGTATGTCCTTAAAAAAATATGTGTGTATATGTTCCGTATTTATAAGTATTTTTGTGACGCATATTAATTTTATAGTTTATCGTAATTATTCAAATTATGAAATAAATTATTTTATAATTTGCATAGTTTTAACACAATAGTTCAATATTTGAGCACTATGTTCATTTAATTAATAATCAAATCACTATATTTTTTTCATATGGATAATTTTCACCCGTGGTCCTTTTTGTTTAGGTTTTGTTCTATTTTGGTCACCTGAATTTAAAAAAGACTATTCTTACCACTTACGTTTGAAAACGTTTATGTTTCGGTCACTGGACCGTTAGTCTCCATTACTTTTGTTTTCAGCCTGTTTCGTTTTGGTCACCGATTTTTTTTGTTTAAGCCACTTACGTTATCATTTTGTTCTATTTTGGTCACTGGGCCATTAATCCCCATTAATTTGATGATGTGTCGCGTTAATAAAAATGAGTAATTTTTAATTTAATCCTTAAACTTTTATTTTTTCACCATCTTCAAACAAAAAAACCTAAAAAAATTCTCCTCTCCTACCTTAACCTTTATTGTTACTGATGCCACTGCCGTCAACCGTTGATGCTGCCTTAGCTACTGTTAGCTACAAACGTCTACTGAAATAGTAAAACACAACTGATGTCAACTCCGATACAGAACTAACCAAAGAAGATAATTAGAATAATTATGTTATTCTCGTTTGCTTATGTGATGGCTCCTTTCTAGGGATGTGCATTATTCAGTTTTAAACGAATTAACCAACCAAACCGAATTTTTTCGGTTAATCGGTCAGTTAATTTTAGATAAAATAGGTTAACAGTTATGAGTTTTTTTCAAACTTCGATTATCGGTTAATTCGGTTCAAAACCGGTTAATTAACCGAAATTATTATATATTAAATATTGTATACATTACATATATTTATTTTTGGTCATTAAACTTTTAAAAATCATAAAATGATCATTAAATTTTTTGATATATTATAAAATGTTCATTAAACTTTTATCAAATTGGCATAAAATGAAAGTTTAATGACTAAAAAGATTATTTTAGCATAATTTAGTGACCACTTGTGTAATTTACCCAAAATTCTATAACAAATTTCGGCTAATTCAAAAATCGACCGAATTAACCAAATTTTTTTCGGTTCGGTTAAATTTTTTTGAAAAAAATTCGGTTCAGTTAACGGTTAAAAAGGAAAAAATTCAGTTAATGGATTTTGGGTAATTCGGTTTCGTCGATTAACCGAATGCACACCCCTACTCCTTTCAAGAAAACGAAAAAATCATTCAAAAAATTGAAGATAAACAAGCATTTGCGTGGTTCCAGTGGAACCCAGAGTTAACAAGCCCGATCGGTGGAGGGGATAAATTTTGGGAGACAAAAAGATTATAGAATTTTTTTTGTTTGAAGATGGTGAAGAAAATAAAATTTTAAAAGTGTAAGGATTAAATTAAAAATATCCATTTTTATTAATGTGACACGTCATCAAATTAACGGGGATTAATGACCCAGTAACCAAAATAGAACGAAACACTAACGTAAGTGACTTAAACAAAAAAATTAAAATCGGTGACCAAAACGAAACAGACCGAAAACAAGACAAGAAGTGTAACTTCCGCAAACAAGACAAGAAGTTGGATTAATGTTGCATAATGATACAACTCATACAAGTCATCATATATCATTTTTAAATTTAGGTACCTAAAATAGAACAAAACCTAAATAAAAGGATTACGGGTGAAGATTACCCTTTTTCATATATATTATACTTACAAATTTTATTCGATTTTGTGAAATGTAACTCCGGCAAACAAGACAAGAAGTTGGATTAATGTTGCATAACGATACAATTCATACAAATCATCGTATACCTCCTACCCAAGGATTAGTACTGTGCGAAATTACTATACCCATAATTGTTATGTCTACGATAATATCCTTTCTTCGAAAAATTTATGACCGTAATAACCGCAGTGACTATAATAAAATTCTTTTTATCCGCAACCACAATAAATACAACATAATCAAAAACGCAGCCGCAACCATAATTTAAATCCCTAATCCAACCTCTAAGTTATCTGACATCCTAATCCCTGTATGAACAGCACTACTGGCATGCAATTAATACAAGAGTTCTTTTTATTTTTCATAGATAGTGTTCCAGATATAAGCCATCACTGCCAAGGAGGTGATGACAACATTTTGTATTATCGGCAACCAAGGAAACACCGAAAACAAAGACTCTTTGTATAATTACCCCAAGAACAGCTCTGAAATCCACAAGATCAAACTCCTTGAACTGATTTTTATGGCTACTTTTACACTCTCAGGGCAAATTAACTGCAAGCCAACGTTATCAGCTGCAGAATAACCCCAGCCATGGGGCATATAACCCCTCAAAGAGATCAAAACTGTAGGGTTTGTAAAAGGAGGGGGATAAAAAGGCGATACCTTCATATTACCGATCATCATCATATACGTTTCAATCAAATTCTTCTACATTTCTTTCTGCTACTGCTACCATCATGGTGAATTTTGAGTCTCTTTCAAGTGTAAGTCCAAAGGCTTTCAGCGTCTGAGTTCTCCGGTGAATCCTCTGAGCTTGGCGAGTTTATCCAGCTAGGGGGGCTCACAAGCATTCCTCCCGCCATGTCCACCATCAAATTGGGAAAGTTTAGAAACTCTTCCACGTCGATAAACTCCTGACCCGAACCACACTCCATGCAACTGCTTTCCACGGTGCCCTCATCTTCAGCCTTTCCCTGATCCTGTTTCGAGTCTTTTGGCGACCCAGTATCTGGTTTGGGTAGCCTGGAAGCAGCGGCACTGGCAGCGGCGGCCCGAATATCGGTTGCGGAAGTGGAAGCCACTTTGGGATACGAAAGAATCATATCCGGAAAGTTTAGATCCGTGTCCGGACCTTTTAGTGCAATAGCGGCCACATCATAGGCGGTAGCTGCCATTTCAGGTGTGGGATACGTTCCAAGCCATATACGCGTGGTTTTACGCGGCTCCCGTATTTCAGACACCCATTTGCCGCTCCTGCTTCGTATTCCTCTATAACTCGGATGCCTCCCGGAACCACCCCGCAGATCCGAACCCGACGATGGATCCTTCCCGGGAGATTGAACTTGAGCAGGCGTTGGCGTTTGAAGGCTGCTGGGTTTTGGAGATTTTGGCGATGGGCCTTCTTGCTGCTGCTGCTGCTGCACAGGAAAGAGTGGAGGATCAGGGATTTGAACTGTTGGGGGCACATCGGTTGAAGAATCGGCCATGGCTGTTTATATATACGTGTAACTGTAAGCAAAGAGTGCGTACGCAATGGAAATATTAAGGCTTGATCGATGTGGTAAGCTGTTGGGTTGAATTTATAAGGAGAAATGAATGAACCAAGGGGAAAGACGTGGGGAATTCGCGGAACCTTCTACATTTTACAAATGCAAACGCTTAAAAGGAATACGACAGTCACGTTGGCTTTGATTAACTGTCATTACGATTGCGATGGTAAGTAACTTCGTAAGACTTGAAAAACGAATTACATGTAAAATGTAATTTTTCATGTACAGATTTTGAAAAGAAAGTTCTATTTAAAAATTAACAAACTCCCTAATAGTTAGAGACGTGCATAATTTTATGTTAGAGTGTAAATTTTTAAGAAGTTATATTAAAATTTTAGAGGTATGCTTAAATTATTAATAAAAAATATAAAGAAAATACTTAAACTACATAAAAATTTAAAAATTTTAAGAGAACGATCACACCTCTAATACTCTTCGATCTTTCTATGTTATGAATAGAATACCGTAGCCATAAGGGATGATGGTACTGGGATATCTCTTTCCCTATCTCTATCTATTGGTTGGTGATCAAACATTTAGGTCATGCTTACTTACTACTCACTCAATTGTAAGCCTTGTAGTTTTGGCCTCCTATTTCTTCATTAGTTTTAAGGGTTGGTTTGAGTTTTAAGCGAAAAGACCTGTACGGGTACCAGGGCGGGCACATGAATTTATGTTAGTAGATGAACCTATAAAATTCTAGGACTTTAGGGGGACGGAACTAAATTTTTAATAGAAAATACATTAAATATTAAAAAAAATTAAATTATATACAAAATTTAAATTTTTAGGAGAGAACTGTTCTCTCAACCCCTCGATCCATCCCTACAAGATACGACTCATGATCATCATGGACATGGAAATCTCTCCCCACTCTAATCACCTTAACAATCATTACTTTCTACTCTCTTCATATTTCTTTGGTCTCACTACTCTTCTACATAAAGCCAGGAAATATTCCAAAGTCCACCTTTGCAATTAATAATAATTCATTTTCCTTTTTATATGGACGTGGCATTTCTCTCTCACAAATATGTCAATATTAGTATAATATGTGTAAAACCCTAAGAAATGAATGCATACCTGTATGACATCACTCCACGTACAATACCATAATCTCTGAATCAGAATTTGCTTATATGTTTTAATATTAAAATTAATTACCTATCCAAATCATTAAGGGTAAAGTACACAAATGGTCACTAAGCTATCTTCAAAAAATCTAAAATAGTCACCAAACTTTCAAAAGTTACATAATGAGCATTAAACTTTAGTTTTGGTTACAAAATGGTCACCGAGCCGTTAACTATCGTTAATTGGATGACGTGACAGTTACATAGATTTGAATAATAGTACATTAATCCTCCATATTGACACATTCAATTAATTTACTCTTAATTTAACCCTCATTATTGATGTCTAAATTGATTGAATGTGTAAATATAGAGGATTAAATATGTTATTATACAAATTTTCGTAACTACCACATCTGTCAGTTAATTACAGTTAACGGCTCAGTGACTATTTTGTAATAAAAAACTAAAATTTAATGCCCATTATGTAACTTTTAAAAGTTTGACGACCATTTTGTATTTTTAGGGATAATTTAGTGACCATTTGTGTTTTTGACCCAATCATTAATAATATTACTTGCTAATCACATTGTCAAAAGAGTTACTCATATAATACCTACATGTGTCTTCCAATTAGAGACAAGGACTTGAGTATGGTATGATAGATTGCTTTACTTATAATTATAATTACCCCAATTCAATTTTTTTAAATAGTCTTGAGAATTAATATATATATATTTTAAAAAAGCTATTGATTGAGTGAAAAAACAACTTATAAAGTTTCAAGAACTAAAGAACGGAAGGGAGTGACAATGTCTCTAAATATTTTGGTTTAATAAAAATTTAAATCTTTATAAAGTTAGGTATTAGATAAATTAGATATTGTCTTCTAAATTTTGAGTTTAAATATTTAATAAATTTTTATATTTAAAAGTTCTATAATTTGACTTTTCTCGATATCCGACTCTAACTTTATCTCCTTAAAACTTCTAAGTTTAAAGTTAATTTTAATTTTCAATATTTAAATCCTATGACTTATTTTTCCCTCCAAATTTAAAAGTACTTGAAAACTATGTCCACTCTTCTCTAAGGTGGCGATACTGTCATGACTAACTGCAATAATAATCTAATTTAAATTCTTATATATAAAAAATTACAAATTGTTGTATAGAAAACTTACAGTAATACGGACATAATTGAATTGAAACAAAATGTGTCGAGGCTGTATTGTGGACATGATTCTAACTCCAATTGAGATTGATTTGCACTAATCTTGCACATAAAGGGAAACTTTGACATACAAAATTGTTAACTAATACGTTGGTTCTAGCTTATAAACATCTTCCAAACTGTATACATTTTCTATGTGGGAGGAAGTATTTTAAGCTACTATTTTTCTCAACAATATTTTTATGTAGTTTACTTTAAGCATCAATTTCTCATTCATCACTCAACCATTTTAATCATACTATACATCATTTTAAAGTTCTCAAAGAATAGAATATAAAACCATAATTTTAATACTCAAACCTTCAATTTTATCAATAAATAATGTCTTAAAATTTTAAAAAAAAACATTATTTTCCGTCGGATACAACTCAAGTGGCCACGTAAAGTGAATCATCACCACGCTTGCATTGCATGTAGGCGACAGAATTATGTCGACCCTCTTATCATTTCTGGATTGAATTTGAAACTTTGACCTCCTTTTCCTGGACATATATTAACCTCATCGTTGTGACCTACTTCCGTCCCACTCTCTTTATAACAAAATTAAAAGGCATACATAGCTCGTCTCTCAAGTAAAACTACAGCTCTCAATAAATCTCACTGCAACTATAGCTATAGGTTAATACTCTGCTGCATTCTGCACCTCACCAAACGGTGAGTCTATATAGTACAATAGTCTAATTTAAGACTAAAAATAGTAAGTTTTAATTTTTGTCTAAACAATTTAAAATTTTATAAAAAAGATAACTTTTTTTATTATTTAGATAAATTTCGAAAATTGCTGTTTTCTAGTACCATCCATACTTAATGTATCCACTTCGTTGTTTTCTTCTCCCTTTCTCCATTAAAATCCAAGGTCCCATCTTGTCAGCTCTCATTCAGGACCTTTCTCTTTGCATCTGCTGGAAAAGGGACCTTATGTTATGACTTTGCCATACTATCAAATTCTGATTATTAATCACTTACAAGCCTTGCAATGTTACTCTTGAAAGTACCAACCGCTATCATCTCAAATTTATTAAGTCCTGTGCTTGCTATGACTTACTTTTCACAGATATCAAATCCAACCACTATGAGGAGATTATCGATACTTGTAATTAGAAGTCCACATTTAACATCCAATGACTGGTGCAAGTAGGGATGGAAAATTTGAAATTTATATATGATTTAGAATTTTTTTAAATATTTTTTTATTATAAATTTATTTTCGCCCTCTAAAATTTTATAAGTTCGCACTCTTAAATTTTTATAAGTTCGTCACCTCTAACAGAAAATCATGCGTCCGTCTTTAAGTGCAAGTAGGTATTACATGGTATTTCAACTATTATGATGAAACCGCCTATGCCTTTGAGCATCAATTCCCAACTACAACTCCACGATCTCAATAAGTACTGTAAGCGGTTTGTAATGGTTTTTAAAAGTGTTTTTATTTTAAAATTGTTTTTAGAATGAAAGTAGTGTAGAACAAGTAGTTATTGAGGTTAAATGTGCTTTTTCAATTACTTTTGAAAGATGGTTTATTAAATAAGATATATAAAATATTTTATACCAATATTTATATAAAAAATAATTATTAGATAATGTTCAGATCCAATTGGCCCGAATTATAATTTATCTTCTAAAACTCAAGCTAACCGGATCTAAAGAATAATTCGACCTATGAACTAATGTATTTATTATTTCACTCTTCACTCAAATAATAAAATTATTATTATCCAAAATGAACCATATGAATTACTCCATTATTATTTCTATTTGAACGGCGTTTCCCTTTTGAAATCCCTTATTCCTTTTGAAAAATGAATCCCTTACCTTAGCAAGGTGACAACGTTGCCCCCATGGTCGTCCTCGAATTACATAAACTCAGGGATGAAGTCATGATTGAGGTTGGGAGACAAATATAAATGTTTAAAAAATAGGAATAAATTTATAATTAATTATTTTAAATTGTATATATAATAAAGATAAAAAAAATTGGGGCGAAGAGTATGAGTCGCTTCCATCCCTTAACACTTCCATTCTTGTCCTCACCCTCACCCTCACCCTCACCCTCACCCTCACATTCTCTAACTTTTCTCTTCTTTTCTTTTTTTTCTTTTTCCTGTTGACAATGATTTTATTCACCCTTTTCGATCAACACCATCATCTTTCCCACCCTCTCTTATTTCCCTTCTTCATTACTGCTATCTTGCCCACACACCCACCCACCCTTCTCATTCATCATTCATTTTTCATCCATTCAAGGACGAAGTTAAAAATCAAACTCGAGAGACAAAGTATAAGTAATTATAAAAATAAAGATAAAGTCTAAACAAATTAAAATTGGGGTCTATATAAATAAATTTTCTTATATGCTTTCTAATAAAAGAAATTGAAAAAAAAAATCATCCCCTAAACTATAACATAACTCCGTCCCTGGTCGGTTTGACCAACTCGTCTTTAGTAAAGGCGTTTGGCTTTATTACAGGCATTAAACTTGCTACTGAAAAAGAATGGCCACATGTGATTGTTGAAGGCGATGCTGCAAATGTGGTGAATACTTTGAATAATCTACACATGATGATTTATCATTAGTTGGTCTTCATCTTCAGAACATAAAGGATAAATTGTCACGGCATAGTCATATACAAGTCAAATTTGTCAGGAGAATTGTTAATGTGGTTGCACATGAACTAGCAAAATCGGCACTCACACATTATCAATTGTTTTATTTTGATTTAGAATATCCTACGTTTTTTGAACAATTTATACTTGATGATGTCATTTTGAGCTCTTGAATATATGAATATGATCTTTTTTTCTTCCAAAAAAAAAATTCATCCCTGGTCTCATCCTCACCATTCTCTATTCTCTCGGGCTTTTTCTTACCTTCAACATTCTTTCGATTATCTCCCAAAAATCTCCCTCATGAAAATGCTTCTTGGATTATTTGGTGAAAGACATCAAATCTCATAGTAATAACAGTGAATGTGATCCTTGAACTTGAGCTCACTATAGTTCCTGTAAGGGATTCATATATTTTGACCAAGCATGAGGAAATTTGGCTCCCAACAGGCATTTACCCAGCAAATTTTCGTCGCAAACGACAGTTTGCTGATGGAATTTTAGGGATTTAAGAAAAGAAAAAAAGAATAGAATAGAATAAATATTATTCACAAACCATGATTGTCAGACTTTACAAGAGACTACACATTTCTAGCCCAATAGGAGCTGGCCCAAAACTGCCCACAACTACTTGAGTAACGGCTTCAACATCCTAACTTCCTCAACTTACCAACTAACGGCTAATAATTCTGTTAACAACCTAACTGATCTCTTATTATATACAATCAAACTTGCTGAACAAACGCAGGCTCACCCTCAAAAGAAGCAAAGAACACCCTGGGCTTAAATATTCCTTTCTTGCTTCTTGTCACCATATGGTACAAATTGGTTTGAATCACTGCTTTAGTCTCAGGCTCTGATATCATAATTGTATATAATAAGAGATCGGTTAGGTACGGCTAAAGCTCGTACCGATACCATATTCACGGGTTCGCACAATTCCCTCAAATTATGATATTACCGTATTTTATTTGATCCCTAAAGCTTATGAAAGTCATTAGGGTTGTTTACTAATGTATTTAATAAATTAATATTAATTGATGGCTTCGTGATCATTTATTCGAATATTACCGATTATCAGTTCGTTTAGTATAATTTCCATTGAACATACCAATTCACATTTCAAGTGCTCAAGCAACACAACATGTAAATTAACAATCAGATAATTATACGAATATTCAAACGACCCTACACGGTCTCTAAAGCTCATAATAGTCTCGAATATTCTCAAGCTCATCAGGCATCTCAATATTTATCAAGTATCATAATACTGGTTTCAAAACATGCTTATTCACCGTCTACCGATTTTACAAATACTAACACGCAAAGCAATCACATTTATGATGCTCATGAAGCGATAGGAGTTCAAGGTGTACTAACCTTAAGCCAAAGAGTTAAATCATCGAGCTCCTCCTCCAACCGTCTCTTTAAATCCAACATTCAAGTATACAAATTCCTTGGATAAAACAAATACGATTATATGATCCATTTCACATTATAAGACTACTTTAGGGGATAAACACGAAAAAACAGCTTATCGGGTTCGAAATTGGCGAAACAGACTGCGCCAATAAACTCAGAACGTCGAGAACCCCCAAGGTAGGGTCTTTTAAAAAAATTAGCGCCAATCAACGATTAATGAAGGCTCGACGGCGGCTCAGCGGCTCGGCTCAATCGAAAGCTTAGTGGCGCAACTCGACTGGCGGCTTAGTGGCGCAGCTCTGCTCACATGCAGGCTGGCTCATTGGACCATGGCTTGGCTCAGCAGACCAGCTCAAATGGCTAGCCCAACAACTAGATCCGAGAGGCAGCTGCCTCACCTGCGGTTGGAGGTCTCCCACGCGCAGGCAGCGACGTGTGCGGCGGCTTTCGACGGCCAAATAGCAGTTGCAAGGCACTATTTTGACTCTCTTGTCGTCGGAGAATGCGATAGTGGCCTCGGTTTTCCATTTTAAGCACTCTAACCCCCTCAACTCAACAACCCAAAACTTTCTTTCTCTCATTCCCTCCAAGACGGCTCTAATGGCGACGCTGTTGGTATCGATGAACACGTCTCGACGATATAAACAAAATGGCGGTGGAGGTGTCGACAATAGTCGTCCCGATCTTTATAGATCAGAGTTTAAAGTTCTCCCCCTTACTTTCTCTCCCTTTTTCTATTTTCTCTCTCTCCCACATCATTTTTACCCCTTTTCCTCTTATGTAATGGACCCAACTTAAATTTTCTTAGGCTTCTAAAATAAAGACCCAATACCCTAGTCCAAGACCTGATTCGCTAGCCCAAATTTTGAGTTGTTACAACAGATCTTGTTGATTGTTTGTAGTCACAAGCTGGAGAAATTGCTTACCAGTTAAGCCTCCACTGGAGACCGTTCTGTCTGAAGATGGGCAGACGATTGATAATGAGGATTATGACGATTTTGTAGCTCAGGACAGTGCTCTTGCGTCCTGGTTGCTCTCTACGGTGAGCTCGCGTCTTCTTTCTCAGTTTGTTGGAGCAGAAACGACGGCTCATATCTAGACCACTGTCACAAAGTTCTTTGCGAGTAAGTCGGCCACCACTGTAATGAACTTGCACTATCAATTGTGGTCGTTACAAAAAAGTCCTTGGAATACGAGCTTATATTTTCCAGGTTAAGGAGGTATACGATGCGTTAGCAGCGTGTGGCAGTCTGTTTTTAACATCTGAGAAGATTGCAAACTTGTTGAATGAGTTACCTAGAGATTATAGACCTTTTGTTGCAGTCATAACTGCAAATCGAGAACAGTTCACTCTAGAAGGGGTTAAATTTGTTCTTATCGATGTTGAGATGCACCAAACAACATTTGATCAGTTCAATGGCCTCTCTGCCAGTGTTAGTGTTGCTCAAGCGACTACTGGTAATGCTTCTGATAATCTTGTGGTGTATCAAACTGTTCAGAGACAACCACTTCATGGTCAACAGTTGGGCAGAGGGAGAGGTAGACCACTTTTTCAGTGTCAGTTGTGTAGAAAACCTGGACATTTAGTGGATGGTGTTGGCATTATTTTGACAAGTCATTTCCTGGGGTTACTGCCAGCACTCAGACACAAGGAGTAAGTGATCCTGGTTCCTCAAGTGGTGGTTAGTCTGTTGACAACTCCCAGGCACTCCTCACAGCCACTCATGGGCAATGGTTTATGGACTCGGGTGCCACGCATCATGTTACTCCAGAGGCTGCCACTATGTCAAATGGTTCAGAGTATGTTAGTCCAAGTAAAGTCATGGTAGGAAATGGTATGAATCTACATATTTCTAAGATTGGTAGTGCTCAGCTGTCTACTTCTGCTCGAACATTGAATTTGAATCAACTAATGCATGTACCCTGTATAACTAAGAACTTGCTTTCGGTGTCAAACCTTGCTAGAGATAACAGGGTCTATCTTGTGCTTCGTGCTGGTCGTGTGAGAATCGAGATGAAGATTCAGGAGAGTTGTTGCTGCAGGGCAAGAAATTTGATGGATTATACAAGTTTGCTTCTATTGCTAGTTTGAATTATGTTTGCCTACATGATAAAGATGTTGAAATAAATGTAGCTAGTGTGGGTCATGAGTATGAGTTGTGACATAGGAGGCTAGGCCACCCAGCTCATGACACCTTATTGAATGCTTGTAGAGATTTTGACCTCGTGTTACCAAGGAATATTAATAAAATGGATATTGAAGTATGTTCTGCCTATCATATGGGGGAAAAGTCACAGGTTACCTTTCCCTGTTTCAGATTCTGAGTACAATGTGCCTTTTCAACTTGTGTATACTGATTTGTGGGGTCGTCCAGCCCATGTAGCTTCCAGTGGTTTTTTATATTATGTAGTATTTGTAGATGCCTGCACAAAACATACTTGGGTGTACTTGCTAAAGAATAAGTCACAAGCTGTTCTAGCTTTCCAGCAGTTCAATAAATTGGTTAACACACAGTTTGAGCATAATATTAGAGACGTTAAGAGTGACTGGGGGGTGAATTCAGGAGTTTGTCCAATGTGTTACTCAATTTGGGCATAGGACATATGATTACTTGTCCTCACACTTCACAACAGAATGGAGTTGTGGAAAGGAAACATAGGCATGTCATTGAACTTGCTTTGGCACTTTTGACACAGGCAGCTTTACCTCTTAAGTTTTGGTCTCAGGCAGTTACAACAGCTGTGCACCTTATTAACAGACTTCCCACAAAGGTCTTTGTGGGGGTCACCTTTTGAAAAGTTGTATCACAAGAAACCTCAATATTGGTTCATGAGAGTTTTTGGATGTAGATGTTATCCACATTTGAGGCCTTCAATAAGCATAAACTGGAATTCAGGAGTCAAGCTTGTGCTTTCCTTGGTTATTGCCCTCAACACAAGGGGTACCAATGTTTAGCCGAGGATCTATGTGTCAAGAAATGTGTTTTTTAATGAATTTGTTTTTCCCTTTGCAGGAACTAAGAGATCACATGTTTCTCAGGAGGCTCCAGAGTTGTACAAAAGTAATTCTGGTGATGAACCTGGTGTCCCTCTTAAAGTTGTGGCTGGACAAAACAGGTGGGATAAAGTGCAATCTCTTGAGAAGGCTGTTGTGGTCCAGTCTCCTGACTTAGCTACTGGTGCAGAGGTTCAGGTTGAGGAGCAACCTGTAGCTGGTGAGGAGCCTGTGGGACATGACTCTGCAATTCATGAAGGTTCTCAAGGGAGTACTACAAGGGCAGAGGCTGATGAACAAGCTGAGTCTGACATGGAAACAGCAGGCCCTGAAGGTTTACATGAGGGACAGTCTGAGGAACAATGTGCAATTAGTGGTGACTTACGTGAAGTTGATGGAGCAGCTGAGGATAATGAAGATGTGGCAGCGAGTTATGAAGTACCTGAGCATGAAGAACCAGTTCACGGGGAGCGTGAGCCTCAGACTGTAGAACTTGAACCTGAGCTTCAGCCTGCAGAACTTGAACCTGAGCTTGGAGAGCCTGAGCCTGAGACTGAAGCACAGCAGCCCTCTCAAGAGATTGCACTTTATTTGCCCACAGCTGAAATTTTCGGTTTCTTGCAATAGACGTTTAGTCCCAACAGACGTTGTCCTACGGCAGTCAAAAACAAATTTGTGAAATAGAATTTTTTATGCCCAAAATTCTTAACCTCAAAAGGCTTACGTGTCAATGAAAAAGAAAAGAAAAGAAATGTGTAGTCGTTAAGAGCAATTAATCTTCTTATCCAAACCTGGAACACAAAGCTCAACTATCTAGTTTTTGAGCTTTGAAGTCACAACCAAACTTTGCTTCTTACATGGACGCTCTTCTCAAATCAAGCTTTCCAATTTTCTCAGCAAACCCAAAATTCCACTCCACAAATCATGTCAAACCCTTCAAGGTCTCCATCAAACCGCCACCACCAGACTTCGATTTCAGAGCTGATATTTTAGCAGAATCCACCGCCACAATCGCCCAAACTCACCCTCAGTTGGCGGACGTAGCGGGGAAGGGGACATTGGTGTTGGTTCAGAAGCCACAGTTCGGCCCTGTTCCTGCCTGGAGGACGGAGTTCGTGGAACCAGAGGCGATATGGCTGGTGGGTACAACTCATATTTCGCCGGAATCAGCTACTGACGTCGACCGTGTTGTTAGAGCTGTCAGGCCTGACAACGTGGTGGTCGAACTCTGCAGAAGCAGGCGAGTTTTGGGATTCTTCTTTCTTTTTTTGAGTTTTGGAATTCTTCTTTCTTTCCATATCTTAATTTTAAATATTGCAGAGATCATTTTCAGAGCTGGGATCATGTACATGTCCAGTGATGTTGACAATGGGGAACAATTACGATCCAACATGTTTTCTTTGAGTGGGACTGGGTTTTTTGGTGCTGTTGGTCGTAGCATAAACTTGGGTAAGCAAGCTTTAATGGCTTCTCTGCTCATATTTGGGTGTGTTACAGAAAGCGCTTACAGTTTTCCTTTTGTTTGCTCTTGTGAATTACAGGGGGACAAACTGCTCTAGCATTGCGTCTACTTTTGGCACTTTTCTCTTCAAAATTATCATCTGATCTCAACCGTCCTTTCGGAGACGAGGTTGTCGAGTTCACATAAATTAATCATCAGATTGTCTCCTTTTTTCCATAAGAAAATTTATAATTTTCATTGTTTCGGCAGTTCCAAGCTGCTCGAAAAGCATCTGAGGAAGTTGGTGCTCAGATAGTCTTGGGGGATCGTCCGATTGAGATAACGGTATGCCGATTTTACTCCCCCGGTATGATCCAGAAATGCCATTGTGCCGATTGTTCTTATTTGGGACTGATAAAGTCTAGATTGTGTTGCTTTTTGATGCATAAAATCAAGAAATTATCTACTTCCATTATGATTTTGCATCTTGAAAGGGCCTGGAGGTCTCTGAAATGGAGCGAGAAAGTTAGTCTAGTGCTCTCAGTCGTTCGAGGGATAACAGCGCCATTATCTGATACATCCAGGAATGATCTCAAGGTTTTACCTTTATCTATTTATATTTTCGTATGAACTTCGCCTCTTGTTTCGTTGTTGAATTTCAATACACTCGTAATACCGATTATATTTGTAACATCAACTTCTGCATCGTAGAAGTCATACTTGTGAATGGTGATTGAAATCGTATCAGATAGTAATGGAAAGCATGGTGAAGGGCAGCCAAATCTGCAGTTATAGAAAGGAGCAAAAGTGGATTAAAAAGTGGTGACTGAAATGTAATATTTCATTTACCTTTGTAAGATTCAATTGTAGGCAGCAAGTTCATGTAGTTATAGAGTAGCAAAACTGGGGTTATAGTTATTATGGACCATGAGGCCTAAGTTATGTAGGCAGCAAGATAATATGTGCATTTACAGAAGATACGTTTGAGAATTCGAAAGAAGATACGTCTGTGAACTCTCTCTGCTAGTTTATAAGTCTTAAATCTCTCATCTACCGTATTGTGTTGCAGGAACAAAACAACGAAAACGATACCTTTCAGCTTTACGAGCAGTTAAGCTTCTCATACCCGTCACTACTTCAGCCTCTTTTACATGAGCGAGACACTGTAAGCATTCTTAAACACATATTTGTATATGACACAAGTCCTCAAATCCGAGTAACATATAGGGACTAAGTTTGAAATCTGGGAAATGCATACGAATACGGCTGGTGATTGGTGAGGTAATAATTTTTGGTGCTGCCATTTCAGTATCTTGCGTGGTCTCTAAAACGGAGCAAAGCTGTTAACAAGTGTAAGAAGGTGGTGGGGGTGATTGGAAAGGGGCACATGAATGGTGTTATATATACGTTAGTGTCGGACCAAGGAAACCTGCGGCTCAGAGACCTTGCGGGGAAGACTCCATCTGAAGGCGAGTCTAATGGCTGGGTTCAGGATCTCTTCAAAAGTCTGGTTAGAGACACCTTGATCGGCATCCTGTTGTGGGCATTATACGAACAGATACAAGCTGGATCATTACAGCATACCAAATTCTCTCTTCAATTTTTGTATTTATTTAAAAAAAAGTTATACCAACATCAAAGATATTTGTGTTGTATGGTATAACAATTTAAACTATTTACTAAAAAATCTAGGATTGCCACTTCCACAAATATCTCAAATATTTAGGTCCCGTTTGCAAAAAATATTGCAGGGGATCTAACTCGGGTTCCAACTCCCCCCTTCAATTAATTTTTAAATCTAGTAAATCGCAGCTTTAGAAGGTAAATAAGTGCTCTACTCATCACATTTTTTGTTTTATTTTTATTTAATGTTACTTTTCACATTTGTTTTATTAGTTTTCCATGCAACTATGTGAAAGAGGAAGAAAATTCAGGGTTCTATAATCTTTTAATTTAACTGCTCTGTTTTTTTTCCCCACTTTTTGAGTAGCCTAATTAGCAACCGTCTGATTTGGAGCGACTGTTGAGAAAATATGGGATAATCGAAAGAGCGGATATGAAGTCTGGTAGGTCTGCTTTTTCCTCGAGGAAGAAAAATATTGCAGTAGAAATGATGCACTTGTCCAAAGTAATGCCGCTGCATTGAGAACATTGGAGAATCGAATTGGTCAAATTGATAATGCATTGAGTTCCTGATCTCACGGAAATCTTCCAAATGATACTAAGTTCAGCAAATGGGTGATAAAGAGCATTGCAAAGCTCTAACGCTTAGGAGTGGGATTAGGGAGGTAAATGAGACGACACATATTGTGAGTCCGATTCGATCAACATTCGATTCGATTGGACTCGACTTGAGCTCGAACTCGATTGAATTTGACTTGAGTTCTTAACGAGTAGAGACGAACCACTCAATACCTGACTCAAAAAGCTCGCGAGCTACTCGAAAAAATAATATATTAATTTTTTTACATTGTATGTACTGATATAGTTTTATATTTCAGTGTGTCTACTAGGAAAACTGTAGAAGGCCATAACATATTTTTGTTTTTTGTTTTGTTTTAGGATGTGTTGTGTTGTGTTGTGTTGTGTAGTTTCTTCTCTTCATTTTACTTGAAATAGTTATGTCCAACACTAGTGTACGACACATATGAGTACATGTATGTACACTCTAAATGCTAATGTAATACACTTTTACACTCTCCATGAGTTTACCTAAAACTCGGATCCAAAACATGAATATCGACTTAAAATTTGAGTCGTTCGTTACAAGACAATGACTTTGATGAGTAAAGAGAATCCCCGTGAATGCCTCAATACTCTTCCATCTTTTTTATTTGTGATTATGGACGGAGTCAATAATCAAAATCATAAGATAATTTATAATTAATTATAAAATAAGAGATTTTTTTAAAATAAATTAAAAGTAAAAAGATAAAAAAAAACTTTATCATACTTTTTAGTAAAAAAATTAAAGACGGTCTCTAAAGGACTATATAGATCCGTCCCAGAAGAAAAAAACCCGTTACGGTTTATAGGCATGCAATGCAGTGCAGTGGTCATTTTCAATTCTTATGTTGAATTCAATGCGGTCGCTTGACCTCGAGTATGTATGATTAGTTTAGTTTTAGATCAAACTTACATGAATGGTGTGATTCCCTTTCAGGGGCATGGAACTAATCCATTCATATTATATTCTCATCGACACAAATTAACGCCATAATCATGGTGACATAAATTAATTGGTCACATCAAAGAATTGGACTTGTAATAAATATTATCCTAAAATGTCCATTGTTCAATTGAAGATCAGAAGCTACTACATAGGCGGTGCCGCAAGAACATCACACGGGACAAGTCATGCTGTTTCGGTCATACTCATGTTACAGAACAAATATCTGTCTGTTCATCATCCAAAGGCTACATCACATCGACTAAACAGTTTAGTATCGATTAAGTTAATTTTAAATTCGAGATTTTATATATAAAAAATTTTCGTTAGAAGACTCACTACTAAAGTTAAATGTGTGACAAAAATCGATCTAAATTAGTCAAAACAAAACCTTAAAAAATTGAGAGGATAGTAAAAAAATGGTTATATTAATTTTCTCAAAAGAGTCCAAGTATGAAATATATGCTGCAACCTTGACTCTTAGAAATGTTTTGTGCCCCTTCACAAACAATTTGAAATCTGCATTATGCGACTTTTCGTTACAGTTAAGAGATTAGGTTTGACCAACACCAAACCGTCCCTTGCCTTTGATTAACTTGGCTCTTTCTTTCCAATAATGACCTAATAATAACCCCATGCAGGGAAGGGCCGAGGGATACTGACGGAAAATCGGACTCTTTAAAATTTTAAATTTTTATATAATTTATATATTTTTTATCAATGATTTTAGTTCACATCTTTAAAAATTTATAATTTTATATCCTTTAAATTTTTTATATAACTTCATAACAGTTTGTACCCGTGATATAAAATCTTGCATCCGTCCTCTGACTCCACATCCATCCAAGATGATTGCTTGCTCTCATCAGCTTTCTTGCTTCTTTTCTCAAAATGTTTCCTTAGCTACTATTTATTTATTTAGATAATCATGTCTGTCGAAGAATTGTTTGAAATTTGTTTGAATGTTAATTTGCTTATTCATGGGTGAGTATGACTATGATCTTATCTTGAGAATTTGACGTAAATTATTGAGAGGGTTTGGATGGGTCTTCGACGGCTTGAAAACGATGTATTCTTAACTCTCAACCTAATGCATGCACATTTTTTTTTTAACTGAGATATTATATTCTCATACCGAGATTCGAACCTATACAAGATAAACATCTTTAACCACTCGGCCAATTAGTAGATCTCATGTACATTCTTTTTTAGTGTTCCTATGTATATTCCAACACTAAAATCTAAATCCTACACTCTAATCATAAAATTTTAATTATAAACCTTAAAAACAAAATCATAAACCCTAAACTCATTTTTTAATTTTGGAGCATATATAGGGGCACCAAAAGGGGCAGAAGATTAATTTCTATTTCTTGAAACTACACTAATTATGATACTCATAATTGAATATAAATTTTCTGCCAATTTTGGTGCTCCTATTTATACCTTCACACACTAAAAAAATAGGTTTATAGTTTAAGGTTTAGTGAAGTGGGAATAGAGTATGCTTTTAGGGTTTATGGTTTAAGGGTTAGGAAAGTGAGAATAGGGTATATTTTTAGGGTTTAAGGTTTAGAATTTAAAATTTAGAGTTAGAGTTTAAAATTTAATTTTTAGTGTTGGAACATAGAAAGAGGCAAAAAAAACATATGTTTTTATACTCATAATTAGATAAGTTTTCCTTTTTTTATTGTATTTCGATATAATATTCGATGCTGATTTTTTGTTTATGTCAAAAATATTTAATAATGTTGTCCAACTGTGATGCGCCTAATTGGTTAGGTTTGGTTGACATCATAGGTTTGTTAAGATGATTATAAATCAAATTAATAAGGCCATTAATCATTATTAAAGTAGAGATTCATGCAGCTAATTAGTGATAAACAGAACCAAGCTGTAAACAGCTTGTCAGCTTAATACATCATTAAATCACTTGAAATCTGCCTGATTTTTGCACAATTTATTAAAATAATCTCTGTTCCTTTGTTTGTTGAGTTTAAGGATTGCGCCTTTTGTCATTTCCTTCAATTTCTCTTCTTAATATTTATCTGGTTTTTCAAAGTGAACGAGGCTTCAAATACGTTCACGCCCGCATTGTTTTACCTTTTAGAAAAGTTTCTTTTCTTCGAAATATCTACCAAAACGAACCTAATGGTTAATCTCTCGCGTTTTGTTATCCATATATTTTAGAAAAGCATATAGCAGAAGATATTCCTTCTCGATGAAATCAAAATTTTATGTCGAATTTCAACTTTCGAGTGTATATATATATATTAGTATACGTTAAAAACAAACGGTATGTACCAACAAGTGTTTGGTGCATTTGGTAAGGCATATTACACTCTCAATGAGAGAACACGAGTTTAAATTTTAAAAATAACATTATTGGAAGGGGTAATTTTGTACCCGAATATAAACCGTAAAACAGACATGCATATTATAAAAAAACAAACGGCGTGCAAAATCAATAATCCAGCCTCCAAAGAAGAAACTGATGAGAAAAACAAAAGTTCTAGGGATGATATGAAATAAAATAGCTTAAATACCATGAAACATTAATCGATCGAAATTTATGTTACATAAATTATCAAAATATAATAATGTGTATAGCATAGAAAAATCAAGAACATAATATAAATACACAAATTACTTGTTTTCCGGTGAGATGGCGACAATTATATCACCTTATTAGTAAATAAAATATAGATAAACTGTAAAACGTTATATTTATAATTTATGTTAAAATTTATATATTTTTTATTATTAATTTTTACTCATCGTAGGAGTGGTTGGCTACCAACCCTAATAACCTTTCTTTTTCTTTACAAATTAGAGAGCGCCTTAATCTTTTTTTGCTTTTGTCTCTTTAGTCGATGATCGACTATTAGTCTTTGAATTGGTTATTGACTACCGAATTCAATATTTTTAAAATTTTTTATTTTTTCATATTTTTAATAAGAATCTCTGTATTTGTGACACGTTTTTTCTCTATCTTTGTGGTTTTATTTCATATGTCGTTTTAGCATGATTCCAGCATACCTTAACGATCGTTTGAAGCTCACACAGAGATTTCAACAACGTTAGTTTTTTTATTATGTTTCAATCGATGGTCATAGAAAGTTAAATCCCCACTCGGATGATGGTTGTTTGCCGATATCATCAGTCATGGGTAGCGAAACATTCTGCTTTATAGTTTGGGTCGTGTAGTCACCAGTTTTTCACCCATTGCTGTATATTATAATCATATTTATTATTATTATTATTATTATTATTATTATATTTATTATTATTATTATTGTTGTTGTTTCTATTATTATTAGGGTATTATTATTATATTAGTTATGTATAAATAATATAGTATTAATATTATTATTTATAAAACCCAATAAAAAAAGATCTATTAATATTAAATAGGAGTCCATATACAATAATAGCCCAATTTGGCCCAAACGGTTCAGATCTGGACCGAGAAAGCAACTCCCAGCCACATGGTTCGTGCAGACCACGAGCAAGGAATTCCTAGGCGATGCAACTCCTACGTATGTGGTGCCGCGCCACCACTAGCCATTGAGCAACACCGATGACCGTCTCGCCTTCCACAGGCCCTCATCGTGACCCGGGTCGCGCCGCCGCAACTCCCTCTCCGATCAGACACCTGCAGCGGCAAAGAAGAAAAAATAGGTTATTCATGAATCGAATATGAAAAAGGGAAAGTCAGCCCCAAATCTGTGCAAATTCGAAATAAAAATAAAAGGAGAAAAGAATCAATCAAATATGGCAAGAAGCTCACCGAATTTTAGGGATTTTATTCCGATTTTTCTATGTATTTTAAGCATGAAAAAGCCTATATAAACTCATCCATTCCCTTGTAATTTTCACTACACTACTACGAATTGTATACACATTGATTTCTTGGAATACAAGCAAGAAGAGCAAGAAATTTTTAGGTACTTTTGTCTTTGTATTTTTTCATATATTTCTATGTTATTTTGATTTTTTAAGAAAAAAGAAGAAGGAAAGGGGATGTTCTTACCTATTTTTTTGAGCCGCCGGAATACTTGGTTTCGTTAGATTCGAACGTTTTTTTAGATTCAAGATTATCCGAAATTTTTTAAAAATCTTTAAAAGGGGATTTAGATTCAATTTTAAAATAAGGATTGAAAAGGATTTTTTTTAAATTCTCTGCCGCCGGTGCACGTCGGCCGACATGGTGGACGGTCACCATGTTCTTCAATCATGGATGAACACTTGAAAATGAGGGCGTTGTTTTGATCCAAATTTTTTGAAATGGGAAAAATGAAAGGTGTTTTAAAATTTGGGCTTTATACCCACATGCTTTGTAATAAAGTGGGCTAATTATACACATTAAACCCTTCCGCCCCCTCTTTTCTTTGTCCGCAAAATACAATATTTTCACGTATTTCAATTTGGTCACCTTTTTTAGTTTTTTTTTTCCAATTCGAAAGTTTTTATTATTAAACCCCTTTTTATCAAAAATCCTTTTTTAAACTAAGTTTCAATATGTATTTTATGTAAAATTGGTTCGAATACCAAGTTTTGACCCGATTCAAGAGGGATACACTTTTTAAAAGATCGTGTTTTATCCCTTTACTTTGTTTTTCGTTTTAATACCTTTCATGTATATATTTATTTTCATTCCCTTTTTATGTCTTGCTAATTTTCTTTCCTAATATTTTAAATAGTCAACTCTTTAATTAAATTTATTTCTTTGATGTCATGCTTAACTTTGAACATTTAATGTGCAATGCAGTGTCTCAACAAAATGGAGTAATAGGTTAGCTCTAGAAATGTTGGCGGTAATTATTGTTTATTTCTCGGATGGTGAGGCCGTTAAAATTAATTCATATTCATAAATGGCCAATGAATTAAATTTTACATGAACTGGCAATTTTTGACAAAAAGATAACTTGTAATCGGCTAGGTACCAATTTTTGAGCGTTGTAGGGTGCTAACCCTTTCCCACGCGTAATCGACTCTCGAACTTGTTTTTGTGTTTTCGCAGAACAAAATTGTTGTTTTAATAAAAATAAAATATTTTATCAAAATAACTCATTTTTAGGTGATCCAATTATACCTTGAAAAAGATTGGTGGTGACTCCGTTGTTTTTTTTTTGTTTTGTTTTAAAAAGTCGAGCTTGAAAAATAGCTGCGAGAGGTCACTCACCACTTTTTCTTTACCCTGTTATGCGTGTAGAGAAAAGGAGATTTAAGTAGATTTCTAGATTTTGATGGTAAGTTATTCTCTACGAAAGTATTTACTTTTCTTTGCGCTTTTGAGTTTGTAAGAGATTTTGGTAGATTCATACCATTATTCTCACTTCTAGATGCATTGTATTTGTGCTATTTCTATAGTTTTTTAATAAAAATTAAGTGGCCATTATTAAAAAAATTACTCATCTTCTTCGCTAATTTCCTAATTCTGTAACATAAAGTATAAATAATTTTTATAAAATTAATATTTTTAATTGATTAAATGGCTTTATTAGAAATTTTAAAAGGTCTAATGACCAAACAATTTATATAATTTTAACTGTTATTTATTTAAATGCTAAACTGGCTATTTAAATTAATTTTTACACAAAGCACGTTGATGATTTGATGTGCAAATATTATATTTACATTTGGAGAAAAAATATGTTAATATATTTAATTTATTAAATAACAAAATTTGTTCGAAGGGAAGACTTTTGCAATTAAAGATCTGGCTACTTAAGGGCATGTGATTATATACGTCTGGTATGACATAAGAATTTGTACGGGCAATGCTTATTCTAAGATAATTATAAATTTAGCACTCGCGTTTATACTATTTTTTTTAATTTGATTTTTATTGATTTTAAATAAATTTGGCATTCAACCATTAAAAGAAAGTTAAATGTTACTTTAAATTGAACCTAGGTTTAGGGAGGTTTTTAACAAGGTATGTGAGAATATTCCCCGTGTATGATCTTTTAGTCTGTAAAATCATACATTTTTCACCAAAAAAAAGTTAAATTTTACTTTCAACTGAACCTAACATGTAGTATCAGTAGAAAAGTGAATGATGTTCATCTTAAAAGACACAAGTTTAATCGTTTTATCTACAAGGTGTGTGTATTGTCAAAGATTTAAGAATATGTATGAACAGATATTACCTTGCAATCACCTTTAGACTATTCAAAAAATTAAAAATATGTATGAACCATTCTATTATACTATATTTTAATTCTTAAAATACTTTTATAAAATTTAAATTACTATACAGGATAAATATTGACGTGTCAAATAAAAAAACACACAAAGATTACGCGAGCTTCCATGTCAAAACCATTACAAAAGTTAACGTGGCTTGTCTTTTTTAAGAATATCGAAGGTTAAATTTAGATAAAAAAAATAAAAATCAAATTAAAATATATAAACATTAAGGGCTAAATTTATCAAATATTAATATATGTTGAAATAAGTTATTAAAATTTTTTGTTGATATCTTTTTTTTCTTGTAAGTTTTGTGTTCAATACTCAGTAAAAATATTTTCTTTTTCTCATCCTCTAAATTGTAGGTATTAATAAAAAAAAAAAAAGAGGTTTTCTTTTGGCTTAATTGTCACATGTGAGACTTTGGTTTATGCGTTGTACATGCCTAATGTATAGTCTATTATTTAAAGCATGCTTTTTTTAACATATTATTTAAAGCATGCTTCTCTCTTGTAAATCATTGCATTATTATTGTTAGATAGTTAGATTGGTAGGAATATTTAGTGATGCTAATGAAATAACGTTAAAATAATTAAACATACGGTGGACATTTATAATTCATACAAAGGAAACTGTAATCTAAAGATAAAATATTTAAGTCAACAATTTATGAGCAGATGATTAAAAGTTTTAAGTTGACGCATTCTCTTCTTCTTTAGGTTGTGGGTTTAATACCCGAATAAAATTTTCTTCTCCTTCCTCTTACGTAGTAATTGTTCAAAATAATAATAATAAAACTTTTAAACGTAAATTGGTTAGGCATCTCCTAAAAATAATTTCATGGATCAAAACTCATTCCTTATATCATGAAAATAATTATTGATTATTTGAGTGACCTGCAGATGATTCGAATCTAAGCATGTTTGCTGATGAATCGTGACTGAATTTTGTCTTTCAATAGTATTATACTTCCCCTCCTTTTCTTTTCTTTAAAAGAAGAAGATGCAACATGTACAGTAGGTTAGAATATTAATAATACTAAAGCAAAATAGTAACCTCAAGTCAACTAATCGAAGAATCTGAAAATTAAGCAAATACAAGAGTTGATAGGAATAGGATCTCTCTTTCTTCGTCATGTGTTTACCTCAGATTAAAATTGCCGCTATCAGCTCTCACTCGACTCTATGGTCAACTACCCTTTAATGCTCTAGAGAGAGAGAGAGTGCAAGTTTAAATTGTGGTGTTTAAGGTTTTAAATTTTAGAATTTATGATTAAGATAAATAATAGTTCGTCATGTGAGTTATATTTTATATTCTCATAAAAAAAAGAATATGGAGTGGTTTTCTTCTCTCTCTTTTTATCATAATAGAGTGGTTTTCTTGAATCACCCGTGAATCATATATATTATAGTTGTAATTTTAAAAGGTTGCATAATTATATTTGTAATTTAATTAAGGAACAGTTTGAGAGTTATTAACAAAAGAAAAACTCGTCTTTGTTCCTGATTAGCCACTAATTATTGAATAGAAATCGTCTGCCCTTAAACATGCCTCTTTCCATGCTTTCACACTAAAAAATTATGTTTAGGGTTTAGGGTTAGGGTATAGAGAATTAGATGTATGGTGTATTTTTTAGGGTTTAAGATTTGAATTTTAAGGTGAGAGTTCAAAATTTAATTTTTTAATATTTTTTAGTATGGGGCATGAAAAGATGCATACTTAGAGAGCAGAAAATTTTTATTCTTAATTATTTAACTTTTGATGGTAAGTGAAGCAGTTAGCTATGATATAAGAACGGTTAAGATTGGCAAAATTATAGAGAAAAATGTTAATATATTTCTCGAGTTATATAACTATTACTAACATTTTTTTGAGCAAGCACACTTGGTGGATTGACTAAACTGCTCACATTTGTTCTTTCATATTTTCTTAGGTCATAGATTATAGAGCCAATAGGAATACTCCTTTCTTCCTCTAAAGTTCTCTTTTTGTCTTCTCTCTAAGTAGGATTAAAAATAAAATAAAAATTTGTCAAAAATATTAACATTTTTAACTTAGAATTTGACTTGGTGTTTGTGATGTACATCATAAAATACAACATTGACTAGAATATGTAATAATTTCTCATATTTATTTGTATCCTTATAGTCAACGAGAGTATTCTGATCAATTAAATTTAGTTTAGCAGCCCCAATCTCATATGTGTGTGAGAGAGAGAGAGAGATGTATTTGTTGCTAAATAAAATGGTAAAACGGCAACAGACTACTAGTGCTGTTGATGATGGAAGTTGGTAGAGAAATCAAAGAAGAATTGATTCTCAAAGTGGGTGAAAATGGAATTTAAACTTTGTTTGTTATCCATATGTGTTTTGTGCAATCGGGGTTGACTTTTTTTGCTTTAATTTTCTAGTATGGAGGAAGAAGAAATAAGTATAAATAAAATGAAGGGTAGTCAACACTCAACCCTTTTACTTGGTATATATTTGTCGTGACATAAGGGATAATGGCGACAAAACTTTATTGAAATGATTCTGCCAATGCCACTTGCCTCTGCCTCTGCATTTGCTCCTTTGGGCATATGCAGTTAAATTATGACGGTTCATTCATTCTGATTTGAATGAAAAATTACAGATAAAAATTAGAATATAAATTGAAGAAAAGAGAGAATGGAAGATGAAGAAGAAGAAGAAGTGATTTACCTTGATTATTCTTTGTGGTCTCTTAATAAAGGTATCAAGCATAAAGCTTATAGGTTATGATACTTGCCAATATAGCATTGACGATTAAGTAGTAGAGTTTGTTGACATATATGATAATTATTATGTTATTGTGACGTAGATATTTTAGAGACTTCGAACTTTATCATTCATAAAGATTAAGACAAAAAATTCTATCAAAACAACGTTTACAGAAAATTTATGTAGAGAAGGTACGGGATATAACAAACATCAAATTAAATATGATTCATGTACTAAAATTATAATTTAACTGATGTTACCTCTTTCCCATGATTCAAATAAAATAAAATAAAACCAAATTAAACTTTGATTACAACTCTAAAACCAGGGTACGATACAGAGAAATGTGACCTGGGTAACACTAGATTTTTAGTGACATTTTTGCTACTTCCCATGACATTAATCTTCACAGTTTGTGTGCTCTTTACCAGGGATTCGAATGGAAGTAGCAAATATAGTCTAAACCTTTTTCTAGGAAAAGAAATAATCCTTAAGCTATACAGGTAACTGGTTAGACAAAACTGCAAAAAGAGATTTAATCAAACGACGCAATAATGATCTAAATCGCCTAATAAAGAAAACGAACCCTCCTTGTTATCAACTTGTTTGTCGTTATCAACCACCGCCACTTCAGCTCCGGTCAGCTCCTTAGCTCTTTCAGCCTCAAGATCCCAATCTGTTCGATTCAAAACCAGCATCATGGTCACCATACACGACCCTTGTGCTGCCAGCATTCCCAGCCACAATCCCTTGAAATCAAACCCTGCGAAAAAAGCTAACCATACAGCCACCGGCATACCAACTAGGTAAAAGCAACCGAGGTTGATGTTTGCCCCCTGTTTCGGCCTTGCCGTACCCCTCAGCACTCCGCACCCAGTCGTTTGCGGGCAGTTCCCAAGCTCACATAATCCGATTATCGGCAAAGCAACAGATGTTAACGCTATGATTTCTCTATCATCCGTAAACATGTTAGCCCACACGTTCCCAACCATTACAGCGAAAAGAAGTGCTGCGAACCCCAGCATGAAGCCGCAATAAAGGCCTACATAGGCCGCGAGCTTCGCCTTCTTGGGCTGGTTTGCACCGAGCTCATTCCCGACTCTGGTTGACACACTGAAGCTTAAAGAAGATGGAAATATGTAGATCAGCGCGGTTGTTTGGATCAGAATCCCCATTGAAGCCACGGTAGCTCTGGGGTTCAACAGCAACCCGCATAGAAGAATCATGATCTCGTACCACCACCATTCTAGGCAGACCGAAATGCAGCTCGGAATGGCCAGATTCAACAGAGATTTCCATTCTTTAAAGCACTCCACTGAAATTCCACCCCATGTCTTTTTATGAACTCCAAAGTAGAGAATATAGATTAACAATGAGCCTACAAGATTGAAGTTGGTCCATACCCCGCCGAGAGCAACTCCCTTGATCCCTAATCCAAGGTGTGATACAAGAAGGTAATTGATTGGTACGTGTAGAAGAATTGATAAAATGGCACAACATGTCAAAGGAAAAGTTATTGATTGGGTTCTGAGATAAATTCTTAACGGGTGCAGAAGCGACTGAGCGAAGAGGTCGGGTAGGGAGTAAATAAGAAACAATTGTGCTTCTTTGGCTATAGTTTCGTCCTGGCCACAAAGTATGAGTATTCTCCTCATGTTGATCCACAGAAGAGAAATGGGCAACGAAGAAACTAAAAGCAGGAGCACCGTTCTCTGCAACGTGGTTCCGAGAAGGGTAAACTTCCTGGCGCCAAAGGCTTGTCCGCAAATGGATTCCATTCCCATGGCAAGTCCAGAAAGAACGGAGTAACCTGTGATATTAGCAAAGCCGATGGCGAGCGAACCGCCTGCCAAGGCAAGCTCGCCGAGGCGGCCGAGAAAGAGCATGGAGATCAATGAGCGGGAGTATAACATGATCCCTGTTAGTATGATGGGAAGAGCTATTTTGGCAATGGAAATGGCTTCCATCGTAACGAGAGGGATCGTAAAGCTGCATCTTTCTTCCAGTTCTGGCATGGGAGTTTTGAGGATCAAGGGCTCGTAAATGTCGGACCCTTCCCGAAGGTAGACAACGCTTGAATTACATTTACAGTCGCAGGAGTTATGACAACGAGAGGATGTAAGCTGACACATGTTTTTGTATGTACTAAAATGCTGGACAGAGAGAGCGGGGGAAGTTTTAGAATGGGGAGTGGAGAGGGTTTTATAATGGGTAGATGTCGTATTCGACCGGCCCCTAGGTGCACACAGAAGCTGCGGCCAGACAGAACAGGATTTGATTCTGTGAAGAGGCTAATGACATTGTTTTTGTTGTTTTTAATAATGTTCTTGCAACACAATCATCTATTTAGGAAATGTGCATAAAGCTGTAAAGATTAAAACTAAGGAGGGTGAAGAGGGTTGACAAGGTGGAATGTGGGACAAATAGGAGATATGGAGTTTCATGGATGGCGCTGTTTGCAATGTACAACAAAGCCTGACCATCGATATTGTCTGGACAGACACTAAATGGAAGAGCTTTTGCTGCGTCCCTTAAATTGTCAGCTGTGGGTATCGATTGCGCTACTTGACTAGTCCAACACACCCATAACTTAATCTGTCCAAAAGAAACTATTACCACTGGATTATTCGACCCCAATTACCAAATATTTAAAGAAAAAAGTGGGGTATGTTGTTGGATATAAACTGGTTAGACATGGTGCGATTGTCTTCCTAACATCCCTCGATACATTCATGCCGACATATTAGTAAAAGACGAGGAATGTCTTAGTAAATCCTGCATTGGTCTAAAAATTCACAGCTGTAGCTAAGTAAAAACTCTTGCTTTAACCGCTCAATTTAACTAGATTACCCGAGCTCAGTCTTATCCATTGTTTGTCCCTATCTAACTCAAAAGCTATATTAGATATTGAAGGAGATGATAAGCATAAGGAAGGAAAAGACTGATTAGGAGTCATAAAATAATATTTATGTAAACACCGTCATACATATTTTATGGATCCAAATTCTATGAAAAGTCTTTGTTGATTAAATTGGGATGTTGCAAATGAAGATGTTTTCTAGAACTGAAAAGATAGATTTTCAGGATTATTTCCTTTTTTACTTTTGTCTTGTACGATTAAAGCCACATTCTCATTTGGCCTATGCTACCGAACAAAGAGACAACATTGATTGTGAATCATTGTTCATTACAATAAGGTTTTGTCTTTCTTAAATTAATTTAGGGTTAACTACACTTGGTCATTAAGCTGTTCGTTTGTCACTATGTTTGATTTTTCGTTCTACTCATCGAATTTTTGTAATTTGCAAATGATCGCTAAAGTTATCGAATATTATGGTTGGTCACTCGAGTATTACATTTTTATGTTAGTATTTGAATTCATACAAAGTAGAATAATATGAGCATCCTTAGTCATTACGCAAATTTAATCTTTTTTATTTAATAAAAAAAAGTGTATTTGTAACTTTGTGGATTTACTTGGTTATTGTTCGCATGTTTGCTTTTCGTGAAAAGTATACGTTGATAGTTTCTTCAAATAACAAGGAGCTAGGTTCATATGTATTGAACATGTTTCCCATATATTCTCGAGAGACAAGTGGATTATTTTGTTTCAAAAATTTTATTTTAGTAATTTTCCAATATTCTAAGCAATAATTAAAAAAAAACTACAAATAAATATTGTTTTTGAAAGGAACGAGCCGAATACACCAGTCAAGACCTGCACAAAGATTCAAACAGAAAATAACATTCTGTTTATGAATATACAATACAAAATTCTCTCTTATTTTTGTTTTTTTATTTTATTTATAACACGTTATCAATTTACGAATTTGCTCAAAAATTTTGGTTAAAGATCAAATTTCATCTTCATTTGATTTGAGGTGTAATCATGATTCTGGTGAGAATCATTGATGTTTTTGTATAATCATTCTAAATACAAAGTCAGTGTATTTTGATATATTATATGATTATTATTATATATTTAACAAGTGTAAAATTCCATGATAAATTTAATGAGACAACTCTTCCTGTCATTATTTTTTTACAACTTTGCTTTTTTTAGGGTGGGGGGGGGGGGTTGGATTAATCAAATATTCATTTTTTAATAGAATTACAAATAACGAGTGAATTTTTATGTCACAATATCATATGATTCTTAAAGAGTCAAGAAAAACACAACTTCTAAGCAGACTGCTGAGACAACCATGTCGCTATCATGCAATACCGTCCAAACAAGGCCTTATCAAAATCCACACAAACCTTATCCCAGGAACCAAGGGAAGTTTTTAGGCAAAGAACCTTTTACCCTTATCAGTTGAGAAGGCTCAGCAGCTAAAAGATATTAAACAACATCCATGGCGACCTTGAGCTGCCACTTTCATCTCGCTATCCATCGTCTTCCTCACAATGCCAGAGTGAGGCCATCCTTCTCCTGTTCAGTGCAACCCTCTCAAAGCAATATTAAGGTAATGCCTCATTACCTGTTCAAAAATTTGCTTGCTTAACAATTCAAAGTAATTAAGTAGTTTATTCCCGATTTTGGGAAACAGGTTGTTATAAATGGAGCAGCTAAGGAAATAGGAAGGGCTGCGGTAATTGCAGTGACTAAAGCTAGAGGAATGGAGGTGGCTGGTGCAGTGGATTCCTATTGTGTGGGAGAAGACATAGGAAAGGTTTAAAGTTTATTCACTCCTGTTCTCCCTGCACTTTTAACCCCCTCAATGATCACTTGCCTATAAAATTCAACTTGAAACGGTTCCGTTTTCTACACTAGGTGTGTGATATGAAAGAGCCTTTAGAGATTCCCATCATGAATGATCTCACTATGGTTTTAGGTTCGATATCTCAGGTAACATTTCAATTCCAATATCTTTCTAAGTTGACATAACAAAACATTCACCGTTGATACAATACCATTTTGATCTCAATGAATTCTATCAGTCAAAAGAAACAGGAGTCGTCGTCGATTTTACTCAACCTGCATCAGTCTACGACAATGTAAAACAGGTTTAGTGTCTACTCTGAAAATTATACTTGAATAACTGAAGGCTACCTATTCCATATGTTAAACTTTAACTGATAACAGTTTTTCTTTTCCGCCTACCATAGGCAACAGCATTTGGTCTGAAAAGTGTGGTTTATGTGCCTCAAATAAAGGCTGACACAATATCGGCATTATCTGCATTTTGCGAGAAAGCCAGCATGGTGAGGACAGGGTGAGATATATATCAGTGTTGACTTATTTCCAAAATGCCTTTATACTGCTTTAATTTGCACAGTTATACCTATTATTTTATGATCGTTGTATCTCCACCAAATAACTTGTTAAATTCTATTGAAATATTTTAGGGTTGTCTAGTTGCACCAACTCTGTCCATAGGATCCATTCTCCTCCATCCAGCAAGCTGCCATTTCAGCTTCCTTCCACTACAACAATGTAGAAATTGTCGAATCAAAAGCACATGCAACAGTAAGCCACAAGTTATATACTTATATTAGGGTTTTTATATTATAAAATGTTTGAGATGCAGTTCCCATGGCAATCATTCGAAGTAAAATGAAATAAACAGGTGTCTTTTGAATGTGTGGTACAATGAAAGCATGTGAATATAATTTTGCACATATGCTTTGACAACTAAATCTACATAACTCCAAGATACAAATACCTTGTAGATAATCTGATGAGATGCTAAACTTGTCATTGACTACAGGATCTTCCCTCACCAGATGCAGTCCAGATCGCCAACAACCTCTCAAATCTTGGTCAGATCTACAACAGAGAGGACCTTTCAACAGATGTTTTGGTAAAGCATAGATACAGAACATGATGGTAGAGCCAGAATGTCAAAAATTGAATTGGACTTCTATTACCATCTTTCTTCTATCCAGTCGGTGACAAGTACAGAGGAGGAAGACATATGGCGTGAAAGTTAAACAAATGAAGGAAAAGAAACCTTAAACTTAAGTTTTTGGTACCTATCTTGCAAGACAATATTGTAGTAACTGTCGTATAGAGCTACTAAAAAAGCATAGGAAAATTCATCACATTGATCATCTTAGTTGCGCTTATAGGTTCCATAGAAGAAAGAGCTATAGATATAGATTTTAATTTAAGATAATTCAGGTTAACAAAAGAATAAACAGAAGCACATATAATCTACAACATTCAATATGGTTCTAATTCATGATAAGGCGGCTCACTTTTACTTTTTCCCTTTTGTAAGGCAAGGGGCCAAGTCCTAGGTGAAGACGCGTGCGTGTCCATAGCATGGTCCTTCCTGGGCTTCCATCTAGCACAACAGTTTACTTCTCTGGACCAGGAGAGGTATGCTCTCTGGATACCCCCTGTTGATTTTATTAAAAAGTAATAGCTATGATAATTTATTTGTTACCACTCCAATCCAAAAGTGCTTCCCTGCTGGACACAGGTCTACACCATCAAACATGATATCACAGATGTGCAGTGCCTCATGCCAGGCCTACTCTTGGCTATTAGAAAGGTTGTCCGACTAAAGGTAATGGAGTGCATTGCAGAATACATATTATATCTACCATGATGTATTCTGTTCAGCACATCACGAAAGTAAACTTATGTAATCTTTAACATTATTGCAGCATCTAGTGTATGGCCTGGAGAAATTTCTGTAGAATCCCATTATTCTTCAAGTTCCTTGGTGTATAACAAGACCCATGGCAAATCCAGTGAAGAACCATTTACATTTTACAAAAGGAATGGTGTATTGCCAGAAGAAAGTTCTGTAGAATCCCATTTTTTCAAGTTCCTTCTTGAACGAGTTAGATTTTTTGGCTAATCCAGAGAGAATTATTTTCATCCTGCAAACAAATAATCTATGAATGGAATGGATTTCCTTCTTCTTAAAGTCACTATACAACATATAAAAAAGAAGCAAAAAAATGTCATGCTACATTTTCTTTTTCAAGTTCCTTGTTTAACGAGTTAGATTTTTTGGCTAATCCAGAGAGAATTATTTTCTCATATGCTCAAGTTACTGACTTAAAAATTAAGGAAAAGAATAACAGCTCGACTTTTGTTGCACCAAGTCATTTTAGTAATTGAACAACAAATTTAATACCATATTTTTTCTTCATCTGAAAACAAAATAATTTTGAGAAAGGAATGTTCTACTACAGAACGATCTGTAAAATACTTCAACATATTTGTTTTATAACCAGTCTTGCATCGTCTGTTCTACAGCTACATTACTGGGACATGACTCATGTCTTGGAATAAATCTTCAAGAGATATAGAGCTGATTTCCTATTAATTTTTATTTTCTCCCAAATATCTAGAGTTCATGAATAGTCTGTTTCCCTCTGCTCAGATGTAGATGAGTATTTCGCCATCATAAACCCTAGCTCATTCCTAAGTTTGAGATACAGAAAGTCATGAACTTCAATCAATGGAGAAAAAAGGATATAAAATAATTAATTGTGTGAGTAAAACAAAGGATTTTAGTCTTCAAATAATCAAGATAATATTTATTTACAGTCTAGATTTTTTGTTGGACTACAATGTTCATACAAATTAAACCTTAAAGAATAATGATAGAACTAACGTTTCAGTTTCTTGCAAATGAAGCTTAGATTATTCATCTTAGAGAGATCATTAGGAAATAGGAATAGACAGTATATATTCTAAATACATGCAAAAGGTCAAAGGACAGGTGCCACTACATGGTCAAACAATTTGACAAGCCATATTCAAATTTCCGCAGCATCTAGATTCAATATGCAAGGGATTCCATAGTTTAAGAATACAGCTTAAATAATGTCATAAAAGTGCAATGTTCCTCATTCATCTGGTGTTTGGTATAGAATTAGAATCCATTTAATCAGAATACACAAACACACAGTCTTTGTATTATGAAAATTTTAGATCCGTTAGATCCTGCCAGTCTGCAACTACTCAACAGAGAACAGACTTCTACTACATTAAGAGCCAGCAATCTATCGGTGACCATAAGCAACAGTAGTTTTTGTCTATCTCAGTGAAGGGCATGCAGATACAGATAAAAAAAAGTTCGGCACTCTTTAGAAGGCATCACACTTATCATGAAGTCAAAAGTGTAACAGAAATACTGAAACTGTTTTCAAAATGAAAAAGAACGGCCCCCGAGAACAGAAAATGGCAAAGAAAGCAGAGCGGATTATAAAACAGAGTAACAGACTTCAGAAATACAGTACAAGGCAAATTAACAGAATGAAGGCAAGTTATACCCACATTTTCAGTTCTTACTTCTAAGTTTGTTTGAAACTGCTCTTATCCAGGCTCTATCCTTCTCGTCATATGCATATCTCATGCTTGAAGCCAACAGGACAAAACCTTCGATGTTCCCCATGTCATTGGTGCTTGAATTTGGATCTAATAGCGGTTGTACCAAGACAGAACGGGTCCCCTGAGGAAGTATACTCCAGAATTCAGCATCTGAAATAATGATTAAATATTGGCACTAGACACAGAGTGAGCATATTAAAGAACATAGCTGAAAAGGAAAACATTGCACGCATGTGCTCACTAATTCAAATTTTAAAACCCAAGCAGACTATTTATAATTAAAAGCTCTTAGATTATTTCTTACTTCACCAAAGATTTTTTGGGGGAAAGAGCCAAAACATGCATGAGAGTAACAGGATCAAGGTTAGCTCATGGATGTTGAACAATTGTATAGCATCACCATAAAGTATCTATCAGCAAGGATAACTGACATCAAGATGCTTCTAGTCTTGGTGGCTCCAATGAAACAAGAAACCAAGCATAGCCACAGATATCAGCAATCTAGTTCCTAGTCTTAAGATGTTCTTAGAAGCTAAATTACTCATCATTCGAATTATCAAACACATTGAACAAGATTATATCCCTTCAACGCAATAGCTAACAAAATATATTTACCTGCACTTTGAGGGAAATAAAGGGTGTCTGCCTAATCAGAGAGACCGGTGTCTTCTACATTACTTTTAAACCAATCAAGCACATTATCTTTTGATACACCATCAGGCAAATTCCAATATCCACGAATAAATAATGCACCTTGTGCCAACATTAACTACAAAATTTGAAATGATAAAACACAACAAACAAAATTGTCAATAACTCGAAAGAAAAGAAGCTATAAATTCCAAAATTAAGTTCTCTCTTCTTCTTCTTTTGTAGTGGGGATTTTACCACGGAGATGGTGCTGGTATTTCTCATAAAACATAAGTTGCCCAAGCTAAATCCTCCTTCTGAGCAGCCGACACATTTTGTGACATAACAAAGATTTGCTCAGCACCTTCAGGCAGAGTCGTTTGATCCATTGGAGTTGCACCCTAAGCATCATGTACTACGAACATTAGATCAAAACTTGAGTTCAAATTGAACAATAAATTTGAAAAAAAAAAACAACAAATTATTACCTTGAGAAATTTACCAAGATAAGGAAGTGTAATGGAAAATGCAGCCAACGATATACCTAAGGCCTCCGTTCTCTACACCAAAAACATCAATGGAAAAACAATTATACCCGAGAAAAGCTTAAACTGAAATGAAGAATGGAGAAGGCAAATTACCAGCTGCGCAGCGGTGACGCAGTCGGACCCAAGAAAGTGGTTCAATATGAGAAGGGGACCGAACCCGTATCCGATCCATCTAGGTAAATAGGATTCGTCCAATCCAGGAATACCCAGAGTGAACCTAAGAACAGAGAGATTCAGTTGTTGTTCCGAATTGTCCAGACGAGCGGAGATTGAAGCGAATTTGGGGAGAAATTTGAGAGGGGAAGGGGTTTTCAACTGAATTAACGGATTTAAAAGCAAGGTTTTAGTCGTTGGTAATATCATAGTCTCCCTTCTCTCTTCCTTGTAAGTCGGCTGTGCTTACTTGACCGGCAAGTGTACTCCGCAGCTTCCAATTGCCAATATCATTACTTTTTTATTTTATATTTTCTGTTCGTTCTTTTGACCTAAACAAATAAAAAGGTTAATGTCTTTCTTATTACAGAGAAATTAACCAAATATTACTCTAAGGATTAAGATAACTAATGCATTCTTTTTGTCCTGATTAATAAACAAGATGATGCGTCAAAATAAAAAAGACACAATTAAGATGATTTATTTACTATTTTAAGAGAAATATTTACACCAAATATATTATTTTCATTTATTGATGTATTAATTGTACTTCCCTTTTATACCCCATCTTAATCAATGCATCTTCCAAAAATAAATCATAATTAATGCATTATTTCAATTTAATAAAAAAGTAATATATTACTTGACGATAAAGTAATGAAATATATTTATAAAATAAATAGACCTCTCAAACTTTGTTACCAAGATTGTCTATGCCTTCCTCTTTGACTGTGATTTCCCTCGGTAAAGAATGGAAGAAGATGGATACGAGAGTAGTGATAGTTTTGAAGGTGCACCGCCACCGGCTGATAACGGAGGACCGCCTACAAAGAATAAGAACAAGAAGTTCCACCGGCACACTCCCCATCAGATACAAGAGCTTGAATCGTATGTTTTCTGTTTTTCTAAATTTGTTCCTCAAATTTTCATGGGATTTTGTTGCTTATTGAAGATCATTCCATTGCTTTTGCTGTCCAGCTTCTTCAAGGATTATCCTCACCCGGATGAAAGACAAAGAAGGGAACTTAGCATGAGGTTAGGCTTAGAGAACAAGCAGATTAAATTTTGGTTTCAGAACAGGAGAACTCAAATGAAGGTAAGTTGATGATCGGTTTCGGTCTTTTGTTTTGATTCTTGACGATTGAGTTTGGGATTGGCAATGATAATAGTTTTTGGTTTAAACCAGGCACAAATTGAACGCCATGGAAATGGAATTCTTAAACAAGAAAACGATAAACTCCGAGCGGAGAATGTTATCTTGAAGCAGGCCATAGTTAGCCACATGTGCAACAATTGTGGCGGTCCGGCAATGCCTGGTGAAATATCCTTTGAATTACACCAACTTAGGATCGAGAATGCTCGATTAAAAGACGCACTGAGCAATACATTGCCAATGGGGTTTGAGCTTGACGATTGGGCGTTGATGCCGTTAGTGAAACCTTGTGTTGCCAATGAAATAGCATACGACAGGCCAGCCTTGGTAGATGTTGCATTAGCAGCTATGGATGAATTACTTAAGATGGCGCAGATGGGTAATCCCCTTTGGATCAAAGGACTGCATGATGGGCTGGAAACCTTGAATGTGGCAGAGTATGAGCGGATTTTCCCCTCTTGCATTGGCATCAAACCCCGTGGATACACGGTTGAGGCTACAAGGGAAACAGCCCTGGTTCCCCTTCGCGGTTTGGCCCTCGTTGAGACACTAATGGATGCGGTACGCCACCCCTTTACTCACTTTCTGATAAAGATAATGCTTTTGCTTGCCTGTTTAATCTCAATAAAGATGTCTGAAAGTTATGCCTAACAAGTTCTGTTTTGTGCTACTTTATGAATAGAATGGTTGGGCAAATATGTTTCCCTGGCTGATTGCAAGAGCAGCAACCGTTGATGTGCTATCGAACGGTACGGGTGGAACCAGAGACAATGCATTACAAGTGGTATCATTTTAACCCCTGCTTTCCATCTTCATTATTTCTTTCCTGCTAAGTTTTGGCCTTTTGAAATATCATTCTTGCAGATGGATGCTGAATTCCAAGTTCTTTCACCTTTGGTTCCTATTCGTCGAGTTCGATTTGTCCGGTTCTGCAAGCAACGTACAGACGGTGTGTGGGCAGTTGTGGATGTTTCTTTTAATCCTAGCAATGGTTTGAATCCGCAGATGTTTGCGAACTGCAGGAGGCTTCCTTATGGATGTGTTATCCAAGATATGGACAACAAGTACAGCAAGGTAATTGCTGGCTTAAATGTTATATAGAGAAATGTTTATTGTTAAAATTTGAGATGACTGAAGCCAACAGATTCAGATGAGCTCTGAAGTTTGGTTTCGATATTTGTTTGCAAACCAGCATGCTTACAAGTTCCTAAATGCCAGGTTACATGGGTCGAACACTCGGAATATGATGAGAGCACAATCCAACATCTTTTGCGTCCGTTACTCGGTTCTGGTTTTTGCTTTGGCGCGCAAAGGTGGATCGCCACTCTCCAAAGACAATGCCACCAGTTGGTCCTACTAATGTCCCCTGCCATCAATGGTGAAGACAAAGCAGTTGTTTTCTTCTTCACTGATATATAATACATCATTCTTAACTTTCAAAAAAATACATACAAGAATCCTCTACTGATACATGCCATTCTGGCCCAGGAATAACCGCAGCCGGCAGGAAAAGCGTGTTAAGGCTTGCACGACGCATGACATATAACTTCATCGGTGGAATTTGTGCTTCGAATGTGCGTAAATGGGGCAAGCTTAATGTTGGTGAAGATGTAAGGGTGATGGTTCGGAAGGATCTAAATTATCCTGGTGAGGCTTGTGGGGTTGTTCTGAGCGCTGCTACTTCAGTTTGGATGCCGATAAATCAGCAAAGGCTGTTCGATTTCTTGTGGGACGTAGGGATGCGGTGTCACTGTGACATTTTGTCAAATGCCGGATCAACGCCGACCATTATCGATGTTGCCAATGGACCAGGACAAGGCGACTGTGTCACTCTCTTTAGTAGCGGTCTCGCTAAGAGCGGCGTGATAATTTTACAGGAAACTTGGAGCGATGCATCTGGTGCACTGATTGTGTATGCGCCTGTCGATGAACCATCGGCTAGTGAGGTAATGAACGGCGGTGATTCATCGCACGTGGTAATGTTACCGTCTGGATTTTCAATTCTTCCCGGTGGTTCACCTAGTTATCATGGTGCTGAGCGGCAAAGCAACCCCAATGGGAGTACAAGTAGTGGATGCTTGCTTACAACTGGGTTTCAGATTTTGGTGAAGGGTCCTGGTGGTAAGCTAACGGTGGAATCGGTTGAAACTGTTATCAAACTCTTGTTCAGCCAAGTTCAGAAAATCAAAGCTGACATAGCCGGAGCAGTTAAATAATTAAACTTCATACCTAAATTTACATTTGTATTATATATAATCATCATCTATATTGACAGCAGATAATTGCTCTGTTTAAATAAACCCAAATCTGCAATGTTTTACATAATAAATATAAATTAAAAATAAACCTACCATTTTTCAATGAGATCGAAATCAGAAATAAGCACAAATTCAAACATAATTCATAGTATCAAATATATTTATTCAAATCCTTTTTTATTTTCATTAAAAATTTGTGTAGACTGTAAACTATTTGGTACCGAATCTAATCATATCTGCGGAACAAAATGCTTAGATTTGCTTTCTATAAATAAAACAGAAAAAGAAGTTCCAAGAAAGTTCTTCAGATGGTGTGCAATGCATGTGCATCCCTCTGCAAGTTTTCAGAAAACACGTGACCTATTCCACACGTGCGTTTCGCACGCATTCCGGTCTGACTCGGATCCCACCGTTTTTCCACCCGAGACCCAACCTAAACTACCTAGTAAAAAAAGCATAAAATCAGTTACAGGCCCTCTGATTCTCTCGGTGTAACTGCCGTAGCCACGGCGTGTCTTGATTCCCGTTATCCCCATCGCGCCCCGCGTTCGGGAAATCCAACGGCTCAGATTTGATCATCTCGCTCCCACTCCCACTTGGCTGCTGCAGCTGTAATTGAGTCTCTTGCTCATCCTCCGCCGCCGCACCTCCTTCCCTCGCGCGCTTCAACCCTCCTCCAATTGCCACACCGAACAACTTCGGACTTGTCTCTTCGCTCAATAACCTCTTTACCGGCAGCAAGTCCAATGGTTTCGTCGCCGGGAAGCTGCTCTCCGGCTGAGAACTTGAGTAATTCGACAACAAGCTGAATATATTATTGTACAAGCTCTTCATCTCTGCCACTTGCTTGTTAAGCTGCACGTTTTCTTTCCTCAATTTCACGTTTTCTTCCATGAGCTCCGCCGTAACAGTTCCCGTTTGGCCCTGTCTAGAAGGCGATGCCGATGAAATGACCGGTGATTGCTCGTCTCCGAAATACAACGGAGAAATAATAGGTTTAGCTAATGGAATCGCCGCCAGGGTCACCGGTGCCATCGTAATAGCCGCGGCAGTTGACGACGAGATCTTACGACGCTGGATTTCGGATAGAAGTCGCTTTTCACCTCGTCGGAAACAATCGTTCGAAAATTCCCACCGATCAGGTACGACTTTCCTGAATCCCTAAAACAATTTAATAAAAAAACAATGATAATAAAGAGAATCGGCATGCTTAGAAGCCGGAAGGTAGAGATTGCTTACATAAGTATTAAGTTGACGAACAAAACTAGAGAAGTTGTTATGCTTGAAATGTTTAGGAAGCAAATCACGAGCCAAAACCGTGGGGTTCCGAACGATGAAAGTAGATCCATCATCGTTCCACGAAATTACGTCATCGGTTGTGTGATCATCTACCAATTGATAAGTTTTAGTCAAAAAAGGCGTCGGAAGAGCCTTGTGCGAGTCTCCCGCCGCCGCCGTTGACTCCCCGTTCCGCTCCAGTGGTGGCGGAGCCATCAACTGACCAGGAAGAAGTTAGGAAATAAAAAGAAGAGTTTGGTTGTTTATTTGTGTTTGTTGAATTGGAATATGGTAAGGAAAGGATGTGATATTTAATTCTAGAAGGTTCACGGGATAAGGGAACAGATAATGGAGAGAGAAAGGGGAGGGGAAATACAAAATAAGTGGGGAAGGAACGGACGAACGAACCAGAAGCTACGTTAACTCTCGCACAGAAACTTCCATTTTAATTATTGTTAAAATAAAATTAGAGATTCGAATTTATATTGTGAATGACATATATCAGAAATTTTGAAGGGCATAATTTCTTTCGTTATTTTAAATATTTTTTTATGTAATTATAATATAGTATATGTTTAAATATATTCTTAATATTCGACAAAGTATACATAAATAAAATAATTTAGACCGAGTTTCTTAGGATGATTATCATTCTCTTTTTCACCGAGACTTGTGTTCATTATATTCAATATTTGATATTTTTTCATGTGCAACACTTTTATTGATTGTTGAAATATTTAATCAACAAAAATTTATGATCATTGAATAAATGAAATTGATGGATAAAATTAAACACTTATATCTTTTTTTACCTTAAAAATCTCCTTATTTTTAATTTAATATACGTAAATTGTTACGTGAATACTATTTTTTACATGAATTTATCTCATATAATATGTCAATAAACAATTAAAAATTATAAGAAAATAGATACAAACCTTGTTAGATACAACTTAGTCCAATTGTTAAAGGTTTAATTTTTGACAGCTACTGTAAATTATTGTTTACTTGGAGTAATGCATCTCTATATATAATATGTAGATACAACGCACAAATGAATATATTAATTCTTTATTCAATATTAAAGTATCATAGATCCTAAAAAAATAGTGTAAACTACACGCGTGGTCATCCAACTATAACCTTTTTTGTTTTGATTATTCAACTAATTTTTCGTTAAAACCGTCACTAACATTTCATTTTCTTATCATTTTGGTCACCGACAGTTAAAAAAGTAATAGAGATGATGATGTGTCATGAGATAATAACATTTTTAGTTATAAAACTTGTGCATTCTATTAATTAAATCTTAATTCAAAATAAATCATCAAATATATGGGTCAAATTCTAAATTTTTTTCTTCCTCTACAACAACACTTCTCTTTCTTTTATTCTTTCCCAAAATAATGCTAAACAAGACTTAGATTGTCAAATAAATAGAGGTGAACTCGGATTAGAGCGTAAGGCACGTTAAGTACTCATTCACACTTTAAAGTCGTTTTGAGTGTTAAAAATCTTAACAAACAAGTGCCGAATGAAAAATCCTGGTTTGACGCACTGTATGTTTTATCATGAAAATCTTAATTTTATAATCAAAACTTACGAATTGAATCATAAATTATTTTTAAAAAAGTATTAAGAAATAAATTGCACTAATTAACTAATCGCCTAAAAACTCACAGAGCCCTAAAGGGAAGGCTTCAGTAGGACAATCATCTACCTTTTTATAAATACAGTTTTCCAGCTCCCATTTTTCATATTACAGTCATCGCTCTGCAAGCAACACATGGCCATGGAGCTCTAATTTGAGTACTTAATGAAAATGAGAAAGAAGAAAAGAAAGAGAAGTGTTGTTGTAGAAGAAGAAGAAAGAAAATGAAAATTTTGGGGTTTAACCCTTATATTTGATGAGTTATTTTGAATTAGAACCTGCTCAATAGAATGTACAAGTTTAAGACTAAAAGTGTTATTATCACATGACACGTCACTATTTCGTTAATTTTTAACGGCCGGTGACTAAAATAATAACGAAACGAAATATTAGTAATGGTTTTAACGAAAAAATTAGTTAGATGACTAAAAAAATGTAATAGTTAAGTAACCATCCGTATAGTTTACCAAAAAATATCATAGCGAATTTAGGAGGAAATACTTTATAAATTTAATGCGAAAAATACCTACAAACAATAATGAAACATTTCTTTATCAAAAAAAAAATAATGAAACATTTGATGCAACGGTCAGATTTTCGGGTTAACTAGATTTTAGATTTGGGTTTTTGGATTGGTTTGATTGAGGATTTTCTTAGGCTTGATATTGGGCTCTTTCCAAGTATTTTCCTCCTTGGTCCATTTATGCTTGGTGTCAATTTTTAAAAGTTTGGAACATTGGGGGACAATGGCCAATTTGACCATTGTTTCCCACCAAATGAGATTTCGACTTTTATTATAAGGAATTGACACGAAAAGTATGGAGAACAAAACTCGCCTCGATTTAAAAAAATAAAAAAAAATATTTGACATAAAAAAATTGATTAGATTTAACTTGAATCGTAATTTTATAAACTCAACTAAACTCAAAAAAAATTCAAAATAAAATTAGAGTTATAAAATAAAACTTTGAATAACTGGAATTTTTTAATAATTATAGAGAGGGATGTCAGTAGGGCGAATTTTGCGAGGATTCACCCCATTTCGCATCCAATTAGGCATTGATGGTTATAGATTTCGCGAGACGTAAGGTAGGGATGGAGATAAAAATTAGATTCTCCGTGACTGGTGGGGCATGCGTGAATATTACTTGGAACCCTCTCCAGCTCCACCTGTCCCAACAAATCTTATAACATGTTATTAAAAATATTATTAAAAATATAATTGAGTTTGATATTGGTCGATCAAATATATAAATATTTTTAAAAATATCAATTTGAATAATAGTCAAATATAAGATAATTTATATTGATTTGTCTTGGGATATTAATGAAAAGTTCAATATATATATAATTTAGTTTGAGATTGATCAAATCAAATTAGAGGTGAAAAACGGGTCGTTCGGTTCAGTTCAATTTCAGTTCGTGTCTTTTCAGATCTGACTACATTTGGTTTGAGTTCGGTTCGAGTCTGGTTCGGTTTTGGTTAGGGTTTATGGTAATTTCGGTTCAGGTATCAAGTTAGATCGGTTGATTTTCAGTTCGGTTAATATCGGGCCGGGTCAATTTCGATTTAATAGGAGATCGATAAATTTGGCCGAGTTAGGTTTTTACACCTTATATATGACCTTATATAACCTGTTTATTTGGCTTTTTGGTGAGTTGTACGACATTTCACATGTCATCTTATTTATTTTAATATCTTTTCTTTTTTCGGGCTGCCTTCATTTCGGGTCCATTCGATTAGGATGAGAATCGGTTCGGGTTCATTTTCAGTTCAATTAAAATTCAGATCGGTTTCAGTTTGGTTTATTTTGGGTTTTGGATCAAATTTGAGTCATCGTGTTCGTGCTAATTTCGGGTTTCAGTTCGGGTCTCGGTCTTGGGTCAAGTTTGTCAGGTCTAGATCAAATATATAAAATTTTCAAAAATGTCAGTTTGGATCAGAGTCAAATTTAAGATAATTCATATTAATTTATCTCGAGATATGTATAAAAAAGTTATATATATAGAATATTTAGGTTTATTGATTTATTCTTTTAATTTTATTTTTTAATATTATATGCTAATTTGATTCTATTAGTATTTGTTCTTATTTTCTAAAGCTTATTTTTTTCATTATTATTTTCTTTTTAAATCTTTTTATATCGTTTATTTTTTACAAAAATTAAAATGTTATTTTACGTGTTATATGTACTATTTTCGGTCTTTCACTATAGATTTTAGTATTTTTTTTAGTCCAAAATTTTGTGTTGTACAAAATCTAATTTTGTATATTATTATATTTTAAACGGTGACATGGAATAATGTCGCATGTGTGGTGAAAGTCCGAATGATATATATTTTATATTTTTTCATAACAAATTTTATTTAAATTTATTTAACTCATACTTATAAAAATACTATATGAATGAGTCATGCGGCGGGTAAGAGGGGATTTGGTGGGTCTCATGACCCACGTGGGTAGTGAGGTAGTGATGGTTTTAGTTTTGCAAGGATGATTTTATATTTTATATTCGCAACAGATCGTGGGTTGGGCATGGAACTGAAATATTTTTGACGGAGATAAATGTGGAAAGAGTATCCTTCGCACCCGCCCACCCAATTGACATCCTTATTAATGGATCGGACCTTGATTAAGCATCAAATATCAAAGGTTTTGGATCAATTAACATTGAGTTCTTCCGGTTTAATCAAGTCTTTTGGATTCGAACCTTACAAACATAACAATGTTAAATACTTATGATAAAACTTTTTCGTCCTTTTAATCTTATCAAATTTGAAGAAATTAATCTCTACTCAACGTATTAAACAAACAAGTGGACGTCCATGATTCACACACCATTTTCAGCAAGTAGGAATAAAAATCGTTAGCCAATGATAATGAGGCTAAACATGAAGGGGCAAGCTTGTATTGGGTGGTAGCTAAGAGTATTACCAACTTTATATACAGTTAATATTATAATAATTTAAGTATACACCAGCAAGTCCATGTTGCTGTATGTTAAAAAAAAGTCCATAATTTTGTACCGATATTTACAATCCAGCTATACGGGACTCTTAGGGTACGGCTAAAATGCGGTCAACATAAATTCTTATCATTATGGTAAGAATTTATATAGGATTGAGTAAAAATTTTGGTATTAATTAAATAAAAATGTGTAAATTTTGCCTTAGGTAAGAATTTGTGTAACTACACAAATTCTTATGTTATAACTTAAATTCTTACTATTTGAGTAAAAATTTGTGTAGATTTTATCTTAGGTAAGAATGTGTACAATTACACAAATTTTTACCAACTGAATAAAAATTTATACAAAAGTCTGTCTCATTTTAGCTATACTTTTAAGGGCCTCGCCCTAGAACCACCTAGCTATACTACATCAATGAAATATATATATATATATAATATCTTCCACTTATAATTGAATGAAATGATAGACAACTCTGTTTAATTTTTATGAAAAATAATAAATAAATAAAAGCTTTTAGAGAGTTCATTACGTTAATTGTTAATCAAGTTTGTTAAGCTGTACGAATGAAGTTAGGAAAATTCTCAAATAGGCATCATACACCGCTGAACACTATTTACGCAATACTCCGCTGAACATTATTAAAATTTTAATAAAGATTAAAAATTTTAAGACTAGACTTATAATTAAAATGATTTAAAAAGAAAATTAAAATTAGATTTAATAAACTTTTATATTTTTATAGTATTTTTAATTGATATATTATAATTAAATATTCTAAAATCTCCTTAATATCAAAAATCTTAAACCCAACCCCTTTATTTTACTTCTACCGTCGGGCGCCACTACCGCAAATAAAATTATTATTAATAAAATTATTCTATTCTAATCTCAACCAAGTCTTTGTAGCAGCGGCGACGGCGACATAAGGGAAATAAAGGGTTGGGTTTAAGATTTTTGATATTAAGGAGATTTTAAGATATTTGATTATAATATATCAATTAAAAATAATATAAAGAAATATAAAAGGTTCAATAAATCTCATTTTTATTTTTTTTTGAAATAATTTTAATTATAAGTCTAGTCTTTAAAATTTTTAATCCTTATTAAAAATTAATAATGTTCAACAATATATTATATTAATGGTGTTCAGCGGTATACGACGCTCGTGGTACACTCATCGATAAAGTTAACTAAATCATATCGGTTGGTGATGCAGAGTCAACATCAACCAGAATTTATTGAATTTTATAAAATAATATTACAAGGGTTTTTAATTCATTTCAACTAACAATTTTCGTTTTTTCATACGGTTTATGCATCACATTTATTAGGGTCGAATATCGCTTGTTATAGGAAGTTGGCGAAACCCAAATTTGACCATCATTTATTACCGATATTTATAATTAATTGCACCATACGTCTTTATATTATAGTTCTTATTAGAATTGGTTACTTCAATTTTTGAATGTTTTAATTTTGTACTCACACTATGGTTTTCATTCTGAACTGATCTCTAAACTTTTGAACATTCTAATTTCATTCCCAAAGTATGACCCTCATTCTAAATTGGTCTCTAAACTTTTAAATATTCTAATTTCATCCTCAAACTATCAGTATATTCTAATCACGTCCATTGTTAATAAAATCGTTAAAAAATTAACTTTCATATTTGTATTATGTAATAATATAACGTGACATAGACCATAATTAATGTTGCATATACTAATAGTTTGGAGATGAAATTGGAATGTTAAAAAATTTAGAGACTAATTTAAAACGAAAGTGATAATTTAAAGGTAAAGTTAAAATATTTAACAATTTAGAAACTAATTTAAAATAAGAAACATAGTTTGACAATCCTTGAATAAAGTTTGGATTAAAAATAAATTTCAATCAGACACGATTTTTGCCAAATGCTAACTTCCAGATTTACCGGTTGCTTGCAAGGGATAAGGTAGTGCTATTTTAATTTTATCCTAATTCGAGAAAATAATTAATTTAATCCTTATTATTTTAATTTAAATCCATAGAAAGCTCTTTTTTTACGAGAGCCTTTTTTTTTTATTTTGTTCACGTTAGAGGTACTTATGTATATGATTTGAATTTTTGCTACACCTTTTGTTTTCTGTGTCTTAATAACTACTGTATTCTTAATTAACTTGATAGGGCGTTTGATGCATTCAGAGATGGAAGAAAACTTGGGATGGTAACCATTTCGGGATGCGCGGTTTCCGTAGGTAAACGACTCTAATAATGTGTAAATAATGTTTGGATATAAAAATATTTAAATGTTTAGGGTTCATGGCTTAAGGTTTAGGGTTTTAACTTTAGAGTTTATGATTAAATTTTTTTAATTAAAATAGTCCAAAATTAAAATAATGTGTAAATAATGATGATTAATTTTTTTTTGAACTAGGACAAAATCGTTTGAATGTGCAGACATGGATGACTAAATTTATTATTATACAAAATATTTTAACCGTCACGTCATCCTTTTAATGATTGTTAACGGGTCAGTGATCAATTTGGAGCAAAACTAAAAATTTAATGGTAACATTGAAACAATTGAAAGTTTGGTTATCAAATTGAACAATTTACCAAAATTTAGTTACCATTTATGTACTTTACCCAAAAGAATATAAAATTTATTTTTTAGAATTTATTCTAAAAATGGATAATAATGCTTTTGGTCCCTTGATTTAAAAAATAATTAAAATAGTTAATAATACGGTACACATGATTAATGGTACATAACGATAAATAGAGTTTATTTTAGAATCATCTATTTGTTAATGATATAACGAATGCTATTGTAGTTACTGTATATATAACGAACATAAATCACAAAAAATAAATGATATTATAGATATAACGATTAGACAATGTCAAAATCATTGTGTAACGATCGCTATTACAATTGCGGAACATAATTCAACCATGATGTGTACTGTGTAAACTAGCAAGCTGCCATGTTACTTTGTTAAAAATTAAACAACGAACTCTATCAAGATCAGGTTTCTCTGTCCATGTCGCCATCTCCTTTATCAACACCCTATCCTCTTATCTTTTAAGCTAAAAATATCCATTATAAAAGCATCTTATAAATGAATAGGATAAAGTACATAAATGGTTACTAAATTATTGCAAAAATATAAAATGATTATCAAACTTTTAAAAATTATATAATAAATATTAAATTTTAGCTTTTGTTACAAAATAATCACCGAAGTGTTAACTGTCGTTAAGTGAATAACGTGATAGTTGCGATAATTTGAAAAATAACATTTAATCTTTTATTTTATACATTTAATCAATTTAGTCCTAATTTAACCCTCATTATTGATGTCTAAATTGATTGAATGTATAAATATAGAGATTTAAATACATTGTTATACAATTTTTTTGTAACGCTCATGTCATCCAATTAATAACAACTAACGATTCATTGACTATTTTATAATAAAAACTAAAATTTAATATTCAATATGTAACTTTTAAAAGTCTAGTGACTATTTTATATTTTTAGAATAATTTAGTGACTTTTTGTACTTTACCCAAATGAATATTGTGAAAGGGAATGGGTACATTTTTGAAGAGCAGAAAAGATCTTTTGCTCAAGAATCAAGGTAGGGTGAAAATATCTTCCAAAGCAAGTCAAGAATTCATAATCATGTAAAGTGAAGTAAATGCTGTGGGGCTGAGTAAGGAAAACACCCATTTAACAAGGCATGATTTAGCCATTTCCAACCCTACATACTCCGCACAGTCACGAAATCACTTTCATGCCATTCTACTTGGAAAACCCGCTACAGTTGAAAAGGGAAAGAAATTAAAGGAAAAAGGGGTCCCAAAGCATGAAAAATATGTATCGGTTTGGATTGAGCAGGAAAATGGGGGAGAATCTATTATTTCTCTCCTGTTTCTTCTCTTCTGTTTTCAATCTGTGGGACAACCTGAAAAGACAGACATATCAACAACTGTTTAGCTTCAAACATATAAACAGAGACCCAGCTAAAATTTAGAGTTTGAAAGTAAAATATAAATATTTAAAAGTAAAAAGGAAAAATTTATAAATAATTTAATTTTAAAAAAATTATAAAAGAACACAGGTGTAAAAATAATTTTTGGGAGGTAGAGAGGGGCAATTGTTCAAAACTCCATGCAGTTCTGTCACTCGCCATGAATATAAATCGTTCTTGTGAAAGAGTTGCAGGGAAAAATACCTATAAGTACTTCACCTATGACAGTATTACTGTTTTGATATCTCTAACTATTTTTTATGATAAAATATAACTAACGTTACGTTTTATTTTTAAATTGGTATTTCAGCCGTTAAAAAATTAACGATATATTAATTAAGCGAGAGAAAATCATACGTGAGAGGCTATCACGTTATATTCTCTTTCCTAGTCAGTATATCACATTAGATACAATCATAAAATATCACACATAACCGATTAATAAAAAGAAAATAAAGTTATAGTCTATTACGTGTAATTTTTTATTTTTTAGTCATCATGCCACATGTAATTTTTTTTTTCTTAGTTAACATGTTAATTTTTTAACGGTTGAATATTAAAATAAAAATAAAAAATAATATTATATACTATTTTATCAAAAATATTAGTTTGAGTGCCAAAATAATAACACATAAATAGGCGGGTAGTAAATAGCTAGTTTTACCTAATAAATATTAGTGTAATCTAACCTGATCTTGTTCTGAAGCATGAGGCTGAGAGGGTGATCTTCTTGATCTTTTATCAGGTTTAACCTTGAGTTTGCATCGATTTGTGCCAATAAAACCTAGTGCAGGGAAAACCCAGAATGGTCGGATAAAGGTTGAAAAATAAGAATAAAATAAAAGAGCCACAAATATCTGCAGGCATATTCAACATTGTATAGATTCTTTGGGTGATACATGGAAAACACAATAAAAAAATTAAAACAAAAACAGTTTTTTTTAATAAACAAACAAGGGGTAATAATTTTAACAAAGCAAAAAGCAGGCGGATTAGAAATAATACCTGAAGCGGTGGTGTGCTTGTTTCTGGTGCGAACATTGGGTTTGTAGTCGAGGGTGGAGTCAGAGGTGTCGGGCAGGTGACGATCCAGACGGAGAATAAAGCGGTCGTTGTTCTCAAGCATTGTACGGACGAACCATGCTTCCATGGAGTTGAGGAAGTTCACATGCTTCTCCTCCGTCCACGACTCTTCCGTTGGGTTGCTCGGCACGTGCGACTCCATCCTCCTCGCCGACCCACAGCTACAAATATCTATCTTGGTTTCCCGAGAAACAAACAGTGGGTGCTGTTTTTGGTTCGTCTAAATGCCAAAAATCTAGATTTTAGGGGGGTGTAGGAAACTTTCCAAAGCCTGTGCCTGAAAGCCGGGGTGGTTTCAGGGTTTTTATAGAGTGCGGCCGTGGGGTTGGGGTTCCTTTTGGACCAGCGCAACCTCAACGCCAAATAGCAAGACCCTACAGTTTACAAAAGGTAAGTTGAGACCTGAGGGTGGCAATGTTTTCTACACTCGCTGCTACTGACCGCCACCTGTTTTATTTTTTTGTTAAATTTCCAACTAACTTATTAAATTTTGGTGTTGATTGTACTTATTATTTTCACGAGTAAATTTCTAATGTTGTTACGTATATTGTTCAATAAATTCTAAATTTTAATCTTTAAAATACATGATTTATATTCAATACATTAGTGTAAAAAAAATATTTTTATAAGCATTTTAATTTTAGGGTTTAAAGTTTATGTGTTTATATTTATGAGTTTAGAGTCTAAGAACAGTGACTAGAATTTATGACTTAGGGTCTAAAATTTAAGATTTAAGCTTGTATAGCAATATGGTTAGGAATTTATGTTTTAACTTATAAGCCTTAAATTTCACCATAAACCCTAAATTCTAACAACATACCCTAAATTCTAAACCCTAAATCATACACCTTAAACTAAATTTTTAAACCCTAAAACTAAGACATTTGTAGAATTTTTTTAAATCAATACTAATACATAAAATAATATATTTTCTAAAAGACTTTTCATATAGTATTTTGTTTTCAAAATAAAAGCATATTTAACTAATATTCTTAGGAATCAACTAACTATTGGTATTTATCATTTTAAATTTCTATTTTCAAATACACACATTATACCTTGGGAATATATCTCTAATAATTATTTAATATTCAAAATTCAAATGTAAAAATATTAGAAATATAGAAAACCATTATTAACCATGTACAATAGTATATAATTTAATAAACATATTTTTATTTAGAAAATGATTCATATAAAAATATCTGCTTGCTTTTACTTTGGACCAAGTATTAGGTTAAAAATGATGAGCTCATATATGAGGTAGCTGTCTTCACATAATTTATTATTTCTGTTGGTTGATGTTTTTAAATAGTTTACATGCTTTTCGCCCAAAAAAATATCTACTTGCTTTTACATCATTAGACCGAGTATTTTCTGTTAATAAATTTTAGAATTCTATTATATCATTATTAGTAGTATGATACTTTTAGATTAGATATAATAATTGATTAATTAATTTAATACAATTTAGAACATTGAGATAATATGGAGTAGTATGAACTCCCGTTCAGGGTCTTATCTTCTTCCTTCACATATTTAGTAGTAATCGATATAAGGTTTTGAAAAAAAAATTTATTTTAGGATTTGATTGATGAATTTACTTTAAAATGTTAAAAGAACGAAATTTTCCAAGTAACAATCTTGTAAGTTATTGATTGTCTCTCATTGTTTTAGTTGTATTTAAGATATTTTCTTAAGAAAACAATAAAAAATGAGTTTGATAATAATCATGTTTATATAATTTATTAATAATATTTTAAATTAATTGTTTAAAGTAATAAAATATACTTTTGTTCTATAAAATTCATTTTAATTTTCGCTCGAAGTGTCGAAAATATCTTAAACAAGTCTGGATCATATACATTACCTAATATTATAGCTTAACTACTTCCAAAGAATGCTTTAGAGATATTTAGTTGCCAAATATATAAATTTAAGTTGTCTATAGACTATAATAATGTTGTGTATAATATCCATGTATTATATGATTAAAAATACATACACGTCTGACCCTAGAAAATAGGGTCAGTAAGAAATCTAACATCATAGATACAAAAGTCCCTTTGTTGTACATAAGCCACCGAATCAAACATTAAAAGTTGGTGGACGAGTTAAAAAACGACGATAGTTTAATTTAACGCTAAGAAATATTAAATCTTGAATTTGTTCAAACAACAGTATATGTTTTGATAATATTTTAAATTAGTTTTTTTAATAAGTTTTAAAACTTTATTTTTTCAGATTAGTAGTTTTTTTTTGACAAGTTTTAAAATTTAAAAAATATTAAAAAAATCAGTTTAAAATGTTATAAAAACTAATATTTTAAGTTGATTAAACAAATTTTAAAATTTAACTTTTTTTTAGCCTTAAATTAATATGTTATATCGTAGAATTACCCCAAGTTGATACATTGGACAGACTGGAAAACCACCAAACGACACTCGTAGAATGTTAAAACCAGCAGATTATAGGTAGACAAAAAAACGAAACGAGAAAAACATGTCAGAACTGACTAGTATTGGATTAAGATGATGGGGAAAAAAAGCATATATTTCCATTATTTCAAGTGGTGGAATTTAGATTGCAGAGGCGAGTATGGAAGTGGAGATCAGGCGCGCGAGTAGAGATGAGGCTGGGAGCAGAGCAAGGTGAAAATAAAATATCTGGGATGGCTTGGGGATTAAAATAATAAAAATTCGATTTTAAAACAAAAGATATTTTTGGAGATCAACAGAGAATCTGATTTTTAGGAGCCTTTTACTTTCATGTGGGTTGGAACCTTCTTCCGATTCCTTGCTATTATTTAATACTAAGGAAATAGGAAATTTGTTATATATAAAATTGTGAAATTTAAATTTTATGTGAGTTCGAGTCTTAACGTTATAAATAAAAAAATTAGTTGAAAGAGCCGCCACCATAATAAGCATTTACAATACGTGATCCGGAGTAATCAACAAGTAGATTAAGTACCGATTGTTAAACTAAAAAAATATAATTCAACTCAAATTATTATTTTATCAGTTTTTAAAGTTTTAATTACAGAACTATTTTTAATTTTTTATGTTAAAGGGATGATAATTTTGGATTAACCAAACCAAAAATGGCCAAGGGCAAAAAAAAAAAAAATAGAATTAAAAGAAGAAGAAGAGAAGTTTGGGGTGAGGAATCAGGATCCAGCCTGGTCCAACCAAGGGCTGCCTAACTATAAATGAAAGTGTAGTATAGTCTATATTATAAAACTGAATTGTTTCATATTGATTTAAATTGAAAATAATGTTAACGAAAATTGTTTATAATGTATACGAATCGAGTTTTACTTTTCAGATTCAACTATTAAAATATCCCCAAACCTTACTGCTTTATTTTAAAAAATTCCTCTTACTTTTTAAACTCGAATAAAACTTTTCGAGCACGTTTAGTTTATAAAACATAAAATTCTTTAAAAATATAATTATGCAAATGTAACAACAATTGGTAAATTATTGAGAATGTTATAATAACCTCTGTTAATATAGTAGCAGTCAAAAAGAGTGGTACAAAAAAGAGATGTTTTTGCTTGCTTTATAGGTAAACGAGTGGCCACCTCAGCTTCCCACTTGTGCTCACCTGGACATTTGATTTCATTTGCTTGGACATTTAGTATCCCCAAATTGGAGGAGGTGCATACAGAGGATTAGGGTGCTTATCGAGTGAGTCAATCAGAAGTTAAATAGTATTTGACTCAATTTAGAAATTGTTTAAATTGATGTTTGATAAATTTAATAAAATTTTACTCGATTCGTAATATTATATGTAGTTTAATATAAGGATAAAACTTTGATACACAGTCTGTGTAAAATAATTTTACACAGCCTGTGTATTTATACTATAAAAACATAAATCTTAAATTTCTAACTCTAACCCTAAAAAACTAAACCCCATACCCTAAACCCTAAACTCTAAACACTAACATTAAATTCTAAACCCTTAACTAAAACCCATAAACCTTAAACCCTTAACTAAAACCCTAACCCCTAAAACTAAAAGACACGTGTAAATAAAAGTTTGCACGGCCTGTGTATAAAAGTTTTTTTTCCTTAATATAAACATAAATTAACAAAAAAATCAAAATGATGTGTGAAGCAATTCAAAAATCTAAACTCCAAAGTAAAAACCATAAGTACACCAAACTCATATTATAAAAAATTAACAAGTTGCTCGCGAACTTATCAAGTTGAGATAGACCTTGCTTAACTCGACTCGTTAAGGTTTTAAGTTGAACGAGTTATAACCGAACCGAGTTTGAACTACTCACGAGCTGTAGGGGTGTGCATTTCGGATCAGATCCAAAATTTTAGAATTGCAATTTAGCGATTTGTATAATCAATTTTTTTGGAACTGATATCCAAATATTCGAATTTAGAACTTGATTTAAGTATCTTTTTAATTTGTTGGTCCTATTTATGAAAATTTCAGATTTTCGAATATAACAATAAACAAATTATTATATATAACAAGATTTGTATTCAAATTTTTAGATATAACAAATAAAAATAACGAATGAAACAAGATTTATATCTATAAAAATTTGAATTTTAAGATTTCAGATAATCAGATATACAATTTGAATGTGAATCACTATCCGTATCCGATCCATAATTTTCGGATATCTGATCCAATTATATGAAAAATAAACAATATATTGAATATCTAAGATTTCGGATCAAATCAACAGATAAACAGATCGGATCGGTCGGATCGAATTTTTTTATACACCCCTAAGCTGTTTAACCATTTTATTATTCTTATACAGAAAGAAATGTTTTGAAGAAATAAAATATCCTCAACTAATACAATTTCATGAAGATTGGGTTTGCAGTATTTAAGATTGGACTTTAATGGAAATGTCATTTCACAATCACGTGGCCTTTGCTGAATGGTAGTATGTGTGTGTGTCTAAGGGATCAAAACGGTCCGACAATATTGATGATTCCGATGTTATATCCCAACTTTCGTTTGCTACACAAATATTTACCTGAGGTGCACCCTTGTAATTGTAACTTCTCCCGTGATGGCACCACAATATCTTTGTGCAAACAGATTCAACTTGGGACATAACATTAACATCCGAATCAGATTCATAAACCTTTAAATATCTTGTCTCAACCAATTTTTCTTTTAACAATAGCATCTAAATTCTATTAATCACTATAAAAGAAAAAATAAATAAGTTCACTAAAAGTCTATTATTATGGTGCAAAGAAAAACAAATATTTCTATCGAGATTAGTATACAAAAATTTATAAACCTTTTTGAATCTCCTTTTCTTTATCCAAACACGAGACGCTTTACGGGGTAAAAAATGAGTGGTGCGCGAACCAAGCTATCATGCAAATTGCACCACTACTTATGTCTGATTACATTGACAACTAACTATCAATCGAGTGGGGATTCATCTTTCTAAGACCACCGACAGAACCATAATCAGATATTAGCGTCGTGAAAATCTTTGTACGAACACCAACAGATCGCTAAAGTATGTTGAAATCATGCCACAATGACGCATGAAACGAACCATAAAAAATAAAAAAAAACGTGTCACAATGACAGAGAAAACGCGTGCCACAAAAGCAGAGATTCTTATTAAAATATAAAAAAAGAAAAATAATAAACCCAATGGTCAACAACCAATACTAAAATTAGTTGCCGACCACCAACCAAAGGAAAAAAAATAAAGTTGTAGACAACAAAGATTTGAGAAAGAGCGGATAGGTTTTAAAACCTAATGAATAATTATATAAAACGTAGTTTAAAATTAAGATTTGATCCTTAAAACTTTTATGGAAAAAATCATTGTGACCCTTAAATTCTCTCTCTTTTTAGTTATTAACTTCTATTTTTTGCTAAATTAAATCAACCGACAAGAAAATAATATAACTTTTTAATAATTTTATATTTTAAAAGTGTTCACATTTTTATATTTTTATATATAATTTTATACATGTTTTACATTTTTATTTTGTTAATATTTTTCACAAAAAATAAAATTATTGGAATTGTCAAAAAAATAAAATAGTTGATGTCAATTTAACAAATCGATTACTTTTTTATCAATTAGTTCAAATTAACAAAAAAAATAAAAATTTTAAGGCTGAAAGAGATGAACAAAAAAGAAATAACAATAAAGTTGATAAAGAACGGTGACTTTAGGTATGTAGAATATTTTTCTTAATGCTCTATTACGTTTATAGGATATAATAGTATTCATAAAAGTAAAATTACTACCCTTAAATTCCTAAACATTAAACTCTAAATAAAATTTTAAAATTAAAATATTTTTAACTTTTTTTTTTATTTTCACCGTGAAAAGTTACCATTAAGGTAACATATCACTTAGCACACTCTTGACACTGCATGTTTTTCATAATACTCAAACAATGTTGTGTTCTTTCAACACAAGTGGTCATAAACAACTATGTATGTTTTGGATTCTTAAACTTAGCGTTGTAGTTTTTTTTTTAACGACGACAGTGCCGGTTTTAATATTGGCATCAATCGTCAATGTTCATTATTTATGTTGTTTTTTTATATCATACTTTTTTTAAATTTTCTCAAATTTTAGTAAGAGTTTTTACTTTTGTGGCACGTTTTTACTCTACCTTTGTGACATTTTTCTTTGTTTTTCTGGTACGTTTCCTTTCTCATTGGATATGATTTTCGCATACCATAGCGGTCTTTTGGTACTCGTACAAAGATCTTCACGATGTTTGTTTCTAATTTAAGTTTGTCGATGATCATAAAAAGCTTAATCCTATTAGGTGGTTGTTTGTCAATATAATCAAAATTGTGTAGCAATACAATTTGCCAGATAGTTTGATTTACTTATCACTTTATTTCACCTCATAAAGTGTCTCATTTGGATAAATACATAAAGTTTTATGAAGGCTTCTGAGTTCTTTGACGATGTACGTTAATGTCATGAAATAACTTACTTTTCTTTACATATTTGAATTTCATGTTTTATTTTTGTATTAATTTTTTATATAGCTCCATTCTCCTCTTTTATAAGTGTGTTCTATTTATGATACATTTTATTATTTTTAATAAAAACTATAAAATCCAATTGTCATTGGTAAAAAAAATGTTATCTAACTATCAGTGGGGTTCTAGACATGCGCGATAGGAGCGACCGCACAGAACCCCCAAGAGAGGGGCCAAAAAATAGAGAATCTAAATTAAATTAGATTAAATATTTGTAAAAAAAATATAAATTTATATATATATAATTATGTATGTATATATATAACAATAATCTAAAACTTAAAACATGTAAAAAGAATGACACTTTTAAGTGAAAATGTTTAATTTCTAAATGTTTATAAATTTTTTTTTGCTTGAGATAACAATATAATAATATTTTTATATTAATGTATTTTTTGAAAAAAAATATATCTCTAACTATTATAAATTAAGGGCCTATTTTAATAAATTACACGTGATTTCTAAAATCTTTGAACCGCACCTACCAACTATGTACATGGATACAAGATTCTAACCACTCAATCACCCCCAACGAATTTTAGAAAAGTTTCCGATAATTGTCGTATCGTCTGAACAGATAAAAGAAACTGCACCCGATGGGCAACCCACAATTCCATGAGCTAAGCATTTGACTAATTTACCCAAACAATAAAGAATAACTTGTATATATCTTTATATTAGTGGATTACAACTATTGTAAACTATTAATAACCACCCATTGGTTTGAAATGTTAGTAAGCCTTTCACATAAATAAATATTATACATTCGAATTTGATATTTTTCAATTTGAACCATCAATTAGCACATACGTCCAAATTCTAATGAAGTTGTTGGCTGATGTGAGATTTTTTGTTCTAACATAAGCGCAAGTTATTATAAAGTAGTAAAAAATTATCGAACCTAACAAGTGGTCCCAGTAAAAATAATATTCATACCAGGAGACTAGAGTTCAATCAACCTTGTCTCTAAGGTAAAAAGTGAACAAATGCAACATAGCCCATATTTTCTCTCTGGCACCAAAACAACATCAAACTACCACAAAAAGGATGTCAACAGAGCCGGCTTACAGGTCTCAGATTGTTTACTTTGTAGCAGCTATACTGTTTTTCTGGATAAATGCATATAATTTAGGCATAAAGTCAAAAGTAGACCCCAACGTTTGACCTTTTGGTCACTTTAGCCCCTATTCTTTTATTTGGTCTAAACAACCACCTAATGTTTCATATTTGTTCGAATTTCGCCCTCGTTGGAGGAAAACTATTAGTCAACTAACGGTCAACGCCTAAGGCTGACGTGGCATGCCTGCATGGCATGGGGCGCTGACGTGACATTTTGCTGATGTGGCATCGTGATTTAAAAAAAATAATTACTTTTATATTAATTTCTAACCAATCAGGCGCTGTTACGTGGACGTGGCTGATTGGTTCTAAGGCATAAGAAATACGAAAAATTCAACAAGTGTGATCGAGGGATTCAAACCTAGGCCATGTGGTTGAAAAACTCAACACACAACCATCACGCCAACTTACTATGTTAATATTTTTTCACCACTTATTTTATTTATTCATTACTTTAATTGTTTGAAAGTGAAGAAATATTCATTAAATTATTCACTAATATATCCTAAAACCCTAAGCCCTAAAAATAAAACACTAAAAACCTAAACCCGTAACCCCTAAACTTAAATCCCTAAAACCAAATCCCTAAAATAAAACCATAAACATTAAATACTAAACCACAAATTTTAAATCCTAAACCCTGAAAATAAAAAAATTTAAACACTAAACCTCAAATCATAAACCCTAAATTATAACCATTAAATCCTAAAACCATAAACCATAAAACCAAAACCCTAAACACATTAAACACCAAATCCTAAACATAAACCCTAAACTCAAAACCCTAAACACATAAACATCAAATCATAAACCCTAAACCATAAAACATAAAACACTAAAACCCTAAACCACAATCTCTAAAACTAGAACCCTAAACATGTAAAACACTAAACCTTAAACATATAAACCCTAAACATTAAATCCTAAACCTTAAACACTAAATCCTAAAACACAAAACCATAAACCCTAAAACCTAAACATTAAACCCTAAACCTTAAATTTAGGTTTATATTTTAGGTTTTAGGGTTTAAGATTTTAAGGGTTTATGGTTTAATTGTTTTTGATTTTAGGTTCAGGGTTTTAGCTTTAAGGTTTTGGGTTTCAGTTTAATGGGTTAGGTTTTTAGTGTTTTGATTTCTAGGGTTTAGGGTTTTAGGTTTAGTGTTTAGGTTTTTAGGAGTTTCAAGTTTAGGATTTATGGTTTTAAGGTTTTACATGTTTAAGGTTTTGGCTTTAGGATTTAGGATTTAGGTTTAGTGTTTATGTTTAGTGATTATGGTTTTAAGGCTTAGGTTTTTAAGAGTTTAGGGTTTCAAGTTTAGGGTTTATGGTTTTATGTTTTATATATTCAAGGTTTTGATTTTAGGGTTTTGTGTCTATGGATTTAGGTTTTTTAGTGTTTTTAGTTTTTAGTGTTTTAAGGTTTAGAGTTTATGTTTTTAGGAGTTTAGGGTTTAAGGTTTTACATGTTTAATGCTTCGATTTTAATGTTCAGGGTTTTGTGTTTATGAAATTTAGGTTTTTAGTGTTTTGAGTTTTAGGGTTTAGGATTTTATGTTTAGGTTTTAGTTTTTTAGTGTTTAAGGTTTAGGGTTTAGACTTTAGGTTTTAGGATATATTAGTGAATAATTTAATGAATATTTCTTCAATTTCAAACAAATAAAGTGATGAATAAATAAAATAAGTGGTGGAAAAATAACAGCATAATAAGTTGACTTGGTGGTTGTGTGTTGAGGTATTTAACCACATAGCCCAGTTTTTTTTTTTAAATCACGATGCCACATCAGCGCCCCATGCCATGCAGGCATGCCACATCAGCCTCAGGCGTTGACCGTTAGTTGACTAACGGTTTTCCTCCAACGAGGGTAAAATTTGAACAAAAATGAAACGTTAGGTGGTTGTTCGTTCAAAAAAAAAAAGGGCTAAAATGACTAAAATGTCAAATGTTGGAGGCTACTTTTGACTTTATGCCTATGATTTATCCCAAAAAAGAAGATAAACTGATTAACAAGTCATTAGAAATGCTAACACACTTGAAGGGAAGTAAAACATTTTTAATATGCCAAGGGAAAAAGACAACATAATAGCAATAATTAACAAACCTTCTTCGTGATCCATAGGATCAGCCTCATCCTCAGAAGATGTCCAGCCACTACATTGCCCAGTTGTTTTTCTACTCGAGGAAGCCACGTCCTTCAAAGCAGAACGTAATTCCTCAGCATCCATAGCATCACCAATACAATCATTGAAACCATGCTCTACAGGAGACAAAGACCCTACAACCAAGATAGATTACAAGGAGAGAAATGTAATTGGATTTTCAGAATAAAGCTCTAACCAAAAGCGGAAATATATTGAAAACAAAATCGACCAACACCATTTTCTAAGCATGAAATAATAGGCTTATGCAGAAGGGTAAATACTATGCATACCATCATCATCATCAATCATGGGGTGGTACGGAGTCTTGGGTTCGGTTATTTTCTGCCTTACAGGTTTATTTGCTTCTATTTCCCCCACATTTTCCTCGTTACATCTTACACGCATACTGTTTACCCCAACAAAGAATTATTTATTACTTACAAGATCCAAAACACAAGAAAAATGTGACTATTAAATAAAGAAAACAAGAAGAATTCTTTCTTCTATAGCAAATTAAAATAAAAATGGGAGCATAAAAAAGAATAAATAGAATGCGAAATGGGAATCTACTCTAAAAGCAGCTAATACTAGAGCACCGGACTCAAGAAACTGGATTTGGACTCCAGCCATAGCCTAGTCAAGGCTGTGATACAAGGCTTAATTTTAGATGCGTTTACTAGTCTTTCCTTATGACTGCTACATCCACATATGCAATGTCACTCATAACAGCATATAAATATAACTAAAATGGGCACAATTATCCCATTTCCACTGGTGCAATAGAGCCATTCACTGTTACGTTTTAAGAGCTTTTCTTAATTAAAGAAATACCTCACGAATCCTAATAAATTTGAACAACATGTATGGTTGAAATGTTAAAGAAAGCCACCTGGAACTACTTAGCTGAAACCTAAATAGGGAGAATAAAGGCGAAGAAATGAAGCAGAACTTGAGATTGTTTAGAAAAGCAAGAAAATACTTCAAATATGCCATCGACATCTTATTACATGTTATGAAGAATAATGGTAAAACAATTTCTATACAAAAGGTTAATATTAACCACCAATCATCCCATTCCGTCCCCTTCTAAAATGCAAATGGAAAGGATAGGGGAAAAAAAAACACGGAAGATATTCGGAATTACGTCATCTGGAAAACTCCCGAGAGCCAGCAGCAAGCTTCAAATAGTCCTGATCCACTTAAACATTATCATAATCACTTTATCTACACTAATACACGGAAAATGAAGCATCTAAAGTCTAAACTATTTGCAGATAAGACAGAGTGATATGATGATTCATGCTATAATCAGGCTAGTTTATTATTATTTTATTCAAAATGGAATATGTCTAAGCTAGTGAACTATAGTATAAATCAGAAACATCAGAGAATGAAACCGAAAGCCTGCACATAGATTAGACAAGTAAGAAACTGAAAATTCCTAATTAAATGAATAAAGTACAACTACATACAAGTAATTAAACCTAGAATGAGAAGGACAGTGAAGTAAAAGGGTGAAATTGCATAATAAAAAGGAAATAATAATCCATTGAATGAACTGCAAAGAAATAAGTAATCCAACCCATTTGATTCATCCAAGGATCCGCCATTCAACTGTGTTTGGATGTTGAGAAAATGAAGGAAAAAGATACAAGAAAAGCCAATAACGGCCACATAAACTCCCAACAATCATTAACAAATCCAGTAAAAAAACTTTCACATTTATTTTCATTTTCACCAAACCAATTTCAAATGGAAGAAAGAAAACAGAAAAGGAATTCGTGAGAAAAATTTGCACCTTTTGATTGCCTCTTCAGTCTTCACTACCAAAGTTGCGCGAAAATTTTGTGTTTGAGCGGGGGATTCTATTTATCGCTGTTCGTAGATTAGATTTTATAAGTTTTTTTTTCCGGTTCTGCCCTTCGTGTTTTTCAGTTATCGATAACCGACCTCGACGAAAACATAGCTAAATTATAATCGAAATAATTAAATCAATGGGTAATGTACACCAAAGGTGACTGAATTATGTTTAAATGATCGTTTTGGTTATTAAGCTTTTAAAAGTTACAAAATAATTATTAAAATTTTAAACAGATACAAAATGGTCACTAATTTTATCAAAATGTTACAAAATGTCATCAAATTGTTGCAAAATTATCATTAAATTTAATGATTATTTTATAAATTTTAAAAAATTGAACATAGTTTAATCTAAGTACTTTATTCTAATTAATTTAGTTTCATAAGTTATTTTGACTAACTTTCTTGTTTTAGTAATCAAAGTTAACTTTTATCCACTTTTTTCCGTTTGTTATCACTTATATTTAAGTTGAATTTGATTTTTTTTATAATTAAAAAATACTTTCATTGAGAGTTGAACTCAAGACCTCCCGCTTACTAAACGGATGCTCTAACCAACTGAGCTATGAAAACCACATAGAAAATAATGGTATCGAAAGAATTCAAACTTGGGTTATCAACAATAGGACTGAGCATTCGATCGACTCGGGTAAAACAATTTCAAGTTAGTCGAGTTGATGAGTCATATTTTATAACTGAAATTTTATATGATTTTTTTTGAGTCGACTTAAGTTTATGAAATTCAAGTCGAGTTGTTCGAGTTTTTGTTCAAATTTATTTGTAAAAAATAATAAAGTTATGATGCAATTTGATTCCAGTTTAAACGATTTTCAGTAACCATATAAGATATATATTCCTTCATATTTTTTCATATGCGCTATAAATATATTAGCAGAGTTATTTGAAGTTCTATTTTATAAATCAAACTTTATTTGAAATTTTTTAGTTGAATTTGTGAAATTATAATTTGAGTTGAGTTTTGCACATTGAATCGAAAAATAAACTTTTCGAGTCAAGTTGAGTTTTGTTCCCAATCGACAGGGATATGAAATGTCTAACCACCTGACCAAGTTCATTGCTTAAAATTGGTTTTGAAGAGACTTGTACCCAAACTTAACAAGTTAAACGATCAAGTGCTAAACTACTATGCTAAACAATCAACTTAATTTGAAATTTGGTAGAATACACCGGATGTCATTTGATTATAGGTTTAGTAATAAATATGTTATTTTTTCTAAAAATAACAATTTAATTATTCAATAATAAATTTAGTAACAAACATGTTCTTTTTCTTTTAAAAGTAAAATTTAGTCACCTAATTAAAATTTTGTGACAAATAAGTCAATTATAAATTTGGTAACAAATATGTCACTTTTCTTATGAAAGTAATAGTTTTACCATTCAATTAAAATTTTGTGACAATTAAGTCACTTTGCCATTAAAATTGAAACAAACGATTTGGTATAATAACAATTTTAGTCCTCAAAACATATACATTATATTAATTTGGTCCTAATTCAAAAAATTTAACCTTTCATATTTAACAATTTCATTAGTGATGTGATTATATTTACTAGCAGGTGATATTAAGGTCATACTTGGATGTTCAATGGTCTGACAACAGTCTAGTAGTAAAGTGAAAGTGTCTGTCGAGCTATCACATCTATTGATTATCGAGCTAAGGGACAATAGCATGGAGTGTGATAAGTGGTCGGAAGGTGTGTCAAGAGGGTATAGTGTCGAATTTTTTAAACATGAATGGTTAAATCTATTCAATCATGTTTTAATTAGGACCAAATTAATAGAATGTATAAGTTTTGGGACTAAAACCACTATTATACTAGGTCATGTTTTATTTTTAACCACAAAGTGTATTGTTTATGACAATTTTTTAATTGAGTGACTAAATTATGCTTTTAGAAGAAAATTGACATTTATAACTAAAGATGTGTGTGTAATTTACCATTTAAAATTTTATTTTATTAAGGCTTAGTAGTAAAAAAGTGCCCAAACTATAATTTTTTCAGATAGATTCATAAAGTATTTTTCAGTTTAAATAGGTTCTTAACGTTTTTACCGTTATCATTTTAGGTGTCTTGTCATTTATTGTCGTTTAAAAAATCCTGTTAGCTAATAAAAAACATGACACGCGACCTGCTTTATTTGATTTTAAAATATAAAAATTTTAAAAATATCCTAAAATTCTCAAAATAGTCATCAAATTCCTAAATCTTCAAATCTCGATTTCAGCTATGGCCGCCGTCAATCGCCGACGGCGTGCCTACCACTTTCGTCGCAAACTCCCACGATTATTTTTTCCATCTTATCGTTGTCTAAATTTGATGGTCGACGTGTTTAACGTTGAAACAAAGTCGAACGCTGAGAGAAGAAAAAAATAATAGGCGGTAAACGGCGATCGATCAGACGACGAATGTGTTACATATCTTGCGACGAGTGGAAAAAACTTCATTCTATCGTCGACAACGTTACGAACGACGACGACAGTGGCCGAATTTGAGGATTTAAAGATTTTGGGTTATTTTGTGAGTTTTGAAAAATTTAAATTTTTTTAAAAATTAAGTTAAAAGAAATAAAAAACAAAATCAAAGACACATGTCATATTTTGATTGGTTAAAAGATTTTTCTTAAACATTCATTAACGGTCAAACACCTAAAATAATAGCTGTAAAAATGTTAGGTACCTATTTGGTCAAAAAAATATTTTAGGCACTTATCTGAAAAAATATAATTTAAACATTTTTTGCGTATTAAGCCTTTTCATTAATTAAAAATATAAAAAAAGCTGTATTGAATACAATGAGTGATTTAACTAAGGAAAAAACTTTGATGCACAGGTAGTGTAAACTTTAGTTTACACGTGCCCGTTAGTTTTAGGGGTTTAAAGTTTTAGTTTAAGGTTTAAAGTTTAAGGGTTTATGTTGTATGATTTAGAATTTAATATAAGTATTTAGAATTTAGTATATAAGGTTTAGTTTTTTAGGACTAGGATTATGAATTTAAAATTTAAATTTTTATAATACAAATACACAGACTTGTATAAAATTATTTTTATAATGTGTATCAAAATTTTTACCACTAACTACCATTTAATGAATAATGATTTAAAGGCCAAACCAACTTAAATTGCACAAAATGATGCTCACATCATCAGCACAATTCAAATCAGATCAAAGGGGAATAATCATTTGATCCAAAGATTAACGATCCCCGTAGATCTTGCCACGTAAGATAGGTGGGGCCCATTGACATGGTTCAGGGGCAACACTGGAATATGAAAGCTGAGGTACGGAGGGAGTAAAAAGAATGGCGGAAAAACCCGGCAACAAATAGAAAGAGAGGTTTTGGTTGGAAATTAGAAGCTGCAACTCTCCTAATATTGTAACAGCGGGAGTGGCCAAGCCAGAATTTCTGCAATCGATTTCCACGGGAAGTAAGGATTATTTTCTCTTATTTCTTTCCAAATTCTATTTGTTTGGATCTAAGCTTTTCGTTCTCCAAATACCTAAATATGTGGCAACGTTTTTCAATATGGATCCGCCAGTTCTTGCTATGGATTTTTATTTTTTATTTTAAAAATGTTCTTACGGATCTGTTATTTTATTATACTTCTTTCATGCTTCCTAGTTGATCTGTTTTTGTTATTTGAGATGAGATCTCAGCTTTATATTCTCACCGCTGAATCGGATTTCTTGTCAATTTTCATTATGATTTCTTTACAAATGAGAATTTTAGCATTTTTTTCAAAGGAAACGGTGATTGGATTTGGCATGCTAATATTTTGTATAATTGTATTTTTTTTTTCATAAAAATTGTTTTATGGTCGATATTCGATAATTTGCTGGAAAACACGCGTTTGATAGGCTTATTTCTAAATTAGATTCTAAGAGTTGTTACTGAAATAAAATGAAAACTAGAACTTCACGATCTGAGTTATTTGTATAATTGTATTTTTTTTTCATAAAAATTGTATAATTGTATTTCATCTGCTCTCTTTGATCTCTTAATTAATTCTTCTTTTAATTTTAACTCACTGCTATTTTCAAAACTCAGGACTGTAAATTATGACAGTAGGAGACGGATATTTTTAGTGTTGAAGACCAGAAGGAACAAAATAACTGATAAGAGTAAACAAGGCAGAGATGTTCTCACTCTTTTATGGACTCTGGAAGTATATATTTAGTAAGACAGAGTTTCATGTACTCATTCTTGGAATTGACAAGGCTGGGAAAACGGTAATGTCTTTCAACTTATTTATTCGGTGTTAAAGTATATCTTTGGTTTGTTCCGGGAAGATAATCGAGGAATGTATTAGGCTTAATATATATTGGACTATTTGCTAAAAGTTTCAACTTTCGGGCTTTGAGCACTGATCTTTTTTGCTGTTTGTTAATCAGACTTTGTTGGAGAAGTTGAAGTCGGTATACTCAAAATTGGAAGGCCTACCACCCGATCGAATTGTTCCAACTGTGGGGCTCAATATCGGTCGGATTGAAGTGTCAAATACGAAACTTGTGTTTTGGGACCTAGGAGGCCAGGTGAGTGGAATATGCATACATAAAGTAACTCAATAGATTAATTTTGTACTATGGTGATTTGCATGCTTTTTAAATTTTACTAAATATTTTTGTCCAGTTGGAAGCTTTAAATCAAATAACTAATTTGAACGCAATGTATTTTTAATAGAACTTCTCATAGCACCTTAGTCCACTGTTCCGAAATGAATATCGGAGATAAACTGACAATATACAGTTGAATGTTTTTTACTTAAACCTTGGTATTTGATTGTATAGTTTTATGTTGTGCATTAAACATATATCCGAGGAAAGCTTCATATGCTAAGACCTGTCTTTCTCAGCCTGGCCTTCGCTCAATTTGGGAGAAATACTATGAAGAGGCACATGCTGTGATTTTTGTAATTGATGCTGCTTGCCCTTCCCGTTTTGAAGACTCAAACTCTGCACTTGGTAAGTAATCTTTAATTCTTGATAAAGGCCTTATACTGTATCGGTTCCAAGGCATTGGCTACAGTTTTGAACTTGTGAGGTTTTGTGATGGTGAAATATTGACTTACTAATACCTTCTGTTCTGTATTCAGAAAAAGTGCTTAGACACGAAGATCTGCAGGGAGCTCCTATCTTGATATTAGCAAACAAGCAGGTACAACTAGTCCTAAATGTTAATCCGAAATCCCTAAATTCCAGGTTATATATATTAGTATTACACATCGACAGTGAAAATTCTTCTCTTTTTTTAAGCATCCATGCAACATACTAGTTATCATATTGCATCTCTCCTTATGGCATTCTTATTTATTGCTGCATTCAGTGCCTTATGTTTTGCATTTTTTTTTCTTTTTGGCTTTTGGAAAACATGAATGAACTTATTGGCATTTAGAGAGTATGATGCAAAGGAAGACTTGTTCTAAAATGGAAATTTTCTTGAGCTTCGTAACTGTTATATTGGTCTTCCTTTTTATGAGAAATACTTTGCACAAGTTTCTTCCATCTTTTATGAATCTGGTTGGTGATCACGGTTTTAACAGCTGTGCTTCAATGCAGGATCTCTCTGAAGCTTTATCAGCTGAAGAACTTGCCCGATATCTAGATCTAAAAAAGTTGGATGAAAGGGTATACATGTTTGAGGCTGCTTCTGCTTTTGATGGGTAAATTTATTCATGAAAATCTCTGGTCTCCATCAAGTTTGAGCTCAATTTTTCTGCCTGCATGCAATAGGAATCTTACATCCAACCATTCACCCCAAGTTTTATAACCATCCAAGTTCACCTTACAAAAGATATAATCATTAGTGTTTTCCCATGCAGGCTGGGGATTAAAGAAGGTGTGGAGTGGTTGGTGGAGGTAATGGAGAGAAGCAAGCGAACCGAAACATTGAGAAATCGTGCCGGCATAACTGGTCAGGATTAGAGCTTTTAGAGGGTAAGGAACCGAGACACAGTCGCTTCACCCTGTTTCTGTAGCTTCTGTAAATAAATCAGGGTTCACATTAGGTTTAATGTTGATCAAAACTTAAAAGTTCAAATCATTTTTCCGCATTCTAAGCTATTGGACCATTCTTATTACTACTATTTATGTTGTTCTAGTGATGTATGAAATAATGTCTTGGAATGGCTTCTCAATTCTCATTTATATTAATTGTAAAAGATAGGGGTGTATACGGTTTGATTTCGGTTTAATTCGGTAAGCTATTTTAGTAACCATCGGTTTTCGGTTCGGTTAATCTCGATTTTCGGTTTTTTCATATTAACGTTAGTTTTTGAAATTTTGTATTTTATTTTGACAAAATAACTTTATTTGATGACTTTTAAACATTAAAAAGTTAAGTTTTAAAGTATTTTTCATAAATATTTATTAAAAACTTAATTTTTAAGTAAAAATAATAATTAAAAATTAAATAAAAAATTAAATTCGATTTGATTCGGTTAACTACGGTTCGTAAACTTATGAATCATAAACCGTCCAAACGCCTTGGTTCGGATCGGTTTTGCGGTTAACCATTCTCAGCTCTAGTAAAAGATGCTTATTTTTTTATGACATACCCTTTTATTTTTTATGATCTAAATATTGAAGCAAGTTTGCTACAAGAGTACCTGTATAAAGTAAGCTTATATATGGAATAAAGATCCGCAGAATGCATTCATTTAAACAACATTACTCTATATCTTACGGCATCTCCCGTAGACGAGCTGTGACTCATTCGAATCAGTGACACATCACTCCTCCTTAGCATCAGCCCCAGAAGATTTTTCCTCATTTCCGACAACTGCATTTTGTGATGGATCATCTTCAGCTGGCTTCGCATCACTCTCGGTAGCTCCTGAGGCTTCACCACTGCCATCTCCTTCTGTCACTGGAACCGTCTTCTTGATGGTTCCAACCTTGACATATTTGCTCATGAACTTGTATTCCCAATCTTGCAAAGCGTCCAACTCAAATGGACCAAGACCAGATATGTCCCCTGTTAAATCGCTTTCCTCAAACGACATCTTTGCAAGTGCTCTGCTGGCATCCTTTCCAGCAAACAAGGCATAAGGTCCACCCGGTCCGTAAAACATTCTGCAAGAAAGATTACATTTGGATTACAGCCAAGAGAATCTTATTATGCATTGCATGTATATAATTAAACATGCCTTGTTAAAAGATCACTTGAAAAAGTAAAGTAATACTCAAGTTTTCCCGACATAAGTATTACCGGTTGCACTGAACTTTGCCACTTACAAGGCAAATGGCTCTAAAACTATGCCGGTTGATTACCTTTTTCACAATATACATTAAACTTTGATACACCGTTTGAACTTTGAACAAAAAAGCATAAATAACCAAATGTAATCAATGCCAAACACATCTATTAGAAAAATTGGAGAAAATCTAAGCTTCAGAAACCATTTTACCATTAGAAACAGAAATTATTTCAATTAGAAGTGAGCCAAAGCACATTGTGTAGGAAGAAAGTTCGGTGACAACATAAGATCGACAAGTTTCACCCAACCAAGTTCAAGTCTTACATCAAACCCTCTCTTTCTCAACTGTATCCATGAGGTGAACGTGCTACCGTTTTAGAGATGAGATAGGAGACGATGAAAAACCAAGAAAGATGTATGATCTAATCAACACTGAAAAATAGTGTTCCAACTATATTAGTCGCGCAATGTGTAGATCAGAAAACAACATTGCTGCTCTTCTGTTTGCTTAATCGAATTGACCTACGAATTCCCGGTAATAGAAATAAACTCAGGTCTATCAACATTCAAAAACATGTTAACGTCCTTGATCAATGGAACAACTATACAAATGAAAAAGAACAGCACTATGTTCTCAACTTCGATTCTAACTCGGTTAAAACACGAGATTCAGGTCAGAAGTGTAGAACGTTTCATTACACAAGGAACCATGTACCAGAAAATTCACATTTAAGCTACAAATAACTTGTTTAGCATATCTCACACAGATTATCACAATATTCTCAAGATTTTGAGATCCACCACCTACCCACCACCCACGGCGGGTATAATTTTCAAATCAACCCACATTCACACCCACTTCCTAACTGGATATCCACCACTCAACCCGTACCCGACTATACCCGCCCATACCCATACCCACCACCTACCCCTCCCCATACACAACCACTAATATCGAATTATGCAAAAACAAACCATAAACTTTTGTAAAGAATAGTAAAACTTCGCATACTTTAATGATCAATCAAGTGCATATTGTCACGGTGTCATTACTCTCTTATCAAAAGACATGTCTAATAGGATGTGCAACGCTACCGTTTATATATCCCAATACCTCCTTTTTTTTTCTTTCCTATGTGAGATTAATGCCACTGCCTTTTCCTAGGCGTGACAATATATATATAATGCATTTACACAGGTATAAATTTAACTAACTAACTATAACTAAAGTACATTTACACCGGTATAGATTCTACTTAACTATAGCCTGGGAAGCACGGGTACTGCAAAGGAGCACCGTTTCAAGTACCCAATACGTCCCTAGCACGGATACGGCTGGGGAACGTATCGGGAACATGCCACGTCGGCGGGATACGGTTGAACGAAGTCGAAGACGTTCGTTGTCTACCTGGGGACGTTTCGGGGACGCTATGTGACTTTCACATGCGTCCCCAAGGTCATTTTCATTAACAAATTAAAACCGAAATTACGGGTACAGAAAACTCTTAGATATTAAAGTGCGACTTTCACATGGTAGAAATTGCCATTTCTCGTCCCCATATTCATCCCCTATCAGTGCAACATAGACTATAGCCAACTTAATTAAAATATATTTATGCATGTATAAATTTTTCTTAACCAAAATTCATATGGTAGAAAGTTAGTGGCGAGCGGATGCGGGGATGCGGTGAGGGTAAGGTCTCCAATTCATTACTTATCCACGGCATGTATGACTATTTTCATCCACCAGCCCACTAACCACTAAATTCATATTCATCCCTGCCCTAACTGGGACTGAGTGCAGTGCGGAATCCGCAAGACCGGTACCATCCCAACCCCAGTATTGAAATAATCAATCCAACCCATCACTGGAATTACATCTACCAACACATTCATCAACTGAAAACTAAAAAAGAAATCACCAGAGAAGCAAAAGAATACTACAAAAAAGCTGATGTTCAAAAAATAATTTGAAGAAAGATCCAAAATTTCATCCCAAAAGAAGAAAAGATACAAACCTGCTTTGAGAAACATCATAAATCTGGCCCTTGATGGCCATGAGGAGTGGCTTCTTGGGATCCGACCCATCATATTGCTTAAGTTCCTCCTCGGGTATATCGCCCAGCTGGACCGGAGGTGGGAGCGGCTCCATCTGCTCCTCCAAAGCCCTGGAGCGTAGATGGTGATCATCGGACGACCCGAATAGACCGGTTATTACATAGTAAATGGCCCACGACAGAGCAAGAACCGTGAAGAAAGTGGCCGGAGATAGACCCGTATACGCCGTTATCGCCTCCTTCAAAGTCTCCCACACTTGCAAGGCCATCGCTTAGATATTTTTTTCTCCTTGGTGCGGCGATTTTTGTCTCAACTCTCAGTCAGATGCAGAGTCTTCCGCAGTTTGATCTTAAAATAGTTGGCATAGTATTAAATAATGGGTAAACTGTAAATTTCACCACTCAAATTTTCTATTATTCTTGTTTGAGTCATTAAACTTTTAAAACTTTATCATTGAACTTTTTTATTGTTCATGTTTATGTCACTAGGCCTTTAAATCATAAACGATGGGAAGACATAACAAACATCTTATTACACACGAAAATGATGTCTTTTTGTCCTACATAAGTCACATTTAGATCCCTATAACAACCATTTTTTTCTTCATTTCCTATTTTTTATTTTTTTCCTCTTATTTTTTCTCTGCCCAAATTTTGACCACCATTAGCCGACGTCAACGATAGTGAGTACAAAATTTTTCACTAAACTTGTTTCGTCCTCTTGAATGTTAATATGGTGCCCTTTTAATCGAAAAAACCCCCAAACTCCATTAATTTATAGCGTTGAACGCTTTGATTTCTTATCTTATGATCTTTGTGGTATAGCTTTGGACGGAAGCCGAACCAACAAGAGGGCCACTTCTACTATTAGGATCTTCAAATGAATGCTTTGATCGTCGAAGATACACTAGGATCGAAGGTGAATGAGAAGATTTACACTAGGATCGAAGGTGAATGAGAAGATTTGTGATGGCTTCATAGCATCTGAGATTGTAGGTGTAGTTTTCAGGGTTTGCGTTTGATGTTCAGTTGAAAAAGAATAAAGTGTGGCAAGGGTTGGATTTAGGGGCAAAGAATTTGTTTATATGCATTGTATTTTTAGTGTCATGAGTGCATAATTGTATTATGATTTTTGGAAATTTGAAATTCTTAATGTTTCATGGAATTTCTTTGTTGTTGTTTGTATCTTAAGAAGTTTTAAATTTCAAGCGCGGTAAGGTTTGGGTTTGATGCCTGGTTGAAGAAGAACAATTTTGGCTTAGGGCGTCTTCGGCTTCATAGCACCTTTGTTCGTAAATGGCCTTGGTTGACGAAAATGGTCGTAGATGGCAGGGGCGGAGTAAAAAAATTATTTAATGAGTATTATTTTTTATTATATTTAAAATTTAAAAGTGTCCATTATCTATAAATGAGTGTTATTTATTTATTTTTAAATTATATATATGAATTATATATAAAAAATACTTGTCTCAAAAAATTTTGGGTGATAGATGGTGGTCGGAGTAAAAAAAAATTGAAGTGGACAATAAGTGGCTTCCACGTAAGTAAAACACACGACCACATTGTTATTGACTTAATGATTGAGTGACCAAACAATGACAATGTCAAAATTTAGTGACAAAATTAAAAATTTTAATGACCAAAATAGGAGTAAGAAGAAAATTTATTGACGAAATTGATAATTTATCCTTAAATTATTAATTCAATGGATTATCATAATAGTTTTTATGCCTTTAAATCATTTTAAATAAAATTATAAATCTAATGTTTAATATTTAAATATTTCTCTTACAACCTATTTATAATCATTTATTTAATAATATTTATAAACATATTTTTATATAAAATATTTCTTACATTAATATATTGTAATTGTGAAAAAGTCTAATATTTATACTTTCATTTTTAAGTAATATATGGATAATTCTACGGTAAATGTCATATACCGTAATGTACCATTAACTGTTTTAATTAGTTTTGAAATTCAAAGGACCAAAAGTGTTATTATCTCATTTTTAGAATAAAATTTTAAAAAATGATTTTTATATTATTTTTCAGATTTTCTTTTATATTTTAATTTAAAAAAGATAAACTTTTATTACTATAATAATTCCGACATTCAACTTAAGGGTAAAGTTCACAAATGATCACTAAACTTTAATCAATTATTCAATCCCTTAATCCCCAAATTCTCAATCTCTAATTACTAAATTCACAAACCAAAATGCATGTATCTAACCTACGAGCCAAAACGCTATTGCTTGACTGTTCGAAATATGTTTTCAAATCTACGATTAGAACCAAATTATCATGCATCTAACCTACGAGCCAAATTAAAAACGAGGTTTTAAGGTATTTGTGATATTTTGGGTATTTTTAATATATATTTCGCGGGATTTCATAAAAACTTTGTTTAATTTAAAAATGGAGTCGCCACCGGCCATTAAGGTAGGCTGGACACCGTAAAAACCAGAGATTTTAAAAATGTCGAGTTCGGGAGTCGGTTACGGATGAGGAATGATTAGCACCCTCACACCGTCCAAAATTGGTACTTTAATAATTGCCGCTTTATTAATATTAAACTTTTCGGACTAAAGTGACGATTAAATTAAAATTGGTTATAAACGCGAGTAGATTTTAAAGGCCCTGTTATTCGAGAGTAAACCGAAAGACCACCATCACTACACTTGATACTGGCCATGTTTACGCTCGAATAAAAGGGCACCGCATTGACAATAATATATCTGAAATGCAACTTAAAACATGGCAAACATAAATAAATACAATGTGATAAAAAAATACTAACATAATAAAATACTACTCTAACATAAATAAAATATTAATCTGAAACACACATACATAAATATTAATCTAACTTAAAAAATATGATAATTAAGGTAAAATATTTAATACTTATACATATCGAAAATATCTAGATATATTTAAAGTTAATAGTTTATATATGTTTTTATTTTTTTTAAAAGGTATTTATTTATATTATATATATGTAGTAATTAGATAAAATACTATACATATTTTTACAAATAAGCATAAAATCATATACATAATATAAAAAATAATAAAGTTATTATACATAAAAATGTGATATAGATAAAAACATATATAAGTATATATACACATATATCTTAAATCAATATATAATATGTACAAAATAAATTACTTTGTATAATAAAATATTATCTGCATATAATAATAATAATAATAATAATAATAACAATAATAATATGTATGCATAGATCATATTAGAATGCATGAAACAACCTAAAATTAAATTCAAAGACTAGAATGCATAAATATTAAATGACATGGCAAAAAAACATAAAATAGGACTAAAATGCAATTAAATGTGAAATACATGAGCATGAATGTGAAATATGTTAAATAGAGAGGCGCAAATGCAAACAAAACATAGTTCAAGGACTGAAAATTAAAAAACATGATAATAATAACAATGGTGACTGAAGTGAATAAAATGTAAACTAAAGGTGCAAAATTAAAATAAAAAAGATGAAAACGGGTGCGGTAATAGACTGAAGGGACTAAAATTGCAATTAGACCATGGACAAACTGAGAACGAGTTAAAAGAATGGGGACCTTTGGTGCAATTAGACCATTAAACAAAAACGTGGATCCTCCCTGGGTTAACGGGTCACCGTGTGGATCTAGCCCCTATACGGCGTTGTTTTAATAGCTGAGTTAAAAACAATGTTTGGGTTATTTGTTTCATTCGAACCAGACTTTAAAATAAAACCAAACCCTAACTCTCATCCTCTCATTCTCCAACTCAAGACGGCGGCTTTCGCACCTCATGGCCGTTCCCCGGCCAAATGCCTCACGGTGGTGCTTCAAACAGTGACGCCAGTGACCTTTTTCAACCAGGCAGGTAAGATTCGAAACCCTTTTCCCCTTGTTTTCGATTTTTAAAAAACAAAAGATCTAGATTTAAAAAATGATTTCAATTTTAAAAAGCTTAAATATGAAGAGGATATGGAGATTGAAACTTCGATCTAAATTTTTTATTGAATCCCCACTTACAAATTTTTAATTGAAATCTCCCTTTCGAAAATCTCTGATTTTTTCTTTTGTTATATATTTTTTTCGAATCTGAAGAGATACCTCTTACGATTATGATTTCATTGGATGATGGATACAATTCAGATTTTGGGGGATCATGGCAGATTGGAGTGGTTGAAAGTATGGGTTGGGGCATGAGTGATGTTGGGTAGATTAGGTTTTAGTGTTATTTGGGTTATTTTTATATTTTTAGAGTTTTTGGGTTGTATTTGTGGTTTGGGTAATTTGGGGGTTAGGGATTTTGGTTGGAATAAGGTTTGAGGGTTGGTTGCCGGTAAGAAAAGCAACGACAGCGGTCGTGGATGACAGTGGCAGCGGTAGGGTTCGATTTAGGGTCAGGTTATGATCTGGGTCGGGTCTGGTTATGGTTTAGTTTGGGTGACCTGGATGAAATAGGTTATTACAGTTTCCCCTCTTTGCTCGTTGTTGTGTAACGACAACAAAGCAAAGATTAAAAATGACCCATTTCACCCGGTCTAGCTGGTCATCCCCTCTTGATACATGTTTTCATTCCTTGGTAGATCTTCTTTCTCTTCGATGCACGTCTTATTTCTTGATTCGATTGATCCACCTCGTCACTCTTGGGAAAGCAAAATCTTCAAAATGAGGGTTGTTTGTTGGAGAAGCAAAATGAGTTTAACTTACTACATTATTGATGAAGAGCTAATACCTAAAGAGAATTTGACCTAACTGCAACAGTGATAAGGAGCTGCGTCTACAAAATTTGATCCAACTGCAACTCTGACGAAGCGGCAAGACCAATGGATGAAAATTCCAATGTTTGATTCCGCTACAACTCTGATGAAGATGCAAGATCAAAAAATTGAAAACTTCTTCTTCTCTTCTTTTTTTTCAATTTTTTATCTCTCTTTTTGGTTTTGAATTTTTTCTCTTTTTTTGTTTTTCTTTCTTTTTTTGAAATTTTCTCTCTCTTTTTCTATTTTTTTGTTTGTTTTTTTGAATTTTTTCTCTTTTTCTTCTTTTTTTAGATACAACATTGATAAAACTTAAAAGTTGGTAAATTTTAACCAAGCTACAACACCGACAAAGAGGTACGGTCTAAAGTTAGTAATGTTGATCCAGCTACGACACCGACGAAAGGGGCATGGTCAAAAGTTAATGAATTTGGTCTAGCTACAACACCGACGAAGAGGCAAGACCGAACGTTAGTGAATTTGGTTCAGCTACAACACTGACGAAGAGACAGAACCTAAAGTTAAATTTGACCAAGCTACAACACCGACGAAGAGGCAAGGTCTGAAAATTTGATCCAGCTATGACTCTGACGAAGAGGCAGGATCGGAGTGTTTTTTATGTGATCAAGCTACGACTCTGACGAAGAGGCATGATTAGAATTTGGAAAATTTGGTTCAGCTACATCACCGATGAAAAGGCAGAACCGAAAGTTATATTTGACCATGCTACAACACCGACGAAGAGGCAAGGTCTGAAGATTTGATCCAGCTACAACTCTGACGAAGAGACATGATCGAAATTTGGAAAATTTGGTTCAACTACATCACCTACGAAGAGGCATAGTCGAAAGTTATATTTGTTGGATCTATCCACACCATCCACGGAGAGATAAGATCAAATTTCAGCATTTGGACTCCACTACCATTGTACTTAAGTCTGAAACTGTTCGTTCTATGTCATCGTCTGAAACTGTTCTGAAACTTTAGGGTGATGTTATTTATGCATTTTGGATGTTCAAGACTGAGATACGAACAAAATATACTTGCATTGCAACTTGTAGTTTTGATCCCTTACAAAATATTCTCACTACCATTGTACTTAAGTTAGTGAGATTGGTTTACAAAAACATTACTCTGAAAGTGATAAAAACTACAAGGGGACATACTATGGTCAAGACAATGCAATATTTAAGTTGGATAAACATGGCCCAGTTCAAAAACATCTTCGACACACCCCTAATTGACATCTTCATGCTTCGGTAAATGGTCTTTGCTTGTAGTCGTTCCTGCTGAGTTATCAAAGCTTACCACCCCAAGCTTAATGAATTTTTCCACCAACTTTTTGAAACCAAAGCAGTTTTCAATTGTGCGGTCAACTTGTCCCCCGTGATAATCGCATTTTGCATTTGCATCATACCATTTTGGGAAGGGGGTTGTACCGGATCTCGGTAAAAAGGTGCTACCATATGTATATCGTACAACTATTTGTATAATTCTCCATAAGAAACTGGTAATGGAGTAAATTCTATGTTTTTAGTATTATTCTTTTGACCAAAAACCTGGCTTGAGGAACTATGAGCACTTGTAGCTTTGGGTTGTATCACCGTCACTGGCTTTGAATATCCAACATTAAAAATTTCGGAAGAGTTCACTTCATTGTCCTTTCTTACATACGAAGGCTTCTTATGGGATGAACTTCCACCAACATTGATCTTTCCACTCTTAACAACATTTTCAATAAGCTCACCAGATAGCACTAGATCGACAAAGTTGGTAGTTGCATTACCTATAAGGCGGTATAAGATAGGACCGTACAGAGTCTGGATGAATATGACCACTGATTCTTTCTCACCAATATGGGGTTGGACTTGTGCAGCTATATCTCTCTATCTTTGCACGTATTGTCTGAAATTTTCATTAGACCTCTACTTCATGTGTTACAGAGTCCAACGATCAGGTACCATATCACTAACGTATAGGTACTGCTCCAGAAAAGCTCTAGCTAAGTCCTTCCATGATTTTATCTGATGGCGGCTCAACTGATTATACCAACGAGTGACAGATCCTGATAGACTGTCCTGAAAATAGTGTGTTAACAGCTTGTCATCTCGGCCATATCATGTCATTCTCCTACAGAACATAGCGAGGTAAGCACGAGGGCAACTGGTCGTTTGCAACGAAGGTATCCTCTATCTCCATGGCTTGCATTTTTTCTTCTAGTCGTTTGCAACGCTCATCGATCTCTTTCGATGGCTCATCTCTTGATTTGTTAGATTTAATCAACTGGTCCATCTCGAAGATAAAATTTTCAGCCTGGTTGCCCTATAGTTTTGCTTATGATGCGGCGGGTAAATTTATCGGGATAGAGGCACCGGCCTCAAGTGGTTGAGATTTTCTATAGAAATTACCACTCGAGGGTTGGTTTGATTTTTATCTTGAGTAGGGGTAAACCTTGGAGGATATATAAGATCTTCATTTTCCTCTCCGGGACCTGCCCCAAGGCCAATAGCAGAGGCCTCTCCTTACTCAGGAAACTTGCATCCGGGCATCTGTGCCAATTTACCGAGTATGTCTTGTTGAGATTTCGCAAACTGGTCCATTATCTCTTACTGGGCTTTGGCTAACTGTTCCTCTAATTTTTGGGTTAAATCTGCCTGCAAAGTCTTCTGGTTCTGCTCAATCCTATTTAGTCTGTCTTCATTTGCCATCTTTGTCTTACTTCTTGTTCTGTATGGATGTTGAATCGATTGATCTTTCACCTTTCCTAGTATTGCTGTCACGGGGCATCCCGAGGATCAGTCTCAAAATAAATGTATGTAAAAAAAAGTATGTCCTATATGCGAATGCACTGATGCAAAAATCAAAATGTCATGATATGCAATGCAGTGAATGCCAAAATGAACAGATATGACGTGATAAAAAATGGGTCAATTTGAAATTAAAATAATTAAATGAATAAATTAAAGTAAATAGGGTAAAAATGAAAGATTTTTGCTCGGGCAAACTACTTGAACCAATACCTTTATGTCGTGCAATGCTAATGCAACAAAAGCATGTGTAAAGTAAAAAAAAAACAAAACAAAAAAAGAAATGAGTTAGTAACGAATAAACTCAATAGATACATAAATAAAAAGTTAAGTAGATAAGGCAACAAGCAGAGCAATCCTATTTATCCCATCTAAAACACCTAAGTTATCTGCATGGCTCTAAAAGGGTGGGCTTTCTATATTCTCTACATGCAGTTTTGGTGCTAAGAGGTACCCGAATTGTCCTTGTTGTCCCCTATTAAAAGTAGCAAGGCCCTCGGTCATTACCCATTATAGGCTCCTTTCAACAGGGTTCAACTCAGGGGGACCCATTCGCTTATACCCATACAAAAGAACGATATCCTCATGAAAGCATAAAGTACTCGAGCCCCGAAGGTACTTGCTAGGCCCATACGGAGGAACGATATCCACACGAAAGCACTAGCGTTTCCCCCACTTAAAAGGACGGGTTTATATGCCAAATTTTAAATGCGTTAAAATAAATGCACAATTATAACCAAATTTTAATTTAATTGTCACTTTAGTCCAGAATTTCCAATATTAGTAAAGCGATAATTATTTAAAAAAAAGCTCGACTCTCTTTTATTTTTGAAAACTAAAAAAATGTCTCCAGCGGAGTCGCTATCTGTAGCAATCCTTTTTTCGCTAAAAACAGGGTTTTAAGGTGTTTGGGTATTTTAAATATGTATTCCGCGGGGTTTCATAAAAACCGTGTTTTATTTAAAAATGGAGTCGCCACCGGCCACTAAGGTAGGCCGGCCACCATAAAAATCAGAGATTTTAAAAATGTCGGGTTTGGGAGTCGGTTACGGATGGGGAAGGATTAGCACCCCCACATCGCCCAAAATTAGTAATTTAATAATTACCGCTTTATTAATATTAAACTTTTCGGATTAAAGTGACGATTAAATTAAAATTTAGTTATAAACGCGAGTAAATTTTAAAGGCCCTGTTATTCGAGAGTAAACCGAAAGACCACCATCATTACGCTTGATACTTGCCACGTTTACTCTTGAATAAAAGGGCACCGCATTGACAATAATATATCCGAAATGCAACTTAAAACATGGCAAACATAAATAAATACAATGTGATAAAAAAAATAAATAAATACTAACATAATAAAATACCACTCTAACATAAATAAAATACTAATCTGAAACACACATACATGAATATTAATCTAACTTAAAAATATGATAATTAAGGTAAAATATTTAATACTTATACCTATCGAAAATATCTAGATATATTTAAAGTTAATAGTTTATATATGTTATTATTTTTTAAGAAAATGTATTTATTTATATTATATATATGTAGTAATTAGATAAAATACTATACATATTTTTACAAATAAGCATAAAATCATATACATAATATAAAAAAATAATAAAGTTATTATACATGAAAAATGTGACATAGATAAAAACATATATAAGTATATATACACATATATCTTAAATCAATATATAATATCTACAAAATAAATTACTTTGTATAATAATATATTATATGCATATAATAATAATAATAATAATAAGAAGAAGAAGAAGAATAAGAAGAATAAGAATAATATGTATGCATAAATCATATTAGAATGCATGAAACGACCTAAAATTAAATTCAAAGACTAGAATGCATAAATATTAAAGGACATGGAAAAAAAAACATAAAATAGGACTAAAATGCAATTAAATGTGAAATACACGAGCATGAATGTGAAATATGTTAAATAGAGAGGCACAAATGCAAACAAACCATAGTTCAAGGGCTGAAAATTAAAAAAACATGATAATAATAACAACGGTGACTGAACTGAATAGAAATGTAAACGAAAGGTGCAAAATTAAAATAAAAAAAGATGAAAACGGGTGCGGCAATAGACCGAAGGGACTAAAATTGTAATTAAACCATGGACAAACTGAGAACGGTTTAAAAGAATGGGGACCTTTGGTGCAATTATACCATTAAACAAAAACGCAGATCCTCCCCGGGTTACCGGGTCACCGCGTGGATCTAGCCCCTATACGGCATCGTTTTAATAGCAGAGTTAAAAACAATGTTTGGGTTAATTGTTTCATTTGAACCAGACTTTAAAATAAAACCAAACCCTAACTCTCATCCTCACCTTCTCCAACTCAAGACGGCGGCTGTCACACCTCACGGCCGTTCCCTGGCCAAATGCCTCACGGCGGTGCTTCAGACAGCAACGTCGGTGACCTTTTTCAACCAGGTATGTAAGATTTGAAACCCCTTTTCCCCTTGTTTTCGATTTAAAAAAAAAACAAATGATCTAGATTTAAAAAAAAATTGATTTCGATTTTAAAAAACTTGAATATGAAGAGGATATGGAGATTGAAACTTCGATCTAATTTTTTTTATTGAATTCCCACTTACAAATTTTTAATTGAAATCTCCATTTCAAAAATCTCTGATTTTTAGTGTTGCATGGGTGATGTCAGGTCGATTAGGTTTTAGTGTTATTTGGGTTATTTTTATATTTTAGGGTTTCTAGGTTGTATTTGTGGTTTGGGAAATTTGGGGGTTAGGGATTCTGGTTGGAATAAGGTTTGAGGGTTGGTTGCCGGTGAGGAAAGCAACGGCGGTAGTCGTGGATGACAATGGCAGCGGTAGGGTTCGATTTAGGGTTAGGTTAGGATCTGGGTCAGGTCAGGTTAGGATTCGGGTCGGGTCGGGTCTAGTTATGGTTTAGTTTGGGTGACCCGGATGAAATGGGTTATTACACCAAGGTTAGGGATAATTTCTATTAGTATTTAACCTAGAGAAATTAAAATAGAAACGTGGTTGTTCATTTTGAATTTAGATTAGGATTTGAGAATTTAAGAATTAGGGTTTAATATTTCGGGAAATTAAGGTTATTTAATTCAAATTTTAACTTTATTTTAAAAAATAATTTATTGCATGCTGAGTCCTTGAAAATTTTAATATTTAATTAAAAGTCATTAAAAATTTTATAATGTTTAGCGATGTTTTGCGCTAGTAGTGTTTAGCGTTGTTTGTCGCCCGTTGTAGACTCGTCCAACTAAAAATAGGGTCAAATTGAAATAATGAGGGTTAAATTTATTATTTCTTTCGAATTAGGACTAAATTGTATGAGTGTGTAAAGGTAGAGGACTAATGTGTTATTATGCAAAATATTTTAACAGTCACATCACTCTTTTAATAGTTGTTAACGGTCAGTGGCCAAATTGAAACAAAAATAAAAGTTTAATGGTAACATTGAAGCAATTGAAAGTTTAGTTACCAAATTGAATAATTGATCAAAATTTAGTGACCATTTGTGAATTTTACCCTTAAATTAAAGTGAATGTAGGAATTATTATAGTAATAAAAATTCAATTATTTTTTGAATTAAAAAATAAATGAAAATCTAAAAAAGTAATATAAAAATTATTTTTTAAGATTTTATTCTAAAGGGCATAATAACATTTTCCATCTCTAAATTTTCAAAACTAGTTAAAACAGTTAATGGTATATTGCAATATATATGAGTAGTGATATATTGCGATATATGACATTTACTATAGAATAATCCATAATATATTAATATTGGTTTCATATATAGATATGAGTTTTCTTTTGTTATAATAAAATTAAAAGAATAAATAAATTGTCTTTTTTAATTCAAGTTACCTAATCGACCTTAAATTTGCAGGTTAGTTTTATTTTTCTACTCTATTTTTATATCAAAATATTTCTATTTCATTTGTTTTGTTGAATTTTATAATTGCATATAAGGAAATTGAAAAATTCTATTACGCTCGACGAGTACCGCTGAATAACACTAACGATGAACACCATTAAATTAAATAATGAAGATTAAAAATCTTAATGGCTAAATATATAATTATAATTTTTTTAAACATATAATTATAAATTATTTAAAATAAAATATTAATTAAATTATTTTCCATATATGTAATTTTTGTTAAACATTTTTTTAAATAATTGGATCAAATACCAACCACTAAACCCTAAATCTTAAACCATACACCATAAACCTTGAACCTTGAACCATAAACCCTAAACTCAATATTTAAATTTAGGGTTTATAGTTTAGTGTTTCGAGTTTAGGGTTTTAGGAGTACAATTTTGGGTTTTGGGTTTGGGGTTTAAGAGTTTAGGATTTAGGATTTTAGGTTTAGGGTCTAGGTTTTTTATTTTTTAAATTGACTAAGGTTGGTATTTGATCTAATTATTTTTTAAAAAATCAAAAAATATTACATATACAAAAAATAATTTAATTAATGTTTTATTTTAAATAATTTATAATTATATGGTATACTCATCCAAGGAAATTTAATCAATTGTGCAATTACTTTTTGGTGAGATACCGGTCACTTACAGGTGTGATAATTCGTTCTATTATCTTTTGCAATTTGTTTCAATTAAATAAATATTGGGCAAACTACAGTGATGACCACTAAAATTTGAGTAAGTTGTTTTATACCACAAAAGTTTTAAAAGTTACATTATCATCGCTAACATTATCAATTTGTAACAAAGCATTCTACCGTCAATTCTCGTTAAATTCACACATTAAAAAAATCAATATCTAATTTAACTCTTAAACTATTATTAAAACACCACCTAGGTCCTTCCATCATGGTTCCATATCTAATTTCTCTTTTCTTTAAAACTCCATTATTCTACAATTGCGATATTTTTTAAATGTTTTTCAGATAAAGAGAACTGTCTGATCGGGAGCTTCATCTTTATTTTTTTCTTCAATTTATTGAAAACAAAAAAAATTAAAGAATTTAATAAGAGGCTCTAATAAAAAGAGAATGATATTTATCTTAGAAAATTCAAATTCAAGTATCTGTGTATGTAAAATACGTGTGTTGTTGTTAAATAATTAAAAAAATATAAACAGATATTACCATATAATCACCCAAATTATTTTCTAAAGCAATGACCTATTGTGGAAAATCATATTATTTACTTTCACTCGACACCAACGAAAGCAGCCCCAGTAATGTCGTAAAGATTGTTCGAAAAGGCCACCATTGTTTTATAAGTTACTGGTTATCACTTATTGTTTTGTATTTAGAGTGTTCCCTTAACAAAACAAAGAAAATAATAGTTTATTAATAAAATATTAAATTAATTATTTAAAATATTGGAATATGCTTTCATTCTATAGAGGCTCATTTTAAATTTTTGAGTTTTCGCTTAGAGCTCTCACAATAATTGAAACAGCTATGTTTGTGGGGTATGTGATTACTACGTTGAACGGCAATAGATGATAAGTGAACGACCCCAATTGACTCGTAGAAATTCGTACGGTGAGTCTTAATTTATGTTTTAAAATATTTAAAGGATTAATTTGACTTTTAGAAAAAATTAATGGATCAAGTTAAATATTAGTCTTTTTATTAGCGTGTCACATAATCACGTGAGATGGCAATGGAGTAACTATTTTGTTACACATCGATCACGTTAATGATCATAACATAAGTTTTCACACTTTAGTGGCGAAGAAAGAAACTTATCCAAACTTTAGTGACCATTGGTATAGTTTACTCATAAATCAAATGCTCAAGAAGAAAAATAAATCAAAGGAAGATAATATGATGCAGGGTAAATTAGTCATTTAACATATAGAGTTGGTAGGTGGCCGTCCAAATAAAGATTATCCAAGGTTTCGTAGTGGAAATGTTTTTACATAGTAAAAGGTCAACAAATCAGTGAAGTTATTTGAATTATACCATTTTAGGGTAATTTACCATTTAGATCATTAAATTCAAATTCAAAATTTATTTAGATCACAAATTGTAATTTAATTAAATTATATAAATTTTTTATTAAAAAAATAAATAATGTATACTATATTAAATAATTCTAATAGAAAGTTTAAAATTAACATTTTTGCTTAACATATTTTTATATATCATTATCAAATAATGTTTAATTGACAATTTAAATATTTTTGTTAGAATTTATAGAAAATTTAATTATTTTTCCTTTGAATTTATTTAAATGAAACGTTTGACAATTCTCGTAGAAAATTATTTAAACGTTCCATTAAAATATTATTTAGTGATGATAAGTGAAAAATATGTTAAGTAAAAGTGTCAATTTCGGTTTTTCGTTAGAATTATTTAACAATGTTAGTATAAGTGACTTAGTTTAATAATAATAAAAATTAAATGATATAATTTGATTAAATTAAATATTTACGATTTAAATAAAATGGATGTTAAATATATTTATTCAAAATGTAAATTTCAACACTATTATCTATTTAACTCTCTTCTCGCATCAAATTTTATTCTTTTGTCCTACGTTGACCCCAAACTTATACGCGTGTATTTTTACCTAAATATATCATTTTGAATATTTTAGTATGACTAGAAGATATCAAATTTTGGAATATCAATTTTTAAATATTAGAAACTTTCAAACATACATATATTCAGTTTTTTGGTTTGTTTTTATATTTTTATTTTTATTTCATTTTCTGAATAATGTCTTTTTTAAAAAATAAAATTTTCTGCATAATTTTCGGTTTTAAAAACTAGATTTTTAATTTTTCTATCACTTAGATTTTAAAACTTAATATACGTTTTGTGCAATGAATAAAACCATAAAGTTGAAAACAATATCAAATTTTCAAAGAATTATAAAACCTTACACTTTTATTGATTTTTTTTACTTTTTTAAATATCTTTTATTTTAAAATACTTTAATTTTGAAAAAAAATAAAGAAAAGAAAAGCATTATAATATTTTAAAAAAAAGAGTTTAAGTAATATACAACATAATTTGAAAGCTCAAAGACCTAACTGAAAAAAAATTCTTTAGATGCCAAAGTGATAATAAATGTACAACTTTAGGAGTTAAAATGCTATTTAACCATTTTCTAAATAAAAATGCTAAAATAGTAATGAATCCTGTAATCTTCACCAACACAACAACCAGGGCAAGTAATAATTTGAGTATCTGTATTAATTATGTAGACCCAGCAGCATCGTTCTCTTTTATTAACTGCTTACCACCAAAGCTCAAGCAGGGAGAGAAGGACCAGATAGCGGGTGACTCCCATCCGTACAACTTGAGCTAATAGGCATATAAGCTAAGGTATGGCCTACTTAAAATAGCCTTCGAAATGCATGTCTTGACCCAGTGTTTGTGATGATATATACCCAGCTTCACTGCTTGGAAAGAAGAATGATGCTAATAGGGCAAGTTTGGGGTGCGGCATGGTACGGTACCAACTGAAAATTATACAAAACAACTTAAAATGTACTCACCAACCTAAAATGTTACACAACATTTTTAGTTGGTGGTTAAGTATCGATACTTGTCGTGTTAAACATCAACCGAAAATGTTATAAAAAAGTATAACATTTTAAATTGGTGAACAACATTTTAAGTTTTGTTTTTGTAACATTTCCGGTTGTGCTGCACCGTAGACGTACCTTAACCTGGTGCACGTCCTATTGCTACTTGCTACGCCTAGGTTCATATTTGGTGCTAATAAATCAATTATACAAATTGAATTTTCAGCTATCTGCCTTCGACAACCTCTTATTTGTTTACAGCACAGAATGAATACATTTAACCAAAAGACAGGAAGCTAAGGTTCGAACCCCAACACATAAGAGCGTGATATTGGACACTATCCATCATGAATACGAGAATGAGCTTATAAAGGTGTACATATCTCACCCTCGTAAATACAAACTCAAAAGGCTCAATTCAAAGGGAAAGTGAGCTCACCTCATCAGCTTTCCATACCCCTTCTTCATACTTATACCACCTCATAAGCCCTTCATCGTTTCGAGTACGCTGACACATGCTGCATGAATCTCGCATGCATGTTAGGAATTCACGTAGCCGAGATGCCTTCTCAAGAATAGACTGATCTAGCTCCCTCATAATTCTTCTTGGGGCAGGAGGAGGTGGTATTTCAATGAGAAGACAATGAGATATGTTAAGCACTTCTAGGTTTCGCAACTCATCCAATATGGAGATCAAGGTATCCTTCACAAGCATTGAGCAGCGGAGGCTCAAGACCCTTATATTTGGTAGATACATTATTATCGTAGCAGCAAAAAAGTTGTCAAAAGGTCCCATCACCTTGAGTTCACTAAAATTCTTGCAGTTATTGGCAATTTCTTCCAAGAGATAAGGAGGGTTCGCTATGCTAGGCATTGTTAGGGATTCAAGATCCTTCCAGATGCGAACAGCTTTGCATATTCCAGTTTTTTTTATTCTGTTCCAAGCCGGCATTACAAGCCGTCGAAGGCGTGGACACCTGCAGTAAGAAAAACAAGATCATCTTCTGCTGCATGCAACAAAATAACATATAATTACGAGGAAGATTGTAATGACAGTCTTCAAGAACCCCTCCAATAATAATAATAATAATAATAGAGCTTGAAAACCTAATATATATAATACCATTAGCAAATGCCATCTCAAGAGACTAATACGAGGGAGGATGTTAATTGGTTGTTGAAATTCAATCAAAAGCATTATACTCATGATATAGGAAGCAATTAGAACTCATTAGCAGGCACCCTTCAAACATTTATATGATGAATCATAATATGCTTTTAGTACATGGAGATTGTTTACAACTCCAAATAAAAAGGAGGTTCTGTGGATGCAATTGTTAACACTATATGAACCTACAGAGATTGTAAATAAATAAAGTTCACTAAAGTTACCTTTCAGCAGTATAGGTCAATTGATCATCGCTCACATATAGATTAAAGTGAAAAATCAAGGTCGTTATGTTTCCCTGGCTGAGACTCAAAGATGTCTTCAACAAACGAGTCAATGCCTTATCAGAACGAGCATCCACGTATACGTAAGGCTCCAATGGAATTTTGATAAAATTTGACTTCATCATTGATAAATCAAGTGTTCTCCAAAGCAAAGGATCACAACAAGCCATACGCCATGAACTGCAGACTTGAGCAATGCCTGAAGTTAACTGATAGATGTCAAAAGACTGGAAGATCTTCACCAAGATATCAATGTCTAAGTCCTCCCATCTTCTTGCAACACGGTCACTTTCTTCCATTCCACCAGGTTTTCCAATATCTCCAATTCACAGCATCACCAAATCTACATGTATAAATGCATATAGAAGGTTGAGTAATGATAACAGTAAGTGGATAGAAATATACATCTGGTCCTCTACCACAGCCAAAACAGCAAGAACCCCTATGGAAGCCAAGAACAATAAAGTGTTTAAGAGCATGGAAACTCATTTTCTTGATGTTCATAAAAATAAAATTGAAATCTGGAAAGATACTCTTAGCTTACAGTAATAAATTCCATAACCCGTTCAGAGAAAAATGGTAAGTAGGTATATCTTGTCATGATTTCCATTCAAAGATGCCTAGCAATGATAACACGAGAAGAATCAAATGCTACCAATACGAATTTACACCTCACCGACTGTGAATAAAAATTTGGTCCAAAACCCCTCTTACCATATAAGATAGCAGAATATATACATATTAGAATATGTTTTATTCACATAAGTACAAGCATGAGCGTATATCGCATTAGCAGTTATCAAGGCCCAAATCATTGTGTGCTTCAGAAGCATCCAAACTTAGGAGGTTATCAATCAACTGGGACTCATTTGGGCAAATTGACAACATGTTGGCAGAGTCAAAATAGTTTTAAAATAACTATCTCACGAAAAAACCTTAAAATGTCAAAATTTCACTACCCAGTTGAAGGAATTCATTAATATACCATACCCATGCCTTGCATATTTAACATAAATGCAAAACGGAAGCTAATCCGAGTGTGATTTACAAACAGTCTCCATGTAACACCAAGAAATCTACTTAACCGAACACAATATCCTCCACAATCTATCCCAATTAACGACCCTCTGTGCAGGAATCAAGAACCTTCATGCAAGTATTTTCTGCCTATTGTCTATTCACATATTTAGCCCACTTCCTAACATCATGCAAAAAAAAAAAGAAAAAGAATTTACATTCTATACCTTAACTGCTTTATTTCCCCACCTTTTAAACTTCACACACATATATCAGTTGCAATCCAAGATTCAAGTCTCCATCGCATCCACATCATGTATACCGAATACACATTAATGATAAAAGGTAAGGGGATTACATATAGTAATATCAAACAAAAATAGCCAAATTCTACAGCTTGAGTCTGGAACTTTATTCTTTTCGCCCAATTTGTAAGCAAAAACCTTACATGGAGGAGAAGCAAAAATATTTTAATAGGAATTGGTTCTATACAAAAAAGAATCTGATGCCCCGAATTACCACAATCCAATGCAATTCCCAGCATAGAGTCCTTTGTTCTACGAAAATTTATCTATGTTATTCGCTCTAAGCAAGACGGAAAGTTATTAGCCAAGAGTAAGGAATTCACCGAGATCTAAATTCAATAATTTCAGTTCAATGAAAAGATGAACAAAATCAAGCTTTGATTCTCGGTTCACTCAATTTTAACCAGATCTTCCATCTTCACTTACCTGTCAAAAGAAAGGATCGACGTTGATCTGGCTTTCACCTCACGGACTAAAAAAAACTATAATTATATATTCTGATATGGAAAGGCAAAGAGAGTTGTTACCTTACGGACAGCTACTCTCGGTGGTTTGTTTTATGGTGGCCGGGAAGTGGAAAAATGATAGAATTTATCTGAATTGCTCCGATTGGAGGAGGAAGCAGTTACAGTCTTACAGAGCACTGAGCAGTGTCTCTGTGGGGGCAGAAGAAAACTGTGTAAACAGAGGATTGGGAGAGAATCAGGTGCTGGGAAATTACCAAAATGCCGAAGTTGAATTTGCTTCCATAAATATTACTCCTAAGATTTGGAATTTTGAACATCCTAATCCCTAAGCAACGCAGCTAGTCAGTTTCATTCGTTTTTACAATTATTATAATTTATTTTAGGGTAAACTACAACAGATGTCACCGAACTATGGTTTCTTTCCTATTTTGGTCACTGAACTATTTTTTTGGCAAAAACATCACTAATGTTATGTTTTCTTCCTATTTGCGTCACCGACTGTTAAAAACTTAACAGTTTTGCTGACATAGAATTTTATTTTTTTAATTTTCCATGTCATTTTTTCTCTCTCCTCATAAGCAATATATGTTATTTTATAATATTTTTATTTAAACTAACAGGATGGTGACACGTGCCACTGCCTATTAGTGGAATAAAAGGAATAAAAAATCAAGCCCCTTATACAGCCAGAGAGATAGTGACACGTGTAACTGCCCTAATAGGATGGTGACAGTGTAGCTGCTTATTAGTCGAATCTCTCTGGCTGCATAAGATGTTTGATTTTTCATTCCTTTTATTCCACCAATAGGCAGTGACACGTGTCACCATCCTGTTAGTTTGAATAAAAATATTATAAAATAGCATATATTACTTACGAGGAGAGAGAAGAAATGACATGGAAAATTAAATAAATAAAATAAAATTCCACGTCAGCAAAACCGTTAAGTTTTTAACAACCGGTGACCAAAATAGGAAGGAAACATAACGTTAGCGATATTTTTGCCAAAAAAATAGTTCGGTGACTAAAATCAGAAAGAAACCATAGTTCGGTGACTACTATATAGTTTACCCTTTATTTTATTTAGTGTAACTAAATTATTCATTTACTATTTCAAAAATTAATGTCTGTAACATACATCCACTATTTGAAAAAACAACTTATAGTAAGTAGTACACGTGGCAATACGAGGTTATCATATGAAGATTTTAAAAATGTATATAAAACTTCAAACAAATATTAAAAAAATGTATATATAAATATCCTTAAAATATTTTAAAATGTTTAAAAGATTCAAAATATATTATAAAAACTAGATTCTTTTGTTGTATATACATAAATTGAAATCTGCAAATAAAAAATTCCTAAAATTATATATATATTCTTAAAATTTTCAAAAATTCAAAAATAGAAAAAAATAAAAATTTAAAACATCAGTTTAAAAAAACATTTTTATTTTAAAAATTATTTGGGTGAGTTATCACTAAACTATAAATTAATGTTCATTTTGGTCACCAAGCTTTCAATTATTACAAAATGGTCATTAAATTATCATTTTTATTACAAAATGATCACTAAGCCCTAAAGATCGTTAAGTGGAGTGCCGTGGCAATTTGGGTAAAACGGTTTAATAGCACAATTAGTCACAATTCGAAAAAAATAAATTTAGACTCATTACAAACTCTATCAATTTAGTCTTATTTTTATTATAAATAATTTAATATTTGTTAATATTAAATTATTTCTAATAAAAATATGAATAAATTGATAGAATTTGTAAATAATAAGTCTAAATTTATTGGTTTTTCGAATTAAGACCAAATTAATCGAATGTATAAATTTGCAAGACTAATTGTATTATTAAACAATTTTAATCAAACTACCACATCACCCCACTTAATGACCATTAAGGCTCAGTGACCATTTTTGTAACAATAGTTTAGTGATCAATTTGTAATAATTAAAAGTTTGGTGACTTAAAATAAATACTGAGACATAGTTTAGGGACCATTCGTAAACTGTACCCAAATTATTTTCACCGGTTTTCTTGCTAGTTTTGCTTCGTTGGTAGAATTTCGCAACATGAACCGGGTTTTGTCTGGGGTCAGAACTTGAGAAGTACGGTCAGTCAGAACCGAGTTTTTATATATTTTCTATTAAAAATTTATTTCCACCTTCTTAATTTTTATATGTTTTCGTAAACTGATTTTTTTTTCTAAAGCTAGGGTTTTTGCTAAGAATTTTCCGAGACATTGTCAAATGATAATCAGGGCATCAATTTTCAAACTTCTCATACTCTATCCAAATTTGCTTAACATTGAATTGTGTCTAGCTGGATTGAAAAACATAGTTTCTGGTTCTTTCTATTAGAACCTTTGTAATGCTTGGGGATTGAACTCTTCCAAGTTTGATTTGGTTCTGTTAGATTACAGTGAATTTTAGGAGAAAACTGTATCTGCAGGAGTTTAGCCACTTTCTTGGATAATGGAATCAATTACTTAACCAAAATAAAAACAAAAATGTTCAAAGTGTTTTCATTCTTTAGTTGTAGATATATAGTAATAGTTTAATACAAATGGTTCTGCATGCGGTAGATGGTTCAATTCCTGCCATCAAATCAGCTACATACAGGCGGCGGTTAAACTTAGGAATTGAGGTAGAGAATCAGGTATGCTAGATTTAACTGTATTTGATATTTATCCTCTGAATTCTCCTGTTCCTACAGTGTCTTGGGAAGATTTTCTTTCATGCCCTTGAGTTGTTGTTAAGGAGGCTACTCAGGATGGGGCGAATTCTCAGAAGTTATCTTCTCTAAGAAGGAATATGAGATCTGAATTCTCATGCATGATCAAAGAAGCAAAATACCTTGGGATCAACATTTGGAATTCCCTGCTTAGATGGGTAATTTCCAATATTTTTTATTGTTTTACTCATATATTTTGATAATGAACTGAATGCTAATTCTTCTTTCTTTCATTTTCATTTATTTGAAATTCAGTATCGAGGAAGCTGAAGCACAGTGCGCATTACTAAACTTAGAATCCTTCTGTGTAAGTAGTTCTCTTTTTTTGCCCCCTTAGTGAGTACAATTGAAATACTACAATAATCAAAGTTTGCATAGGCACACCTGTCATTAAATTACTTTACTATTATCAGGATGGGTGTTTTTCTTCTGATTCAGATATCTTCCTTTTTGGCCCAGGACAGTGTACAGAGACATTTGCCTTGGTAAGTTTTTGGGTATTATTTCTCCTTTCAGTTGCTTTATAGAAATATCTATCTTGCTAACCCTTTTTATATTTTGAATTAGGCGAAGGAGGTCATGTTGTTTGTTATGAAATGAACGATATAGAGCAAAAAATCGGATTTGGAAGGAGCTCTTTGGTAATTTACATATTTTCTTCAAGCATCTTACAGTTAATAGCACTAAGATTCGAAACTCATTGTATTGGGACTTTCAGATCTCTTTGTCCCTTCTTCTTGGCAGTGATTACTCTCAGGGTGTTCGTGGTCTTGGTCTGGTATGTTTCAATATCACACTGCTTCTAATATCTTTGTGGGTTGTTTTGCTTTTTTGAAAAATGCTTATTAAAAATGATACATTCCTTGCTCATACAGGAGTCATCATGCCAGATTGTTAAATCGGTTGGGGATAATCATATTCTTCGAAAAATTGTGTCTGAAGGACTTTCTTTTGCAAGGAAGAAAAAGAATCCAAAGCAACAACACGGAAACTACATTGTCTAGCGAAGTGAACATGAATGGTGAATGAAGAAACCTGCTACCTTTACATTTTAGGATATTATTGGCTTGTGCAGTTGGTTCTATTTAGATACTGTTTTCCAAAGTTTATCAAGTTAAGGTTCCCTAAACAAAATGGTCGAGCTAAAAAGTAGTAACCTTTTGTAAAGACTACTGGAATCAGAAAAATGTTTATCATATTGTGAGATGACTTCTATGCAGTGTTTGAAAAGGTAAGGGAGAGGTGCAGCGACGCGTTGTTGAAGTGTCTTGTCTGGGTGTAGACGACGTGATTTTGATGAAGCGGAAGAAGGCGTAGCAAAGCACCCATATGGCTGAGGCGGTGGGAGGCGCTGAAATCATTGCATTTTTTAATTTTTTGTCTTTAATATATTTTTTATTGTTTTTATTGTTTAATTATGTTATTATTTAAATAAAAATCTAATTAATTAGAAAAAAAAGAATTTGTTGAAGAAGAAGAAGAAGAAGAAGAGGAAGGAAAAGCAAAATGGTGCTGTAACTGTTTCAATGGATGAGTTGTCGAAGAAGAAGGTACAGAGTAGAGGAACGGGTGAATGAAAAAGATGATATTTTTTACTCAAAAAGGTGTGGGTCTTACTGCTGGGCAAAGTTTTTATTTTTATTTTTTATAAATTTTAACCTTTTATTTTGAAAAAAAAAACAACGATTAAGAAAAAGAATTACTTTAAATACATAAATTTTCAACTATAATTTTAATATTTGAATAAAATTAATATTTATTTAATATTTTTTATAAGTTAAGTTTTAAAATAGTTTCATTCAATACTGAATAATAAATATAATGTAATAAAAATTATTACAAAAATTTTTATTTGTACTTGACTAATAAATTTTTAGTTTTAAGTGATAATTTTATTTGCACTTAATTAATAAATTTTTAATTTTAAAAAATTGCACCTCACTTCGATAAGACGTACGCCTTCTTCTTGCACTTAGGACTACTTATCGTCATAGTGCACCTTGCGCCATTTTATACATTGCTTCTATGAAGAGCATTAGTCTGATTAGTATATCTGTCATTGTATTTTGAGAGGTCTTAATATAGGTAGCCTGATATTGAGATTATTATTTGGGAGGATGTTGGTTGGTGTTATTAAACTTTATCTTGACATGACAAGATTAAATCATGCTCAAATTGACACGTTTAACTTTTTGAATGATTGATAGGTGACATTCAGATTCCACAAACAGATAATCGGTATTCTCATGTGGTGGAAGCATATATGAACCCCAAGTGCCACTCAGCTGACTCTGAAGTACTTCATAGGTAAATTTGTATATACCAGTCTCATTATATGGTCAAATACCAACACAAGGCACTTGGTGCAAAGAACAGTTTCACTTTTTCTTTCCTTTTTTTTTTACCTACAAGTACAAAGACTTAACTGCTTTGTTCTTGTAGATCTCTTGTGCAGCGTCCATTCCAGCGTGAGCAACTCCAGCAGATATGTGCTTGGTTCTTTGAGTGGCCTCCTGAAAAAACAGGTAATATGGATTTTGGAAGTATGCAACATTTGCTCTATGGTCATCAATACAATCATGCAATTGGTGGTATGCATTTTGGAAGTATCCACCCTCTTGATTCTTCTGAGTAATTACTCATTAATGTATTCTCTGAATAAATGGTTCATTCCATGTTTTCCACAGTGCTTGTCCTGAAAAGATCAAAGAGGATAGAAGAGCTCTAGAGAAGAAAAATCAACGAAAATCAAGACCGGATAAATCAGGAAAAGAATGTTCTTGGCTGAAATAGCCCGGAAACTCCAAGATCTGTTGCTTGACATCGAGTTAGGGATCAAATCCAGTTCCATGGCTTCAAGAGAAATCATATCCAACAAAATGACCGCAGCAACCGAGATCCCCCAGTTATTTCGGATTCAGAAGGCAATACTGATTCCAGAGCTGCGACTGTTCCAAAGCATGAAGTTATTGATCTTTCGAGCCCGTCTCCACTAGTTCACTCCCGGAATGTTTGTAGATGTGCACAAATGAATAATCAGCACATTAGTATAATAGATTTGAGCGACTCTGAAACTGAGAAATCACCTGAACATGCAAGGAAAGCAAGAGAGCTTAGACTATTTCTTGCCAGCATTCGAGATGACTTTCATTGAATAAGCCATGAACACTTTTGTACATGGCCAACTATTATGCATGTTTTATTGTTGTAATGTGTAAGATGTTTCTCTGTTGATTAACCTGTCTTGTATTATGAGTTATATATGTGCATCCTGTTTGTCATTCATAAATGATTGAACCATCCAAATGTTCCCAAGTCCCACCCTATGTTATTTAAACTATTCATTTTTAATTGCAACATACATATTCGAACCACATATTCAAAATGCTTTAATTGAATCCTTAAATTATCATTATCATATCAATTTAGGATCTTTCAACTTAGTTGTTAGCTTGTTAAATACCAACTCATGTATCAAATTTTAAACATGGATATGTTTACTGTTTGGACTTGACAGGTTAAAAGTGAAATAATTTTCCTAAATTTTAATGACACTATCTATTCGTAACATGTTGGATTAAAATTATTTGTACGGTATAGGTAGGAAGGACTTGATTGACACTATCTATTCGTAACATGTTGAAAAATTGATGATTAATTTAAAAATCTAAACAAAACTATTATTGTAATTAACTATTTTCTTAGTATAAACAAAATGACCATAAGAGAAGAAATGCATAAATTTTAAACGTGGACTCATTTTTCCATCACGCTTTTTAAAAGCACTTAAAAAATAATTTTTCACCGCACTTTTCAAAAACAATTCTAAATGGTTCCTTTTGACTTTGAATAAAATACTGTCTTATCCTATATTCTTGTTGAAAACAATCATGCTTAATCGAGGGAAAAATGAGCTTCAATTGAGAGATCGTTATTTTGCCTCGATTAAGCCTCATTTTTTCCATTCACCCGTGTTTAGCTCTCAGGATTATGACAACAGCCAGAAAAAAATATTAGTAGGAAGGAAAGGAGTAGAATTGAATCAATGAATACTGTCCATCACAACCATAATGCTTGATCTTCTGTGCATGTTATTCCTGAATGTACATCGTCATCAATCATAACTATGTGACCTCTTGAGCACCATGTGCCCAGATTCATCTCTGTCGAAAAGCCGTTCGATCAACTCATTCCAGCTTTCTTTATTCTTGCCTTTTCCTGATGGCCCAACCGATGATTCGGCATCCACGCTAGATTTATGGGAGTTCTCCCCATCCTCGAGCTCAATGAAAGTTCCATATCCTGAAGGTGAATAAGCATAAGGCACTGACAGTGTTACCGCCCTTTGGAGTGCGGCTTTGTGCTCTGCACTGTGTTCTCTAGCTAGAGTCTCCTGCCGTTCCATTCTCTGTTTCGCCGGGATCTCCATGATCTGGTCTTGCTCCAGCATTAACTAAAGCAAAGTTGAAAGAAGTTTTTGAGGTTTGGTTTCAGTGTACTTTGGAGAACAGATAGCATATGAACCCAAAGCAGAGAGAGATTCACATAAGGTGTATTAGAGACCAAGGATTAAAAAAACTGAACAAAAGGTTGAAACGGTTTGAACTCCGGTTGTGGTTCAACCAGCATGAAATATTAAAAAAAGTTAACAATAATAATAAACCATCAGCTATTAGCCCCCTCCCCCCTCAACATAAAAGGAAGAAGACTTACATCCATAGCTCGCCGTGCTTCTCTTTCTATCCATATTATCGCATGATCTGAGGTGGCATTACAAGAAAGAACGATGTGCTCGAACCTCCCATCGACCGGCACTGCTGTCCTGACAACAGGGGGAAATCTTCCTAACCTGAAACAGTGATGTATAATAAACAGTTGATCAAGAGGTCAAACTTTCATATTTAGTTTAAGAACATCTTAGATACAAGATAGAAACATTAGACATGGGGCCTGTTTGTATTTCTCTATGCTACACAATGACCAAAACACTTGGTGCAATGGAATTTAGAAACATGTCCCAACATACAAGCAAACTTGTACTAGAATCCAACCTTGCAAGGTGGTCTCAAAGTAATAAATAACCGAACTCAGTAAGCACTATGCAAACATGGAGGAGAGAGCTATGCTTGTTATGCCTCGTTAAACCTGAAAGGCTTTCGCTTAACAATATGATAGAGGCGACCAGGTGCATACAGCCTCCTTGGATCTCTAAGCATCTTTTCCTCCGGTATACAAGTATCCCTCATACATCTCAAACAAAGTAGGCTGGGCAAACTGTTTAAACGGAGAAAGCAATAAGTTGTCAATAGATTAAAAATAACACCAAATGAAAGAATGGTTAGATTCGCAACACTAGAGGATCTATTACTCTCTTCGTTCTGGTTTTCGTGTGCCAATAATGGTTGTTTCTAGGGAGAAAATGGAACAGAAGGCTGTACGCTGTAAACATAACTGTAATTGAAATGGGTGATGAAGTCCAATCATACCAGAAGAGAGACTTGAAAATGTCTTCCAAAGGCGTGGCTGTTTGTGGCAAGAAGTCATCCTAATTCAGCCGTAACCATAATTAAATACGAAAGAAAAATGACAATAATATTATAATAACTGGTACATTGAAGATTTAAACAAATAAAAAGTTGGAAATCAATCACTATGATTGACAAATATAACATATCACCAACTAATAAAATATTAACAGGTGCTTTCAACATTTGGTGCCATGGCCAGTGTAGACGAGATCTTCTAGGTATAAAAGATGCTTCTCATCTCCCATCAGTTAGTTCAAATACGACAGAAAAACAACATGTGAGGCAACATGATTTAATGTTTCTGAGTACTACAAAAAATTACAGTTGTTGGGGACTTCTACAGGTGGCAGTAACAACATGATGTTTTTCTGTGGCCAACTGATAGTATCATTCCTAACACACAATAGTCTGAAACAAACAATAAATGGAAAAAAATGAAGAAGAAAAAAACAGCTTGCCTGAAGAACCACGGAATTGATGGCATCTGCGTATCTGACTGCTAAGTTTAGCGACATGCACCATGCAGGTGCAATTGCGTAACACCTAATTCTCCTCCTATCAATGTTTCCCAGTTTATCATGGTGCCGAACAACCACCAATGCCAACATGGCTGCTACACCCGAACCAAGAGAATGTCCAGCAAATGTCAAAGTGTAATTCGGATGCTTCTCCATCAATTCCTTCAAAATATCACACTCTGCATCCAAAACCCATCCAGCAGCTTTCAAGAGTCCATTATGAACATAACCGCCATCAAATTTCTTTTTCCCCAGTTTATTATCCAAAAGCACTTGGTAGTCACTCTCTTTTGCCAAATTAAGACCTCTAATGGCAAGAACTATATCGGCATGATCATGATCAAGATATAATATATATGGAGGAGCACATCCTTGAGTGTCTTCATAAGTTTTTCTGAGAATCAACCAATCTGGGTTGATCCCATAGCTTCCAGGGGGCTCCCAAAGTGGGTGTCGAATATCTTCTTCATAGACTGCTAGAATATAGCGGCACAGTCGTGGGACAGGCTCAAATTCTTCGGCGGTCGCAATGCCCCATGTTTCACTGTCATGGCCTGCGGTGTGAAGACATCTTTTCCATGCCCAACGTGCACATGCCAGACAGTAAACACATTCAAGGAGTGGGATGCCGCATATGATCGACATCGATGCCTACCTTCTAAGTATGGCAATGTAGATCATAAAAATATGGATTTCACGTGTAGAACATAGAATTCAACAGTGACTGCAGAACATGGAATATTCAACAGTGACTGCAGAACATGGAATTCAAAATCTGCAATTTGAAGAGAAGGAAATATAATTTTCAACTACAAAGTATTTGTATAAGTATTCCAATTCAGTAAACTGATTGACAGACAATATACGAAACCTCAACAGAACAAGTGCAGAATAAGTATTTGTATGATCTCAGCTTCCACGCCATGTGAAGGGTCAAAGACAGGCACTCACCAGAGACATAATGATGGCTAAGGAAGGAATTGCAACTCCAATCGGCTCATAAATCGATGGTGTAGCAGAAAACCAATGTGGGTATTTCTACCATTAGGGTTCCAACAGTTTCATCACTGAAATAGTCAAAGAAAGAGCATTTTTACAGCCACAAGAGGAAATAAGAAAGACCCGAGGTATCAGATTTCAGTCTGACCAAGAACAAAACATAGAGACAGAAAAAAAATGGGGTCCCAATATTCAAGAATCAAAGTTCATATGGAAATTGATAAGGAAATGATGAGAGACATGGAAGTGTAAATTAATTGATGAAGGGATGTTGTGAGAGTGGATTAATGATGAGATGATAAAATGAGCTTTTGAATTGACGAGAAGATAGAATTTAAAAGGCCACCTATCGGTCAAAGTCTCATCGGGAAGGAAATAATTGTTAGATTAAAGAAATTATTAAATTGTCTGTCTCACCATATCATCCGTAGTTTCAATAAATAAAGTATATTAATTTATTTTAACTTTTAAATAATTACTATTTTTTATTGATATATAAAAAAATTGTGAAAATTTATCTTAAAAAAATGAAATAAATAAATTTTATTGACTAAAATTATAAATGACGTGATGAATCGAGTTTATCTAATAATTTTTCTTATTGGATGCAATGCGCAGTGAAAGTGCAACCAAGGCTTCAGTGCTCATCATTTTGTCTGCAGTGCGTTTTAAATAGCAGTGGGTTAAAGTGTAAATCAATTGAGAGTTGTAGTGGCTTATTGGTATTTACGTTTTTTAAATATTTAGGTAATTATAAAATACCCCTTTAACTCCTACAATTGGAGTGGCAAAACCACCCACGAACAACATGCTGGAAGTATGTCTACAGCAGTTAACAAGTTGCATGATTCATGCGCAACATGTAGCCACGAACCACACTTGAGAAAGTGGTTTATCCAACACTAGCCTCTTCGTCCGACGACGTGGTTCTGGTCCCAGAGATTTTCTGCGCTACTACGGTACTACCAGTATCAATATGCTGGGAGGTGGGTGAATCTCTCCGTTGAAGGGATCCTCCCGCCCTCTGACAACCGGAAAAAGGATCAATCTTGCTTCGATGCCATCATTCTCGCTGAGCCTGAGTCTTGCCGACGCAGCATCTCTTTAGTGAGGTGTTAGGTTTTCGATGGTACCAATGGTTTAAGCAATGAAAGCAGTAATGAATTTCCATCTCGCACAAATGATGTTGCAGTAGGTTTAAAGCTTCAGTTTTCCGATGATATTGCTGGTTGTTATGGACCTGTGATTTACCGTTTGGGATTTTCTGATGTTTTGTGATATCCCCCCTTTGGCTATTATGGTTATGTTCGTTGCTGGAAATGTCATGTTGTTTCGTGGTTTAGTCTTGCAACAGGTCTTGGTTTTCGATTGTCCCATACGAAAGGTCGTTACAAAGGAAGAAAGGATGGAAATAGAGGACCGAAGGCATTTTTGAATTCGTCTAGATTTAGCGGCTTCTCTAGGTACTTCTTATCCTTTGGTTCAAAGGTCACCAATCTACCTGTTTTTCAGGTCAGATATCTAAAAGAACTTTCTCGTCTGAGAAAACCTGGATTTTCTTGTTATGGTGTTTGACAGTTCTCTTAACGTTAAGTTTGATACGAGTTTCTGTTTTCTTTCTATGATCTCCTGCTTCATCGTTAAGATTATGTATTTTTCTTGGTTTGTGATTGTGGTGAAGTTTCTGCAGCTTGCTTTGAACAATTTGTTGGTTTACTAGGAGTGGGGCGATCTAGGTAGAGGAATTGCTCTGTTCTTGTCCTGTGTTTTGCTCCCCCAGGTTGTTTTTATCCATCGGTCGATTTAGAGTTAAAATTTCTGACATTTTTGTCTGGAAATTCAAAGAATATCTTTTCTCTAATTGGAAGTCGGTTTCTATGGGATTTGTTTTAATCCTCTGCCTAGCTCTCAAGATTCTTTACCTTTGAAAAACTTGAACAATGTGCGCTGGACGATGGTAGTCAACCTAGGACTTTACAAACCAGTCATATCTATGTCAAGGGGAAAAGTCAGAAAAGCAAAGTGCGTTTAATGCTCCATACTCTTTTTCCATGCAGATGCCAAAAGCTATTTTTGCAGTTCTCTCGCCTAATCTTGGAGATACCATAGTTGATTCATTGACACCTATAATTTTTACGGTTAATAGAAAAGGAGAAAAGAGAGCTTAATATGGATGATACCTTTTATTGCTCAAAAAGAAGATACCAACGGGATATTGATTTGGTGAATGGTGTTGAGGAGGGAAATAACGAGAGTTGCCTTATGGCTGCGGATGATCATGGTGTTGATCATCTGCAATCTGAATGATAATTTTTGATCCTGCCATCTTCACTTGGAGGAAAGTTGGATGGATGACAGTGTACTTTTCTCCTTCCCCAAGGACCATTCTCACCTCCATGGGTGTGTTTTTTGTGGTGTTTGACCCTTGGATCTATCCTAGTTGGTCTACTTCTTCTCCCCTTGTTCTCCCGCTCTTGGTTAAAGGGTACTCGCCTTTCGTTTGTGGTTGACCCCGTCCTCTTCGTATCCCAAGTTCACAGTCGGGCACCCTCACAAGATCTTTTACTCTTACGAAAAAATAAGCCTGCCTCCAGATAGAATTCTCGCAAAAATATCACTTGATCGAGCCTATGATTGATCCATGTATTTCGGGTTTCTTCTTTGTTTATCTTAAGCTTTCTACGTTTGTTTCTTGTTTTAGGATTTTTGGTGTTTTTTTGTTGTTTGCTTTTGCTCCTCATTTTGTTGGGTGTTTGTTTGTTGCCTATTTGGTGACTTGTTTTGCTCGGGTTCCACGTGCTGTTGTACGTGTTTCCCTTGCTTAATAAACTTCTTTTATGAAAAAAAAAACGAATTAGATTCAAATAGTTTGTCTTAAAGTATGTACATATTACCAAATAGTTAAAAATAAATAATACTCCGATAAATCACATTAGATATAAAATAAATATTATGCATATTTTAAAATTGTGTGTTTTTATTTAACTTTTAAGAATCGTTATTTTTAACTAATCTTATTTAAAAGAGGAGGGAAGGCAAGATAATAGGAGAAAGGAGAGGTGCTCAGTGCTCGCGTCTAGAATCCATGTTCTAAATACGTAAGACATATATGGGTAAAATTTTAAGAATTAAATTTTGGGTAAATATAAATGGTTACTAAATTATCCTAAAAATATAAAATAGTCATCAAACTTTTGAAAATTACATAATGGTCATTAAACTTTAATTTTTATTATAAAATGGACACTGGACCGTTAACTAGGAGATGTGACAGTTACGAAAATTTGTATAATAACATTTAATCTTCAATATTTACACATTCAATCAATTTAGACATCAATAATGAGGTTAAATTAGGAATAAATTGATTAAATCTGTCAATATGGAGGATTATATGTTATATTATTTAAAATTTTGTAACTATCAAGTCACCAAATTAACGACAGTTAACGGTTCGTTAACGGCTCAATGACCATTTTATAACAAAAATTAAAGTTTAATGACCTTGTAAATGTATTGCTCTATTTGATTGCTTGGGGAACCAACTGCAAACTTAAAAAGCCAAGTCTTAAGTAAGTGAAGAATAAAATGGAAAATAGGGCCTTCTTGTAGCTGGTTTCTAGCTTTTGCAAATGCTTTTAATTGATTCGTGGTTCTTTTAGATTGTATGATATTGGGTGTTCAATGTTTTATTCGTACCATAAGATTTGATTTTGTAATATGAGTATATATGTTTAATGTCTAGATATGCATGTTCAATGTTTGTCTTTTAAAATAGCATTTTCTGAGTTTGTACTTTAAGTTTTTAATTCCATTCGTAGTAAAACTGCCATGTTATGTAAGTACAGATCTTGGTCTTGAGATATTTGGAGACCATCGTTCTGTCTTTGGTTAACTGCTGATGCCAGTAAAATTTTTGAAATTTTAGAGATTTATGAAGATCTGTAAGTTAGAAAGACCAGTCCAAAGCATGAACTGAAATCCGAATGATTGGTGATTGGATTTGAAAGATTATTGAAACATTCGGATTGTTTCAGTAAGATTAATAGTTTAGTTGGCTTCAAGGACATTCGGAATTTCATTTCTATTGATGCCATTTAACTTATTGATGGTACTCAGAAATAGTCATTCACTGTATTTTGATAGTGAAAATAGCATTTTCGAGCTTGGAAATGATCAATGTTGCTCGACTGAACTAGACAGGTTTTTTTAGCAGTAATTGTAATTCAAGTTACACGAGTAATGCCGCCTTCATTTTATTTATATATGTGTTTTATTGATACTGAAGCAGACATGGCTACAAAGCAGCCAAATACAGGCCTCTTTGTAGGACTGAACAAGGGTCACGTTGTAACCAAGAAGGAGTTGGCTCCACGTCCATCTCTTAGAAAAGGAGTAAGTGCATTATATATGCCCAATTAAGTATTTTTTTTTTGGTAGAGTAATAGTCTTTTGTTGAAAGAAAAGAGGGGAAAAGAAGCTCTACCTTTAACTGGCCAATATTTGTATATTTAGTTATTCCTTGTATTTTATCATTTCGAAGTTCTTGTATCATCAGCTTGGGTTTTAGTTAATTGCTTCTTAGTGGAGGTCAAATTATTTATTTCTGTCTGTTTTCTATTTTCAGAAAACAAGCAAGAGAGTCCATTTTGTGAGGAACTTGATCAGGGAAGTTGCTGGTTTTGCACCGTACGAGAAGAGGATCACCGAGCTTTTGAAAGTTGGTAAGGACAAGCGAGCTCTCAAGGTAGCTAAAAGAAAGTTGGGAACTCACAAAAGAGCAAAGAAGAAGCGTGAGGAGATGTCCAGTTTTCTCCGCAAGATGAGGTAATAACTTATATCTGGGGATGGATGGATGGATGGTTTTTCTGTCCTCTTCTGTTTTGCAGGAGCATTTGGTATCCGAAAATGGTAGTATTAGTAAATCTTTTTCCTTGGTTTAATTCCCTTGCAGGGCTCACCCTGGAGGTGGAGAAAAGAAGTGAAGCTTATGTTGTTGACTTGCTCTCTTTTTGCGAAAAGCTAGGATGTCCCATTCTGGTGCTGCTAGAGAAGTTTGTTTAGCACAAAACCATGAAATCCATGAACTTAAAGTTGTTTTTTCTTGAATTAGAAATATGAGAGTGGAGGCAGTGTTTTGTTTAAAATGACAAAAACCAAAGGCTATGATAGATTCTCCAAACCAACAATTTTACCTAATATATTGGTTTGACAATTGCAATCTCTAGAATACAGATATTCAAGAAAAATGCTTCTATAAACTAAACAAGATGAACATCCTGTCTGACACATTGTTCTAACTTCTTTTATGAGTCTAAGGTGCAACATCATAATATACAACTAAACAATTGCACAACAAAAATGTTTGTCTATAAATTTTAAAATTTATCATCAACTTAAAATGTTATCGAAAAGTATAACATTTTAAGTTGCAGTTACCCAATTATTTTTTCAGGACAAGTTTTAGGACAAATTTCAGAACTTATCTCTAAATTTTGAGATTTATCGTCAACTTAAAATTTTATAAAAAAGTGTAGAACATTTTTAAAACTGCAAAAAATATGACATTATAGCCAACTTTAAATGCTTCAAAACATATTCAAATGACATGCAAATTGTGCACAACCAATTTGTAGCCTTTATAAACATCATGAACTACGTAAAAAATTGTTTGCAGCATTCAAATAATCAAAGGATCAAAATTTTAGACCCCTGAGTTATTAATATGCGTTTCGACATTTTTGAATTCAAATGCTTCGTATAAGCATGATATGTAAATTTTCATGTCAAATTGATTTCTATAACAAAACACGTCATTCATGTAAATTGATGTTAAAACTCATGTATTTACTTATAACAGAATCAATGTAAAATTTTTAAATTTTATATTGTGTAAGTGAATATTACTTCGTAAACATAGAGACTCGAGAAGAATGAACTCAGTGAATTGGGCCGTGAGTTAGGAGTTCACAGTCCTTTTCAGATGAAACACTCAAACTTTCTGTAAACAAAAAAAAAAAAAGAACATTATACTGTCATCAACTCATCATCATCATTGTTGTTGTATTCAGAAAATTGTATATAATTGCACAAATAAAGTTATAGCTATAAATTGAATGCTTAAGAGGGGGGAGGAAGCGTCGGACTTTAATTACGGTTTTAAAACCTTTACTTTGAATCGTTTATCGACAGGGCCCTGAAATAATGTTTTTTCTTAAGGCTGATATTCTTTTAAAAGTAATTTACACTTTATAGCTTGGGCTACAAACTTTGGGTCGCAGCTGCAGGCCATAAAAATAAAAATTGTTTAAATGCCCCCTTCAACTGGGTAACTTTTGACAAATTGCCCCTGAACTTTTGATTTTTTATAATTAGATCAAATATTTATTTGATATAAACGGTTAGAATTATTCGTTCAATACATTTCGTTTAATAAAACTCTCTTTTTTTGGTTATTTTTAATGAAAAATATTAAATAGTTTTAAAAATTAAATAATAATTAACATTTGAAAGTGATAAATGTTTAAAATTAATTAGTGGAAGAACAAAGTGAAAGGATTAAATTTAAAGTGGGCAACCTAGACCTAAGAAAGTGAGGGGACGAACGAGAACAAATAGAAAAAATGATTAGCAACTTTTTGGCATTTTTGGTGTATAGACTGAAGAGGGCGAGGGAGCATACATATCCACGATGCAAGTCCACTGCGCTAGACCAAGATCTTGCAGAACATCTGCGATGATGCTAGTGTTGAGGGGTCAAATGAGATATTTTTTTATTAATTTTAATGTCACATCATTCTCTCAATAACATTATCTAACAGTATAATGTTTATTTTATAATATTTAAAAATTGGACGATAAAATGAACATTTTAAGATAGTTTAATGATATTTTTAAACTTTATCCATTTATAATTTTACATATTTATTTTAAAATGAAATGTACAATGTCCAAATTATTTAGGTATTTTTATACATAAAAAATGGCAAAAAAGTGCCTCTAGAAAATTATAATTTAATTAGTTTTAATTAAGTACGAAGTAGGCAGAAGTTCCCCCAAGATTGGGCAGAAGACCCCTCGTGGGAAAGAAAGCGACCGCATCAACCAGCCTCATCCCTTCCTAGATTAAAGTGTTAGTGCACATGCAGGCTGCATGCCCTTAAATGGAAACTTCGAAACCCACTTTCATAAATGCTACTCATCTGTTTTTAGAAACCTCTAATTGTTTTTCTCGATTATTATTGTAGGTTTATAATTATAATTATTATTATTTTTGAATATGCTGCTGTTATCTAGATCTATGCACATGTGAATTGCGATACTTAAACAAATTTATAATTATAAGCTACTTGTTGTGTAGCTATACCTATATTACGAAAAATTATTACATGGTCTTATCTAATGAGATTTATTCATTTAATGACATGTAGGAAAGAGATGGAGATTCACCTTGAAAAAAATGAGATAAAAAATTATTATTAGATGAGACCATGAATGACTTGGTGAGACAGACCCATCTAATAATTTTTCCTATATTACAGACAAAAATCATGTCTCTTTTAAGTGTTATGTTCTATATTCTAACAGTAAAAAATCAAATTCTAAGTCATAGTCTTAAATTTTAAATCTTAAACCTTAAAAAATACATCATATCCTAAATTATCTAAACTCTAATCATAAACCCTAACTCTTAATCATAAATAGAAGCACCGAAAATGGACAGAAAATTCCTATTCCTATAGTACCTACTAGATTATACAATTAGAAATTAAATAGCTTTAATAACATGTATATTTGATATATTCATTTCGTATAGGGACATTGTAGAGTCGCACAATCTTGATGATGTATAATTTGATCAACCTTTTCAAAATGAAATCCATCCGCACTTCAAGAAATGTGTAGTTTTCGTCAACTGATTTACTATCATCCATACTGCATCACGACGATGCTGCATTCTCGAACGATAAACCTATGACAAAGTCTATAGCCAGTGAATTCTTGCTAAAGAGATCAAGGTGTTGATGAACAAGCAAATACTATTAATCAAAGTGTTGTGGAAGCATCATGATGTCAAGAGGCTACTTGGGAGCCAGAGAAGAAGATGAGACTCCATATTTGTTTGATAAAGAAAAATTTTGCAAAATAAAAATTTTGTAGTTTTTTTATCTCGATAACTATTGCGACTATATTGCAAAAATGAGTTTGCAGGGATATTTAAAGACTATTTTGGGATGTATTAAATTTTGTGATATATATATATATATATCAAGTTGTGAGATACATAAAATATCATGTATTTATACTTTTCATGATCTCTAATTTCTAAAAATTATTTATTTTTTCATTTATAGAGATAAATAAAATCAAACCACGTTAAATCTTATCTTTCTGTACTTATTTCATTTTATTTCTTCCATTTTATATTCATGAAGCATTAATGAAATTGGATTTTATGTGATACATGTCTAGGGTGGCGTCTCGACCATGCTCCTACTAGCCAGCTTTGGCATTCTGGATACTTCGTCATGGTGTTGGTAGGTGGTATATACACAAATAATGTTTATGAATAAAATATAAATCTATAGTTTTGTCTGAACACTTTCTACTTTGGGAAAGGGAAAGAAAAATTCTGCTCCTACACAATTATTTTAACATCCATATAAATATGAGACGAATGTGAACTAAAGGAGTTATATTTGTGCTAATGTTATTTTTATATGAAAAGTAAAATAAAATTATTTTCTTATATTCTTTTAGATCTGGAGTTCTAAATTTATTAGGAATACTCATTTTTTCTTTTAAAATTCCTTTATTCTATGTGTAAGTAAAAATAAGATTAAAATTAAAATTTATTAAAAAAATATTAATTTTTTATTCTCAGTAAAAAATAAATAACTGTCACACATTCACAGTATAAATTAATAAATAAGTGAATCACACGGTTTGAACCCACAACGTGAGTTGAGTGTGTGTGAACGCCCTTTGCCAAAAGGGGTTCAAAGTTTTTGATTTTTGGTAGACTAATAAATAACAAATGTGGAGATCTATTTTGGTAATTTGATATGATAAGAGAAGTTATATTTGAAGCGGCCTAACTTCCAATCACGCCTAATGCGTGAACGTAAGATAACGGGCGTTGCGTTGAGTCACGGTAGGCAAAGAGTAGCCACCAACCTTTTTCTTCCCTATAAAAAATCAATCAAACTCATCACCGTCGCCAAACAAAATCCCAAAAGAAAAAAAAAATAGTTCTTAGTGCAGGTGGAAAGCTCTAAAAGGATCGCATTGATCGAATGCTGAATATTAATTCTCGAATTAATTATTATTATTTTTTATTGATTTAGTTTATTTATTCGATCATGCAATCCCTTCGGATTTTTCTATCACTAGCTCTAAATTATCATCAATCTTTTCGCTCCTCCTGGTAAGCACTTCCGTTTCTTCCTTTCTTGTTGAATTTTATGGATTCCCCACCTTTTACTCGTATTTTTAGTTTTAAAGCTGAGCAAAAATCTATTGGTTTCTGATTTGTACGAGAGCCATCGAAGATCCGGAAACCGATTCTACTTGCTGCTGTGCCAATAATATTTTGGTATTTTTTGCTCACTGCAGGACATATCTAGTATGTTGCAATTGGAATACGGGTCTGGCCATAACGAGTTACTATTCCAGATTAAGTATATCCCAATAATCTTTGGTTAAATCCAGAATTCATAAGAAGCATGTAACAAATAATTAATCAATTTTTTTATCATCAATGATTAATCAATTTTGCATAACAACTACAGATGATGAGATTTTTATCCGACACCATTTAGCTAAACACCAAAACTGTCAATCATGGTTGTTGGAGTTTTGCTTTTCCATGTTCATATGATTGTTTAATTCTTGTGTTACGGCTTTGTCTTTATTAACATTCTAATCAGGCATGGCAACTGTGTAACACGAGTGAATGTATTTTCAGAGGAGTATGGTGAGGGCCAGAGGAGCCTGGACATGGGTGTTTAAAAATACCAGACCCGACCCAACATATATAATCGGGTAATTATTTGGATTTTTTACCCGGGTCGTGTACCAAGCCCGCTAAAATATATGTTTTCTTGGGTCGGATCTGGGCTGCAAGAATACCCATTATCGGTGATCCGATGATCCGGTTTCCAATTTTTTTATAATTTAAATATAATTATTATTTAAACAAATACTCTTATATTAACTATATTCCCAAATCAAACAACCTAATTATGCATGTAATTTCTAAGAATTATAGAATTTATATTCTAAAGTTGTTTGAGTTTGATACTTTGGATCTTAAACTCTATGATGAAATTATATAATTCGAATTTTTATTAGTTATGATTTTTTTATTAATAAAATAAAATAGTTAAAAAAATACGAGTACCTATTACCCGAATTTTTGGGTACCCGGATTTCGCGGGTACTCGGATAGCGGGTACCCGGTTAAACCGGGCCGGGATACGGTCCGAATAATCTAGTACCCAGGACGTCGGGTACCCGGTACTTCGGGTACCCGATAATGAACACCCCTACCTGGACCCCAAACTTTTGGACAATTAACTTTTGACCCTCAATTTTATGAAAAATTTTAATTTGATCCCTCCAAAAAATTTAAAATCCTCATTAATTTTTTATTTCTTTAAATATTTTTAATTAAGCCTTCTTTTAATTTTTTAAAATTTTCTCATTAAGTCTCAAAATTTTTAAAAATTATAATTGGACATCCAAAATTTTAAATTAAACTTTTCAAAATTTTTAAAAATTTTAGTTTATGCTTTCAAAACTTTTTAAAATTTTAAATAAGCCCTGTCAACTTGTCTTACCAAGAGCCGTCTCTGTCTATGTTGTTATTATTATTATTTAGCGCATTATTAAGTTGATATTTAATCGAGTCTCAACTCAGTTGTGAAATTAGTAGAATGTTCTTAGATTTAAGTTATAATTAATATTATTATGATGACATTTTTTCATAATTTTATATGATTTTTAAATAAAATAATTAAAAAATATTTATTTAAGACATGGTTGAAAAAAATTTGACTCAATTCGAAAAAATTGAATTTTTTGACTTGAAATGAAAAGATTTGACTTGTATTGACTCGAATCGTAATTTCATAAACACAACTAAAAAAATTCAAATAAAATTTGAATTATAAAATGAAACTTTGAATAACTCAAAAATTTTAGTAATTAATGGATATATTTTCAAGTTTGAGTTGAGTCCTTCTACTCTTCCTGATATATGTATATCACACATGGTTGTTAAATATGAATAGAAACTATAATGACTCAACTCTAAAAAAATTCAATGTCAACTCCACTAAATCAAAATATTTTCACTCGACTCGAATGCTCACCCCTTCGTGGGACATGGGAGATTTTATTAATTTTCGTGGCTCTCTGTCCGATCCGAAAAGGATGAATCACAAATCTCCTACCAGTCTCACCATTTCCCACCATGCGAACAACTGTGAACTATCGCTCCATATGCTGGACATTATAAATGAACAGAGTGTTCGACGAACCGTTTGTATAACGTTCATTTATTAAGCTAAATAAACGAGTATGAACAATTTCTTTTGTTCGTTTAGTAAATGAACGGACATGAACAAATGTGTGTTAGGTTCGTTTATGTCCACGAACAAGCTCGTTTATAGGCTTGTTTATAAACTCGTTTATAGGCTCGTTTATAAGCTTGTTTATAGACTAGTTTATAAGCTCATTTATAGGACGAAAATACTTGTGGATGTATCTAAATACTACTTTTTGTTGTTGCTAAGGATGTTATATAAGTTCATGTTGAAATATAAGCTTTATTTTGTTGCTTTTGTTTTATTTATGTATTGTTAATTTAGTATACATTTATAAACATATAAACTAACATGTTTGTGAACGAATAGACAAACACGTTTGCGAAAACTTAAATGAATATGTTTGCAAACACTTAAATGAACACGTTCGTGAACACTAAACAAACGAACACGAGCACCTTCAAAAATAACTAAACGAACACGAACACAATATTAAAAATTTAAACGAACACAAACGAAATATTAAAACCTTTAAAAATAAATAAACGAACACGAACATAATATTATTTGTTCAAACTAGGTTCATTTACACCCTCTTCTCAGAGAAACCGCTGCATTAGCAGGTACAGGGGATGCGTAGAGAACTGAAAAAAACAACATGATCAAGTCTTAAGTGATGAGTGATCATTTTCTGGGCTTCGGGCCTTTTTAGAGAAAAATTATTAGATAAGACTGATTCTTATAATTTCATTCAATAATAATTTTTTTATTTTATTTGTTTTTAAAGTAAATTTTTATTTTTTTATATATTATTAAAGAGTGGTAGTTATTTAAAAATTATGTTAAAATAAATAAAATTCATTAAATAGATTATTGATGAGACGGTGAAAAGAAAACCGAAGCAATTAGTCCTGGGAAAATCCAACGTGTCTCTCGTAGACTAATAGAATGATGATATCAGGGTTCTTCCTTTTTGAGTTTGAAGCCTCCCCATGTTGATGTTGTCGTTCTCGTTGATCTCCCATTGCAAATAGCAGCAAAAGCCTGTTGGGGCATAAGCGGACATAGCTCACTCCAACTGTTGTGTTTTAGTTTTATTTTAAATTATCGAAAGTTTTAAAACTATTAAAATTAAGTGTGGTCTTTATAAAATTTTCTAGTTTAATTATTTTTTTAAGACTCTCTTAGTTTTAAAGTTAATGAAATTAAATTTTTTCCCTAATTTTTTTGATTTAAGTACTTTTTAGGATATTAATTTTTAAATTAGGGAAATTAAACCCCAATCCTCTATTTTTTATGACTTACTTTTTTTAGTTTTAAAGATAAGCAACTTAACTCTTCTATTAAATTGCGTTGTTTATATATGTTTTATCTTATTAAATAGAGAGATATTACTAGAGGTGAGCGTTCGATTGAGTCGAGTCGAGTCAAAAAATTTCGAGTTATTCGAGTTGACGCGTCATATTTTACAACTCAAACTTTATTTGAAATTTTTTCAATTAGAGTCGAGTTTAAGAAATTCGAGTCGAGTTTTCGAGTTCCTATAAAAATTTAATTGTAATTATTTATCATGTTATAGTACGGTTTGATTCTAATTTAAATCACTTTCTCTAATCATATATATATATATATATCTTCATATTTTTTCATATGTTGCAATATTTCTTCATATTTTTATATATCGGTATATATATATAATAAAAAATTGAGGACTCGTCTCAAACTTAAAAATAAATTCATTAATTACTAAAAATTTCGAGTTATTTGAGTTTCTATTTTACAACTCAAACTTTTTTTGAAATTTTTTCAAGTCGAGTCGAGTTTATGAAATTTCGAGCCGAGTCAAGACGAGTCGAGTATTTTCGCCTTGAGTCGAGTCGAGTCGAGTTATTCGGTTTTTTCGAGTCGAGTCGAATTTTGCTCACCCCTAGATATTACATTCTTAAGGCAACTGTCGGGATTCGAATTCATATAAGACGAAGACAACATGAGTATTCTTGATCACTCGACAAATTAGTGGGTCTCGTTTACATGTGTTTTAAAGCGTGTATTACGCAAGTGTTTTAAAACAAAAACAACAAAAAAAGTGGGGATAAGATAAGTTTTAGGTGCGGCAAACCCTTAATAAAGTATTGGCCAAAGATAAAAATAGACGAGCAAAAACATTGGGCATGCAAGCCAACAACGTGGTTTATTGATAATCTACAAGAACTGTTATTTTGGACATTATTAAAGGCCTTGGAAAGCTTTGAAAAGTTGTCTACCCTTGTTTTCCCCTCAAATTTCTCTCCACCACCCTATTTGTCTCCTTTCTCAACATCACCCCTCAATTAAGGATCCCCATCCCATCCTGCCCCATTCTACATTTTCTTCCTTCTTGCTCTCCATTCCTCACAAGGCTCTTGTTTCCCCTTTGGTCGACAAAATGGTAAGATGCTCTTTCTCCAACATCTATGCATGTGTAAATCCATTCCCCAGGCCAATTCGGGATAAGTTATTTCAGAGTTTCAGATATATTATCTATTTATCTATCTGTCTATCTATATTCTCTTCTTTTTAGGCTTAAGTCACCCGTGCATTATGTCATGGTCTTACAGAGAAGCTATAAATCCCGCATTAGTTGTTTGCTAGAGTTGATCTTGAGATATGGGCATTTGCACCACATTTTATGTTTTGAATTCTTCTTTGGCTTTTTTAATCAAACTGAAGCTTTTGAACTTAAAGTGTAATACAATTAGTTCACTCATGTAATAACCCATACAACATTAAATAAGTTATTAGATTTAGATTCAAATCTCAACACGCAGAATCTATCATGTAGGCGAGTTTAAGATAAATTGCTGTAGAGTTTCATACACATTAACATGTCTTTGTTGCTGTAGAGAAATTATTAATCCTACATCCGGGGAGGAAGCCATGCATTAGATAGGAGGGCTCTCTCTCTCAAGATTTTTTTGTATAATAGCATTTTAGGTCCTTTTTAGTTTAAATTTTAGTAAAATAAGACTTTTATCCCTCCCAATTTTCATATTTAAAGACTTAATACTCTTACCACTCCCAATGTTTAATCCTAGTTCCGTTCCTGCCTACATCAGTTGTGTTCTAACATTGATATTGGGATATAAGCTTTTGTTTGTTGTTTGATTCTGAAAATATATAAAATATGGGGGAATAAAACTTCAAAACAGGCGAACGCGGCATCTGGAATGGCAGTGGATGATGAATGTAAGCTGAAGTTCCTGGAGCTAAAGGCGAGGAGGATTTACAGGTTCATCGTTTTCAAGATCGACGACCAGCAGGTGGTGGTTGACAAAGTCGGCAGCCATGACGAAACCTACGAGGATTTCACCGCTGCTCTACCCGCCAACGAGTGCCGCTACGCTGTCTTCGATTTTGATTTCACTACTTCTGAGAACTGCCAGAAGAGCAAGATTTTCTTCATAGCCTGGTGCCAACCACTTCTTCATTCAACACTCCATACTTTTTCCTACATTATAATACGATTCATCATCATGCCTAGTAAAATGCAGGTCACCTGATACATCGAGGGTGCGAAGCAAGATGGTGTATGCGAGCACAAAAGACAGATTCAAGAGGGAATTGGATGGGATTCAGGTTGAGTTGCAGGCCACGGATCCCAGTGAGATGAGCTTCGACATTATTAAAGCTCGGGCTATTTAAACGCTTTTCTGGCGGTTCTCCTCATCTAATTCGATCACATTCCCCGTCCTTGTCCTGAACCAGCGTTTGCTTATTTGTATTTTTTCTATAAACAACGTTTTCTTCTTTGAAATTTTTTTCTGTTCACTCTTTTTACTCTGTGTCTGCGTCTCTGTGTGTTTTTTACACTCGACTATGTAGTTGTAATGTTCTAATATTATCCATTCCTTTATGCTATACGTCTTTTCAATCAATACTGTTTTGAGTGGTTTTTTTTAGTAGTTTTTGAGTGGTTGATTCTTATAAAGAAAATATATTTTCGTATAAAAATGGTTATGATTTAAGATTTATAGGTTAAAATTTAAATACACTTAACTCTAAATTTTAACCTCTAAACCCTAAATTCTAACCACAAATTTTATATTCTAAATCCCTAAACTTAAACCATAACCTCTAAACCTCAAAATCTAGCCATAAACCCTAAAACCAAAGCGCATGTGAAAACTTTTTGTTTCCACCACATGTGCGTTGAATATAAATCCGTGTTGAATATAAATCCAAATTTTAATTAGCTTAAAAGCTTAATTCAATATTTATATATAAAAAAGGTGAACTAAATTAACAAACATGTTCGTCTAGTTTGTGGATGAGTAGTTAGATTCTTTAGATAATGTTAGAGGTTTGAATTCTAAAGTTGTGAATAAAGAAAACTTATTAGGAAAATGATCTTTATATTAGACCTCTATAAAATCTAATCTGGACTAACCGACCAATAAATCAAAGCAGTACTAGAGTTAGGATTAGGGGTGAGCAAAACTCGACTCAACTCGAAAGAACTGAATTTTTCGACTAGAAAAAAAATTCAAATAAAGTTTGAGTTGTAAAATGGACACTCGAATAACTTGAAATTTTTAGTAATTAGAGGATTGATTTTTAAGTTCGAGTCAAGTTTATCAATTTTCCTAATATATATGATATAAAAAATATGAAAAAAATATATGCAACATATGAAAAAATATGTATGCATATCTTATAGGATTAGAGAAAGCCGTTTAAATTAGAATCAAATTGTAATATAACATGATAAATAATTACAATTAAATTTGTATAGGAATTCGAAAACTCGAGTTTGACTCAAATTTCATAAACTCAACTCGAATTGAAAAAATTTCAAATAAAATTTAATTTATAAAATATAACGCGTCAACTCAAATAATTTAAAAAATTTTGACTCAAATCGACTCGACTTAATCAAACGCTCACCCTTAATTTTTTTAATTAAAAATGAGAATGTTACCATGCGCCTCGTTAAGATACCTTTAAATATACCTCAACGTATCAGTATTTAAACCGAAAAAATAAATTAAATTCACTGTCATTTAATTATGACTTTAACAACAAACATAATTTGATCAAAGAAAATAACAAACATGATATACTACTCTTATTAAACGTTACAAACAAGTCTCAGTTACCTCTTGTTCTCTCTCTCTTTTTCAATGGTTCAGATTTGTTTTCTAACCTCATCCAACAGCTCATATTTATTTAACTTATCCGTTGTCTTGGGTTTCCATTTTAAAAGCTTTCGGGCAAAGGGCATCTGTCACTAGACATGGCAAACTTGATCCGAGACCTGAAAATTAAACTGAGACCCGAAATCGACCTGAATACGATAACCTAAATTTGATCTGAAATCCGAAATAAACCGAATCGAAATCGAACCGAATTTCAGTTGAATTAAAAATGGACCCGAATCGATTTTCAACCAACCAAATGAAACCGAAGGAAACCCGAAATAAAAAATATATTAAAATAAATAAATAAATATGAGATTTGAATTTTCGCACAACATGCTAAAAAGCCAAATATACAGGCTATATAAAGTCATATATAGGGTGGAAAAACCTAATATGGGCTGAAAACCCGATTAAAACGATAGATCTCCTATTAACCCGATATTGACCCGACCCGAAATCAACTGACCCAAAATCAACAGAACCGAAAGTTAACCGAACCGAAAATCATCTGAACTAAAGTCTTGACCCGATACCCGAACCAAAATTACCATAGACCCGTACTAAAATCGAACCAGACCCGAACCGAATTTAAACCGAATGTAGTTACACCCGAAATAAACCGAACCGAAATGACCCGAATCGAATGACCCATTTGCCACCTCTATACGTCACTTTGCAGTATCTGTTTTTGTGGCTGTTTAACAGAAAAGGGCCATCTGGGTTCTCATCATCTTCCACAGCAGAGGAAGTTACACAGGGGATTGATGACACTGCTCTCACTGCTATTGTCACATGTTTTTCTGCTCCTTGTTCTCGAGTTTGATTTCAATTGAATTCTTATTGATCTTTCTCCGATGTTTTTTTGCTGTTGGAGGAAGTTACACGCGCGAGACATTCAGGTGCCATCGCCACGTGTCTCGATCCGGGGCCACCACGTCATCGCCCAGATTAAATCCTGGCCGTTCATCTTCAACCAATCCAAGCCGTTGGATCGAATCTGATCCAACGGCCAAGATTAAGTTTGGCCGAACGGCACCTCCACCACGCTGCCACCATGCTCCCCACGTCGGCCGTACCAACCACCGTGCTCAGGATTTCGCCAGAAAACACAGAAAAATGGAGATCATGTCAGTGACCAAATCACAGAAAATATGCATTTTGTGTCATATCCTCTACCAAATAGAGATCAGAATATATAGGTATCAAAAAAATTGTAAAGGGATTGGTCTCCATGTTCCAGAAATACAAAAAAAGCTCAAAGTTTCTAGGGGTAATGATCTAGCTTCCTTTTTACTATGCATGTATGATTTTCATAAAAAAAGGACAATAAACTAACAAGGTGTGTTTACCCTGATCGCCGATCCTCCTTCTCATCGGTGATAAGCCCACTTCTAGGGTGAATCGGTCGAGAGGAGAGATGCCGGGGTTGTAAAAATGAGGGTTTTTTTTCTTTCGAGGGCTTCGGGTTTTTCAGATCTGGGCAAATTAGAGTGTTTTCCCTAAAGTCTAAGCGTATATTCGGGTTTTAGAGAGAGGTGAGAGTCTTTTGGAAGCTGTTTAGGGATCCGCCACCGTCGGGGAACGACACCGGAGACGAAGAGGTGAGCGGCGCTGTCGAGTCTGTTGAGAGAAAAAAAGGAAGGCCGAGTTTTAGGTTTAGGTTTAATCTCTTTTTACCGGTTATAAAACAAATAATAACCCTTTGATGTTTAAATGGTTTAATTACATGCGAGGTCATTTTTTTCTTTCCCGCTTTTATTTTCGGTCCTGGGTTAATTGCAACGCTAATCCCTGTCATTTTTTACTGTATTCTCTTTCATCTTTTTTTATTCTAATTCGATATCCTTACTTCGCTTCCTTTCAATTTCAACCCCTAAATTAAACTGAAATCAGTTTTAAAAAAAGGAAAAAATGCACACTTAAACCCTCTGCGTTTCTGAAGTTTTTAGTCCGAGCTTGCCCCTTGGTCTTTACACTTCCAGTCCTTATGGGTTTTGTCTGGTTCTTAATTCGATCCCTAAATGCACTTTTTAATTTATGCCTTCTGCTTTTTATTATCCCATTTCAGTCCCTTTTTATGTTTAAATATTTATCCCTTTTATATGTTTTTAGCATGTTCATGTCGTTCTTTTGGTATTGGTATATGTTTTGTATAGTATGTTAATTTATATCCATATAATTTGTGTATTAAAATATGTTATACCGTGTTCCTATATTTTAATTTATTTTGTCCATGTCGTATTCACGTTTGTCTCACATGTTATGTTTTAGTTTAGATTATATGTCATGTTCGTATGTTTACATGAGTTTTTCGATCTTTTTGCTTCTTAGGTTATATGATAGTGTGATATTGTTTGTCATATACAATGTTTTTATTTATGCATGAAATTTGTGTCATATGTTAAGTATTAAATATTAGTTTTATTCTAGTATGTTGTTTTATTATTTTGGTATCATATTATGCCATGTGTATATGTCATGTAGGTGGTAGTTGTAATTCATCTTTATGTGTAAGTATGTTGGATTTAATTAATTTAGTTTTGGAAAGCATGTCTCTTTTTGCATGTTTATATTTGTATTTGTTGTTTTATTTTTAGGACATGTTACAATGTTTTTGTTCATGCATTTTGCATTTTAATATTATTATGTTTATGTCTCTTATGTTTTTGTAGTTCCACGTCTTTGTAAATATTTGTCTATAATGTTTTTTTGTTAGGTTTGCATAACGGAATATTAATTGTCAATGTGGTGCCCTTTTATCCGAGCGTAAACGGGGCCAGTATCAGGCGTAGTGATAGTGGTTGGGCGTTTACTCTCAGATAACGGGACCTTTAAAATTTATTCGCAATTATAACCGAATTTTAAACTAATCGTCACTTTAATCCGGAAAATCCAATATTAATAAAGCGGTAATTATTAAAGTACCAATTTTGGGCGGTGTGGGGGTGCTAATCCTTCCCCATCTGTAACCGACTCCCGAACCCAATAGTTTTTAAATATCTGGTTTTATGGTGTCCGGCCTACCTCAGTGGCCGGTGGCGACTCCCTTTCTTTAAATAAAATACGGTATTTTTAAAACCCCACGGAATAAATATTTTAATACCTGAAAAACCACAAACACTTCGAAAACTTATTTTTTAGCGAAAGTGGGACATCGCTACACATGCGACCTTGTCTGCGATACTTACTTTTAATTAATTGTTCTGGGCAACTCAAATATTTAATAGGTCATGTGCACTTTATTAAAATAAATATTTCAATTAAAAATAAATGTGCATGGACTTGTTCTATGTGTCGTAGAGTGACTTCTATATAAAAAAAAGAGTTAACCAATATTTAACTTTTTCTATGTGCTTTAACTCTAGTCTAAAGACTTTTATTTTTCTCTCACAAATATTTAATTTAACTCATAGGACTTTCATTTTCAGAACTCTATGCGATAACTACTATCATGCTTGTCCAAAACCGCCATTGTTGTTTGTAAGGAGAGGGATGCAGATGAGCGGGTTGTCGGATTAATTAATAGGTTGATCTTCATTATTAATGATGTCACACTTAATTTGTATTTTTTCAGTTACCCTCCCGATTTTTAGAGTTTTGTCATGTCTAATCTGAATCAACTCGTTACGTATACCTGACTTTAGTATGTGAGTTTCCTAAGAAATTTTTTTTGCATATACAAAATCTCGAACTCAAAATATGCTTAAACGGTACCAAGCTACTTACCGCTTTGACGAATTTTTATTAGTACTTAATTTGTATTTTACGTAGATAAGATAGACTTTGAGTTAAAAATAAAGGGTTTATATGTGCCGTATTCACAATGCCTAAACCTGCGTTATTATTGTCACAATGTCATCTGAAAAAGAGCTCGGAATGAGACACCCTAACTACGTAGATATTGATTCTTACTTATTTTATAATAATAATAATAATAATAGTAATAATAATAATAATATTATTATTATTATTATTATTATGTATACTATTTTTTAATTAGGTTTAAGAAAATTTTAATAAACACATTATTATAATTCCTTTTTCACCTTAAAAAAACACTTATTCATGTAGAATTTATAAAAATCCGGATGAATAAATAACACAATCCATCGATTGGTCGATTCCTGATCGACAGTTCAAAAGAATCAGTGGTTGTAAAGTGTTGATGAGCAATTAATACTGATTACCCCAGCTTAAATTTGTTGGCAAATTAAGTTGGGCCTTTCAGGTGGCATTGACTCAGCCTACCCAAAACAAGCCTAGGCTTTTTTCCGGATAATTTATATTTTAGATCACTAGATTTAATTTACTTTCATTTATACCATAAACAGTTAGTTTAATTAAATTATATTATTTAATGTTTACTATTTATAAATTAAATTACTTATATTAACAACATTAAATAGTTTTAAAGTAAAAATGAAAATTACCACTTTTATTTAACATATCTTTTACAGATTATTAATAAATAATGTTTAATTAAACATTTAAATATTTTTTGTTAGAATTTATAGAAAATTTAGATATTATTTCCTTTAAATTTATTTAATGGATGAATAATTACAATTCCACTTGTAAATTGAAAATGGGAGTGAATTGAATATAATTAAGTAATACGTGTGAATCGATTCCTAACTAAATTTTGTGAAACTGAAACGAAGGCTATTAATTGGAATAAAAAATGTATTTCTCGATATTTTTAGTGAACCCTGAAACCAACAGCAAAACGAATCCGGTGTTTGCACATTCCCTTCCCAAAATGCTATTCTTTGCTCTCTCTTTTCCCCCAACAAAAAGAAACTTTGATCTTTCGCTTGCTTGCGGGAAGTTCTAGCGACAGGCACTTACATGAAAGCTAATTAAATGCTGAACGGTTCAGCAGGTAATAAGTTTGTACATAATTTATTACGTTTGTATATAATTTCTTACAAAATTGTAAGAAAAACGGTATATATATAAAATGTTACAACGTAAGAATTTGTGTATATATATAATTTCCTACGCATAAACATAATTTACTACAATTAATGTAAGGATTTGTATTGATACACAAATTACTACAATCTATACACAAATCCTTACAAATTTTGTAAGAAAGACGGTATATACCGAATTTCTTACAAGATATCACCAATGCCAAAAGGGGCTCAACATAGTGTAAAGATTTGTGTACATATATAATTTCCTACGAGAAAACATAACTTAGCACAAAAAAATGTAAGGATTTGTGTTGATACACAAATTACTACAAGGTATACAGAAATCCTTACAAATATTGTAAGAAAGACGGTATATACCGAATTTCTTACAAGATATCACAAAGGCCAAAAGGGGCTCAGCATAGTGTAAGGATTTTTGTACAGACATAATTTCCTACGAGAAAACATAACTTAGCACAAAAAATGTAAGGATTTGTGTTGATACACAAATTACAAAACATAACTTAGCACAAAAAATGTAAGGATTTGTGTTGATACACAAATTACTACAAGTTATACACAAATCCTTACAAATATTGTAATAAACACGGTATATACCGAATTTCTTACAAGATATCACCAAGGCCAAAAGGGGCTGAACATAGTATAAGGATTTGTGTACATATATAATTTTCTACGAGAAAACATAACTTAGCACAATTAATGTAAGGATTTGTGTTGGTACATAAATTAGTACAAGTTATACACAAATCCTTACAAATTTTGTAATAAAGATGGTATATACGACATTTCTTACAAGAGATCACCAATGCCAAAAGGAGCTCAACATAGTGTAAGGATTTGTGTACATACATAATTTCCTACCAGAACCTAGCACAAAAAAATGTTAGGATTTGTGTTGATACACAAATTACTACAAGCTATACACAAATCCTTACAAATATTGCAATAAAGATGGTATATACCGAATTTCTTACAAGATATCACCAAGGCCAAAAGGGGCTCAACATAGTGTAAGGATTTGTGTACATACATAATTTCCTACGAGAAAAAATAAGTTAGCACAAAAAATGTAAGGATTTGTGTTGATACATAAATTACTACAAGCTATACACAAATCCTTACAAATTTTGTAATAAAGACAGTATATACGGAATTTCTTACAAAAGATCACCAAGGCCAAAAGGGGCTCAACATAGTGTAAGGATTTGTGTACATACATAATTTCCTACGAGAAAACATAACCTAGCACAAAAAATGTAAGGATTTGTGTTGATACACAAATTACTACAAGTTATACACAAATACTTACAAATTTTGTAATAAAAACGATATATACGGCATTTCTTACAAGAGATCACCAAGGCCAAAAGGGGCTAACATAGTGTAACGATTTGTGTACATACATAATTTCCTACGAGAAAACATAACCTAGCACAAAAATGTAAGGATTTGCGTTGATACACAAATTATTACAAGTTATACACAAATCCTTACAAATATTGTAATAAAGAAGGTATATACTGAATTTCTTACAAGAGATCACCAAGGCCAAAAGGGGCTCAACATAGTGTAAGGATTTGTGTACATACATAATTTCCTACGAGAAAACATAAGTTAGCACAAAAAATGCAAGGATTTGTGTTAATACACAAATTACTACAAGCTATACACAAATCCTTACAAACACTGTAAGAAATACGGTATATACCGAATTTCTTACAAGATATCATCAATGGCAAAATGGGCTCAACATAGTGTAAGGATTTGTGTACATACATAATTTCCTACGAGAAGACATAACTTAGCACAAAAAATATAAGGATTTGTGTTGATACATAAATTACTACAAGGTATACAGAAATCCTTACAAATTTAGTAAGAAAGACGATATATACCGAATGTCCTACAAGAGATCACCAAGGCCAAAAGGGGCTCAACATAGTGTAAGGATTTGTGTACATACATAATTTCCTACGAGAAAACATAAGTTAGCACAAAATGTACGGATTTGTGTTGATACACAAATTACTACAAGCTATACACAAATCCTTACAAATTTTGTAAGAAAGACGGTATATACCGAATTTCTTACAAGAGATCACTAAGGCGAAAAGAGGCTCAACATAGTGTAAGGATTTGTGTACATACATAATTTCCTACGAGAAAACATAACCTAGCACAAAAATGTAAGGATTTGTATTGATACATAAATTACTACATGGTATACAGAAATTCTTACCAATTTTGTAAGAAATACGGTATATACCGAATTTATTACAAGAGACCACCAAGGCCGAAAGGGGCTCAACATAGTGTAAGGATTTGTGTACATACATAATTTACTACGAGAAAACATAACTTAGCATAAAAAATGTAAGGATTTGTGTTGATACACAAATTACTACAAGCTATACACAAATCCTTACAAATTTTGTAATAAAGACGGTATATACGACATTTCTTACAAGAGATCACCAAGGCCAAAAGGGGCTCAACATAGTGTAAGGATTTGTGTACATACATAATTTCCAATGAGAAAACATAACTTAGCACAAAAATGTAAGGATTTCTGTTGATACACAAATTACTACAAGCTATACACAAATCATTACAAATTTTGTAATAAAGACGGTATATACCGAATTTCTTACAAGATATCACCAAGGCCAAAAGAGGCTCAACATAGTGTAAGGATTTGTGTACATACATAATTTCCTACGAGAAAACATAGCCTAGCACAAAAATGTAAGGATTTGTGTTGATACACAAATTACTACAAGCTATACACAAATCCTAACAAATTTTGTAAGAAATACGGTATATACTGAATTTCTTACAAGATATCACCAAGGCCAAAATGGGCTCAACATAGTGTAAGGATTTGTGTACATATATAATTTCCCACGAGAAAACATAACCTAGCACAAAAATGTAAGGATTTGTGTTGATACACAAATTATTATAAGCTATACACAAATCCTAACAAATTTTGTAAGAAAGACGATATATACTGAATTTATTATAATTTATCTCCAGGTATCAGTACGCGTATTTGAGTATCGGTACTCAGAAAGGGGTACTCTATAATTTGCACCGGTACGTGAATTGCTCACTGGACAATCTTGAGGCAATAGGGTATCGGTACGCACATTGTTGTACCGATACTCATTTGAAATTTTTTGTTTTTGCCTCAAGGAGTGTCCGTACGTGTATAGCTGTACCGGTACACAATTTGCATTCGAAGTATAAATAAAACATTCACGTGTCGTTACGCATTGTACCGTATCGGTACGTGTTCAACAGTTGACTTTTGAAAGCAAATACGAGTATCTGTACGCATGGTGCTGTACCGGTATAGCTTTTACATTCGACGTTTTGAAATCAAAGTCTCATATCGGTACGCCTGTTACCGTACCAGTACTGATTTTACATTCATTGTTTTGGAATAAAGAACACGTATCAGAACACCTATTTCCGCACCGGTACTGGGTATACATTCGATGTAATTTGAAAACTAGAGGCGTACCAGTACTCATAGTACCGTATCGGTACGTAGAGTATTTTAAGGCCATTTTGATTTATAAAAATTCATCGAATGTATTTTTAAAGTTCATCAAATGTTTGGTTAAGCTTAAGACATAAAATTCATTGAATGTTGTTCTTAAAGTTCATCAAATGTTTGGTTAAGCTTAAGACGTTTGCTCGAATGCGTAGTGAGTAATTCGTATGAGTTATTTAAAATTTATTTTAAGTTATATCAAAACCATTACGAGTTAAAAAACCATTTGTTAGATCAAAATCAATATAAGTTCTACAATCTCCCCATTTTTGATATAACAAAAACTTAAAATAAATTGTTTTAAAAATTTAAACAAACCCAATTATTTCTCCCCCTTTTTGTTAGATCAAAAGCAAGATATGCAATAGGAGAAGATAAACAAATTAAAAGCCAAAGTGCCAAGGCAAAGTAACAATCCAAAGCATATAATATATATAGCAAATTTAAAGCATAGAGTATCAAATCAAATCCATACATGAAAGTCAAAGCAAGATGGAAACAATAAAAACAATCAAAAAAAAAACAATCAAAATATCAAATCGAAATATGTACTATAGGATGCATACAACATGATATGATAAAACAAAAAAAAACTATGGGATATCTCCAACATCCTCATCCTCGTCCTCTTCCTCCTCTGCGGCGATGTCACCAAAAATATACATTTTCCACTCAAGGTGAAATGATGCCAAGTCGGTCTCGATGCTAGTCGCACGCGCACCAAGAGAAGTGAAGTTATCATCCATGTGAGATGTAACCATAGATTGCATCTCAATGAATTTTCCATAGATGTAGGACCTCATTTCATCGAACCTGCCATCAAAGTAGGAGTGCATGTCATCACCAAAGGTCGGTGGAGGCGCAACCGGAGCAGGAACTGGAGGTGGAGCTGGCACATTTCATTCACTAGGCTGACCGGGTTGTAGTTGAATCCATTCACCATCAATATAATGAAATTCCCTCTTTCGAAGAGATTTTTCATTAATATGGTCGGTAAGAAGGCAAGCTAGATCATAAGATGTGTCTATGTTTTCTTTAGCAAAGATGTGGCTCAAGACACAACCGTAGGTAAAAGATTTAACTTGAAGTTTATGACGGTTTTGGACAAGAGAAACAATTTCAGCATAAATGATTTGAGCGAGATTAGGGCGAATGTTGTTTTGGAAGCAATGCAACCAATAGGCATCTACCCCCTAATAGTAGACCACTTCCCCCCGGAAGGACGAAAGAACTAAGTAATCATGCGATGAATGAACCTATCATGAGCATTAAGAACAGATGGAGAAGGGTTCGAGGCATAAACAAAAGAAATTAACTTAGTTTCATCATCTTCCCCGGTATCGTGTAATCCTAGATGAGTAGCAATAATAGAGGAGTCTAGCTTAAGGACTTTACCCATAACATAGGATTCTATTGCAACGACCTCTTTTTCGTCTTCACTAAGAATTGCCCTAGCATTAGAATAAAATATTCTAACTAGAGTCTTAAAGACAACCCCGAGTAAACGAAGAAAAGATAAAAATTTCCATTCCCTTAGATTTTCAAGATAAGGGAACTTAAACTTGTCGGATATCATAAGCGCATAATCAACAACTCTTTCTCTCCGAATGGTATAATTTTCATATAACCGAAAATGTTCTAATTGACCATGACGACCTGGTTCATTAAAACATGAATTAAAAATTGAGGTAAAGTTCAAAGGATTTGAATTTTGGTTAGAGGGAGTGGATCTAGGACGTTTAGTTTTAGGGGCCATTAGAACAAAAAATCACCATGCAAAAATTTAAAACAAACCACAATGTATGCATTAATCAATTACTCAATCCAATACTTAAAACAAATTATTTCAAAATAATATGTATAATAACATATATATTAATATATATTTTTTATTTAAAACAAAGAAAATGAAAATAGATAATTTTAATATACATAAACTATTCTCATATCAACCTAAATCTAAGTTCCATATGAGAAAACAACGTGTAAAAAAATAGAATGAAAAATACCTTAAAATTGTTGGAATGGATGAGATTGATGATGGAAGTGCACTATCTTAATGAAAGCTTGATGGGTTGTTGAAGAAGTGTAAGAAACTTGAAAATTTTGTGGAAAATCGAGTGAAAAACAAGCGAATTTGAGAGAATTTTTTATGGGAAAACGGCTAGGGTTGATAGAATGGAAATTTGGGGTAAAAAATCTGATTTTTAGAGCCGTGGGGAGAGGTTCTGTGTCCCTCATACCAATACAGTAAAACGCGTACCGGTACTCATTTTGCATTCAAAGTATAAATAAAACATTCTCGTATCGGTACGCGTATAGATGTACCAGTACTCATTTTGCATTCAAAGTCTAAATAAAACATTCGTGTATCGGTACGCGTATATCTGTACCAGTACTCATTTTGCATTCGAAGTATAAATAAAACATTCACATACGGTACGCGTAAAGCTATATCGGTACTCATTTTGCTTTGGAAGTATAAATAAAACATTTGCGTATTGGTACGCGTATAGCTGTACCGACACTCATTTTGCTTTCGAAGTATAAATAAAACATCTGCGTGTCGGTACGCGTATAGCTGTACCGGTACTCATCTTGCATTATAAGTGTAAATAAAACATTCGCGTATTGGTACACACTGTAGTGTATCGGTACGTGTTCTACAGTTGACCTTTTGAAATCAAATACGAGTATCGGTTCTCCTGTTTTCGTACCGGTACTGATTCTTAACTTGACATTTTCAAATCAAGTAGGCGTATCGGTACTCCTGATGCCGTACTGGTACTAGTTTTACATTCGATGTTTTGAAATAAATTACGCGTATCGGTACGCCTTTTTTCGTACTGGTATTGGGTCTACATTCAATGTAATTTGAAAACAAAGGGCGTTCAGGTACTCATAGTACCGTATCGGTACGCAGAGTCTTTTAAGGCCATTTTGAATTAGAAAAATTCATCGAATATATTTTTAAAGTTCATCAAATGTTTGGTTAATCTTAAGACATAAAATTCATCGAATGTTATTTTCAAGGTTCATCAAATGTTTGGTTAAGCTTAAGACGTTTGTTCAAATGCGTAGTGAGTAATCCTTACAAATATTGTAAGGATTTGTGTTGATACACAAATTAATACAAGGTGACATATTCGAAACAAAATAAGGGTGGGAACTCAACCACTAATGTATGAGGTGGTGCTTGATGTCGCAACGCATAACCTAACATGTTCTTGTAGGAAATTTGAGACAGTCGACCTTCCATGTCGCCACCAACTACACATTCTTAAGTTAGAAGACTTTTTAAAGATCCCGAAATCTTTAATACTAACGCGGTGGACAAAATATGCAAATCTTTCAGCTCCATCATTTGTAGACTTCAACGTGCCTCCCAAATTGAAACAAATGTCTCGATTCGCCTCTCTTCGATCACTGTCTTCGCGGTTGTGCTACTTTGCATCGCAAACTGACGAAACTTTTCAAAGCACAAAAGATGAGATACTTAGATTAACTGCTGAATTTGATCAGTCCAATATGTTGAATGAGTCATCATCTAAGAAGGAAAGCAAACACAACGTTCGGGGCCCACAAAAAAGAAGCAAAACGGAAACAGAATCTGAAAAAGCAAGTCCCAACGTCACAAACCTATCACTGTTCGTTTTGCAATATTGAGGGACATAATAAAAACACATGCCCTTGTTTGAAACTGCAACTTCCAACCCTGACATTTGGGACAACTTCAACTTTTTTCTAAGACGACATGGAAACTGCAAATGACCTCAACATGTTTGAACATGAAGCAAATGTGAGTCAATATTTCTTTACTATCATATGTGTCCAAAAATAAAAGTTAACGGGAGTTTGTTTCTGTGTTTCAATTGGGACCGACCACATCTTTGGAATGTAGATGCTAATATTTTCAATATGTCTCTCACTACGACATCCATGGTAATATTTCATACAACATCAAGTTATTACCCGATTATTTGTATTTTCATTTCGAATTCGTTCCTTCCTCCTTACGGTAAATAACTTAATGTGATGTAGATTCCCAAGTTTTGGAGTTAGAGCATCTTCACACATTACTCAATATGAAAATGGAGAGAACATAACTGTAAGTGGAACCAAACATCTTCTCTCACCTTTCATGTTTTTGCATGGTTGCATTTTGTTTGTCAATTAATGCCTTGATGCACTTGCGCTTCACGTCCCGTTTTGTAGCACTTGTCATTGACAGTAGTGGTTTTGAAGCACATGTGGTTAACTTCACATTTTGAAGCAAGATTAGCCAGATTGGTTGTTGTCACGGATCTATGATTTATTTAAACTTTTGATAGAACACTGCACACGATCTATTATTTCATGTGGTTACTTTCACATTTTGAAAGAAGATTGGCCACAATGGTTGCTCTCATGGATCTATAATTTATTTGTCGTTTTCATAAAACACTGCACACGATCTATTATTTCATGCAACATCGACTCTTATAGTAGCATAAATCAAGTACTCGCACCAACCACGTTAACAATTATTTGAATTACACTTTTTATATGAAGGTTTGCTATACCAACCAACGTCTTTCCAAAGCCAAAAATTGCATACCCATAGTGAATAACACATATGTCCAAAAAAAATTCACAGTTTTGGTCTCACATAACATATGCGGATAAAGCATTCATATGCTCAATTTTTCCAGTGGAATATAATATACAACTTGTACACTGTATTCAATATGAGTTCTTAACATATATTGCAACTTTTCAATAGACTTCCTATACTTACCTAACCTGTTTCAGATTGTGAAACCCTGTAATGTATAAATTGTTGTACATGTACACAAGAGGCAAATTATCTTAGAAAACATTTTGCTCCTATTTCTGCCCACTCAAAAAACGACCAATGATATTAGACATGTTACCCAAAAAATATGAGCATAGATACATACCTGGGCACGAGTCGTACAAAAAAAGGGTCAAAAACATGCCATGCCAGGTTCATACAAAAATAATTGCATTGCCACAGATCCAACAATTACTTCAATCTGTTTAAAAGCAACAAAGATTTTGCAAAGTTACGAACGTTAACTTCAACGTAATAATTATTTCATAAATAAAGGAACAAAACTTACATAAATACTCACTTACCATTTTGGACGACGAATGCTTGCACAGTTTACAAATGGACGTGACTTCAGCTGTACAACATATGACTTAACAGCAGCTAAAATTTCCCGCCTCCTCGTATTCCGATCATTATTCACGAGATCATACAAAATAAACATTCGGTCTCAATACCCAACACTCTAGTAAGACAAATGTTAACAATAGATGCATTAATTAATGATTGTTTATTTGTATAAATGGATCAGTAATTGATGTCTAATAAACAATGGCTGCACGTACCACATCCTCTACACGCTTCCTATGCCAAAGTTGCATCCACTTAATGCAAAATATCCCACAATCATCTCTATTCGAAGACATATTTGTTTAAATATCAAATTATTAGTAATCATATACAAATGGTACTAGCAAGATAACACATATCTACAGTTTACCAACTATATACCCATTGTCTTGATGTTTGACTTTAGCCACCATCACGCGGAGATCGGTCAATGGCCTAGATGGTGAGCCAAACACTTATACGGACTTTTCATCCAAAAAACATTCACCTAACCTTTTAAGATAGATGCACAAACATATATAGATTTTTACATATTGTGTAACATCAGTAAAGATTGTTGAATAGATCTAAGTTTACGCTTAGTAGACACTCTTGCAGTATTGCCTCGAGTTGTGGGCAAGCTGTATAGTAACTTGCATTCCCCACCATCAATATCCAACACACAAGTATACCAATGGCATCCATTGTCATTAATGGGGATAAAGATCTGCATTAAATATTTCACTACTACCTTCAATAAATGATACCCATGTAATAAATTGCAAATGGTTTGTAAAAAATTTCTGTTTCTTCATACCATTTTTCCAATCGGTAATTTTACCGAATGGTTTGAAATTGAAACGCCAATAATCAGCAATCTGCGCACCATCCAGTAGCCCTCTTACAAGCTGATCCTAGAAGACAATCATTATTATTTAGTATGTTTCGAAAACCGCATATGTTTATTCTTAATATACACTAACTTTTTTGAATATTTAACATACACTCAATGCGCAAGGTAGATACCCTCTCCTTGCTTGACATTCCGTCCAACTATCTTCATCAATAATCGCCCACCAAACAACATCAATAACCTGAATTTTACACAAAACTTATTTCAACTATCACAGTATGTTTCATTATTGCTTACGGGAACATGTACACTATACTAACCATCGAACCGGCCCAACTTCCTGATCGTAATGTATCAGCATCACTGACAGTCATATACATGTGGCCAAAATCTAGGAGGATTTTGCTGCACACATACAATAACTTTAAAATTATATTGAACCGAACTACATTGTAGCAAGATTATAGATTGCTTACTCTTTCGGGCAAAGACGTATTCCATATATAGTCACACGTGCCTTTGGTTGTAGCCCCTACTCTATCGGGTATTTCAACATACGTCAATACCTGCAACGCTTAAACCTTTGATGTGAAATATTGAATAACATTAAAGAATTACAATATTTAATCACTTCTTAAGTATTACACCTTCTACCAATTTATATATAATGTCAAACATATGTAATTAATGAACCCATACGAAGACATATTACAAAAACGATTTACGTTCTAAACGAACGTCAACGAGATCATCAATCCATATCATGTTCGAATCAAATGGCTAAGGGCATTCAAAGTAAATCATTGAGTTAACATTACAACCAATCAAGTTTTTTCTAAACCCTACTTAAACCAAAAGAAGCTCCACATTACACTTCTTTGAAATGGCGACTTATTTCATGTTTCGAGTTCTCATTCTTACTCGAATCCCTTTGCCACTAACCTTTGACACTGCAGCCACTGTTGGCTTAGGCTACAAGTTAACATCAACTTTGTCAACAACAAAAATCTCGTACATTAAATTAATGAAACGTTGATCAAAATAAAAAGTTATACTCATTATACCTTTTTCTTTTTTTCCTTCAACAAGGTGACATCGTCTATCAACGCTTCGACGTCACTATTAAGTCCATCTTCCGGGTTAGACTCTTCGACTTCTGGTTTCTCCACCCTTGTTTTCTCTTCCTCAAGGCCAATGCCAAACTTTGCATCGATTATACGCAAAGCCTTCTTCATGTACATCATATTTGCGCCTAAACCTGCTTAACAACGTTCTTAGATTCTTCCTTCGGTGTCTCCAAACTCTCTTCAATTTTTTCTCCTTTTCGACGCAAGCTTCGAGACTCTTTTATTTCACCCAAGTCTAAAATAACCTTCTGTAATATCTCTATAATAACATCATTACGGCCAGTCATCCTTTCACCTTCTTCTCCTTCATAGCTTTCATCATCAGACCCAAGTACCTGCAGACATCATTATTTCATTTCATGTCATTACAACCCCCTATAGAATACAAAATTTATTAACCTACTTACTTTTATTTTTTTAGCAAGTCGTTCTCCCTTTAGGCGGGTTACAATCTTGCCTACATCCTTCTTCCCCCACGCATGAATACGAGTACGACCGTCAGCGGAAGCATAGCCTCAGCTCGAAATTCCACTCCAATAATTGAATAATTTCACCTATATTTTATATTAATCAGAACATTATAATAAAAATAAAACGTGGGTGAAATAAAGTACTACGTTGGAACGAGACATGGTTTTAAAAATATATTACCTCAAGGATAGCAATACATCCGGTCATGTAAGCCAACCCAACACGAGCTTTACATTTGGCTACTCCATCAAGTAACCTCTCGTACGCATATTTACACCAATTCATTTTCCACTCAATCCAGCTGAGCACAATATCTTGAAATGTTCTATGGAAGGCACAAAGTTGGCATGCGGAGATAAGAACACACCAACAACATGCAACAGTACGCGTGCTTTCAACTCATCCCCCTTAAAAGCACTACTTACTATCTCCCCCTCAAGTTGTTGATATGTAGCCTCCGTACTGATTCTGTGCTTCATCGCTAGTTCTTTTCCATTTATTTTTCTCGTGGTCTGTTCAACATCCAGACCTTCCTTCTTCAGACCCAGAATAGCTTCCACATCTTCTACCAGTACAGGTATTTCGTGTCCACTAAATTCAATCGTCGAGCTTTCCACATCAAACTACTCCACTAACTCACGACATAGGTCACGATGAATTGGTCGAGTTTCAATCCAAATAAAGGGCTAAACCCTAATTCTTTAACAACACTGTCAATCTTCAGCTTCTGCATCTCTTTAAACATATTTGACAACTTCTTCATGCTACATCTCGAGGATATCTCCTACAACGTTTAATACAACAATAATTACTGTAAATATATTATGTTACAACATGTTTTGGCCCTTAACACTTTCTCTAACAAGAAATATACACTTTCACTTACCTTTTTAACTTCTTCATTCTCCACTATTTTCTTCACCTTGCCTTTTGATATCCATTCCGATTGAGCCTGTTTCTGCTCCTCGTACATATCAATATAATGCTTCTTTTCTACATCAGTCATTTGACCCCATCTCAAACCGATTGCTTTTCTCGCCTGTATTACACCACAATTATTAAATTTTTATAATATGTACACTTTATAAACTAATACACAACATACAATCGTATTTTCTTTCTCTCACTTACACTATTGTTCATTTTCTTTTTACCACCCTTCAGTCCTTTACATTCACTTATATTGTAAAAACATCATTCCAGAGTTAGCCTAAGCAATACACATCGCTAACCCACTAACAATTTCAACAATGCTATATACATTCAACTTTAACTTACTAGAAATGGAGATATGGTGTCAATTATTTAGGTGCCTTATGCACCGCTACTATGTCGGTCTCGCTACGATGCTCCATTGTAAACAACTTCAATCTGAAATGATAAATGACGGAAGGATGAAAGGAATAAATGATGACAAAAGATAATTAGTACATTTACAAAAATTCCATTCTTAACATGGATCATTTTAACAAAAGTTTGCATATACTGGAAACTAAAAATTTCATATGATTATTACATCATTCCTTCCATTACTAAGGTTATTGTAATTACATAAACCAATTTAACCTACATTCTCATGATCATACTCTAGGATACAATCTCATGATCAAATTTCTAATTAACCTTTAAATTAGTCACATGATTAATTCATAAGATTATAATTATATATATATGAGATAAGCTTATTACAACCATTCGAATAGAAGGAACAAGAATCATATACCTATTTCCTAAAGGTTATGCGCACCACGACATCTTAACTACAAACAAATCCATTTCCTATTAACTCGAATTTAACACATTGGGATACTGATTTTCTCATAAAAAATGGTTCAACAACACATTTGGACAGTTCCATTAAACTGCCCTTAGACCATTCTACCCACATCACATCTTACAACAATCGTCTTACCATAAGGTTGAACTAATCAAAATTCCACAAACATCTATCACGCAAGCATTAAATCTACATCATAAAATATGAAATCATTCTAATGGAAGGTTCATCAAGAGGAGTAATCTCTAATTTAACAATCATACCCCATGGAGCAAAATAAACTACAACACAAAACCTTTAAACCATAGAAACAGATTGAATTGTGTGACTTACATGGGACGAAGATTGTCAAAACAATAAGAGACAGACAACTTGCTTCTTTCTAAATCTCCTTCAGAATTCAAAATCCCGCACAATCACCCCTGGAATGCTTTCAACGTGTTTGAGAATAGAAAAACCCTAACTTTCATTGATTGCATGCCCTGACAAGATGCTTGCTAAAAAACCAAACCCACACTCCGCCAACAGAAAAAGATGCAAACCTCCCAATAGTACTAGCTTTCATTGATTGCATGCCCTGACAAGATTAGACTCTATATAAGATAAGAATTGCATGCTCTGACAAGATTATAGCTCTCATTGGTTGCTAACTTCCAAAATCTAGTATCATTATCGATGAAGACAATAAGCAATAACAATGTCTGTATCCAGTCAAACCATTTCATTCGGATCATGCTAGTTAAAGATGCTATGAGAACATTTTACATCTAACACGACAACAGAACCAACCTAAATAATGTTTTTCAAACCCGGCATGAAAATAAAACAAACAAGTGATCCTACTTAATCAAGCATCACTTGCTTAGAGATGGCTACCATGCCTCTTGCAACATCAAAAACATTTCGTAATTCCTACCCATATCTTCAAGTTAACTTTAGTAAGTGTCTTTGAGCACCCAAAAACACGAATATGCTCCATCAAATGTCAGTACCTCATGGATCATACCAAATTAAATTTTGCAATATTCCTCATTCTTTAAAAAACCATGGTTCCCCACTTGAAAAATTAAGAAACTCATCAACATCTTTACCATAACCAAACAATAATAGATCAATTCCACGATCTCAACCAACAAAAGCCCAAAAGAATCTCGATGGAATGAAAATAAGTCATAAAACACAAAAAAGGAACCTTATGTCGAATACCCATTTTCCGATCAAACACCAAACACGTTGAGACAAAAAATTAAACCCTAACCCATTAACAGTAAACGAAATATGCGATCCAGAGAAAAAATCAAACTTTAAACAGAAAATAGATTACATTTTCACCTACAAACAACTCAAAATGGAGGGCAATAAAAGACAATAACCAAAAAGCTTTTTTTTCGTTTTGGGAATTTGAAAGACCTTAAAGGGGAAGAAGAGGGAGGAAGAGAGAATCTGGTTGAACGAAAACAAAACCAATAGCTCGGCAGCTGAAAACAAGCTTTCTTCCTTCGATTATGCTCATTAGCTTTAGTTTCAGTACTAAAAACAAGTTTTTCCCGCTCTTCGTGTATTTGTTTATGACCCTTTAGGTTTTTTTCCCTTTTTACCTAGCCAACCGGTTAAAACAAGAGGTCTGTTTTTAGTCTTCATTTAAGGGTCAGTTTTTAGAATTACCCCTTGCTCGTGAAGCAAATGTTAAATTGAAAAGAATATAAGTTTCAACTAAAAGATTTTATTTTCCGACAAATTTGTACCTTTTAAAGTTGATATTGGGACATCCTATATTCCCAAATCCCACCACTGTGGAGCCGAAGCTCAAGGATTCCGACGGCATACGACCACCGTCAAAGAACAAGCGAAAGACCCAAACCAAAACCAGGCCTGGAATCTTAACCAACTGATTAATTAATATACTAGAGATACAGGATTATTCAATTCACGTAAATCAAAGGGTCAAGAACATCAGAAAACATCACCGCCGTCATCGTATCCAAGATCATCTTCAACCTTCTCCGCCACTTCATCTTCGAAATGATCCTCCAGCGCATCCACACCCTCCGCTAATGCCAGTCCACCCAAAGCCCCTGCAACCGCACCCACAGCCAATCCTGTTCCCATCCCTCCGAACTTACTCTTCTTCTTCTCTTCTTGCCCGTAGCCGTAGTACCCACCACTTCCTTCACCGTACGCCGGCTGAGCGTTATAATTGTACGCACTGTTGGGGTAGCCATAAGGTGGGGCCGCGTAGTAAGGACTTTGCGGCGGTGGCGGCTGAGCGTACGGGTAATTGTAGCCATAAGCGGGCGGAGCTGCCGTGTAGTCTCTTGAAGCTGGTGGTGGGACCCCGTAGGGAGGTGCCCGGTACGGATCGGGCGCACGATAGCGTGGCTCTCTGATCAAAACTCTAACATCAACTTTTCCATGGGGTCTCCCAGAGGGTCGTTTCAGCTTGAGCGTTTTCTCGAGGCTTACTCCGAAGCCAACGTCGTCAAAGACTTCCCGGAGCTTGATCTTAGCGGAGCCGATGAGAGGCTTGGTGTCCTCCTCGGAGCCGGCGTGGACGACGTCGATGAAAAGAGTGGTGTCGTCATTGATCGGAGCAGGCGGAAGAGGGATGAGCAGAGTTTCATCCCAAATGGGACAGGTGTCACCCTCCTCGTCGACTTTAGAAGAACACTTGTATTTTGGGTCGACCCAGAAGACGACGTAGGGCCTGATGGGGCCGTGGCGCCAATTCACGTTTTTGAGGTCTTTGGCAGAGGAGACGGTGACCTCAATTTCATGGGGAGAGGCCATAAATCTGCTTCTTTCAAGGTTTAAACTTCAACAATGATTTGGTTTGGTTTGGTTTGGTTTTGGTTTCTGTTTCTGAACAGCGGTAGGGTATATATGGTTTTATCAGGAGTATCACATCAAACGTAATTGCTAAGGAAGGTTTTTTGCTAAAAGGATAGGGGCATTATGGACCAAGTAAAAGGTTGGGACTGGGGAAGGCGTACATGGCTTTGGTTAAATGTGTGATTGGCAATTTCTAAGTGGATATTGACAGATTTTATTACTAAACAAGGACCTTCAATATCTTATTCAACCGTAATATACGTATTAAATCTATATTTATACCTAATATAGAAATAAATATTTCTTCCCTCCCAATAAAATTGTCATTTTTATATTTTAAAATTATTTTATTTAAATTATTATTTTAAAAAATTCAATTATTTTTATAAAATAAAATAAATTTTTTATTTTTTTAATAAAAATAAAAATTATTTTTTTAAAGTTAAACTTATCATTTAAATTATTCTATATTATATAATTTTTTTTAAATTTCATAAAAAATGAACAAATAATAAAATAGGTGGGACGGAGGAGAAGAATTTGACCGAAAATGTGTGCCTGCACGCCTGCTTTAAGTGTCTAGTTCTAGTGGCGGTAGCAACGTACAAGATTCACGCGCACGCGGGGTGAACACGGACTAAGTTGAGCCAATCAAATCAAGCATAGTTATACATAAGAGTTTTGGAGCTTTGCAGTAACATGGTCTCAGTTGGTGATAGGGTGAAAGAGTTAAAATTTTTTGACTTATTTAAGTTGAAGGTTATATTTTATAATTTAAATTTTATTTGATTTTTTTTATTTATTTTGAGTTTGAGTTGAGTCAAGTTTTTAAGTTTTTATACAAATTTAATTATAATTATTTATTATGTTATAGTATAGTTTGATTTAAATTTAAACGATATTCTCTAATCATATAAGATATGCATATATATTTTTTATATCGGTATATATATATATATATATATATTAGAAAAATTTGAGAGACTCGACTTTAACTTTAAAATTAATTACTAAAAATTTTAAATTATTCAAATTTTTATCTTATAATTTAAATTGAATTAAAAAAATCAAATCGAGATAAAATATTTAATTTTTTCGAATTGAGTTTTGCTTCCCACTAATTGATTGCGTGCGCGGTTGCTTTCTTCCCTCCTCTTGATGGTAACTAGCTTGGACTGGGCTAGAATCTTTATTCGGCCTATTGGTTTTCTTTGTTTTCAGCTTTTTGGGTAGTATGCTGGGCCTTGTTGCTGCAATGCTCTTCTTTCTTTAATGGAATTTATTTTATGAAAAAAAAGGAAAAAATGAAAGGTTTTTGTACACGTCTATGGTAGGCTAAATGATGGTTATCTGATTGCATAACATTAAAAAATGTCTCTAATATTTAATTAAATTATTATTATTTATAATAATTTAACATTTAACGTTTTAATATGTATTAAAATAATACATTTTTAAATAAAAATTGTTAGTCAACTAACGGTAAATGACTTGAAATAACGTGACAAACTTATATAGCAGTGTACACGCGATAACAATGTTATATAGACAAATATACTAACTTTAAAGAATAACACATTAGTTAAAAAGTAATTTTAAAAATTTGTATAAAATATAAAATATTTTTTCTTCTGACGTGTTACTTTATTAAATCATTTTAAGTTGTTTATCGCCAGTTGACTAATAATTTTTCGAAAAAATATCATTTTAATCTAAAATAAAACTTTAAAAATTAAATTATTTAAAAAAATTATGAGTCAAAATAATAATTCAGTTAAATATTTATGACATTTTTTTAGTATCTTTTAAGTATAAACCCTAATTTGTTTGGATATAAGAGTTTAAACCTGAACATTTGCCCCAAACCGTTACATCGCCTCTCCTCTGTCTCTGTTTCTCTAGTGTCTTGCTTTTCGCTCTCTTTGCTTTTAAACTCTCTCAGGGATGAGACCTCCAAGAGGTAACGAGCAACTCTTATTTTTATTTGTAATTTAAAACAGCATTTGCGTTTAACAGTTTAGAGTTTAGAAGCAGCCTAGTTACCCCAGTGTGTCTATTTTAAGTGATTTACAGTCTAGTAGTTGTTCTTCTAATTGTTTTGATTATGCGCAGGCCGTGGTGGTGGTGGTGGGTTTAGGGGAGGAGGTGATGGAGGGAGAGGAAGAAGTGGTGGTGGAAGAGGTGGCGATAGAGGAGGCAGTGGCATGAAGTCCCGAGGTGGTGGACGTGGTGGCCGCGGTGGAGGAAGAGGCGGAATGAAAGGTGGGAGCAAAGTTGTAGTAGAGGCTAGAGCCCCATAGACACGAGGGAGTTTTTGTTGCTAAGGGTAAAGAAGATGCTCTGGTTACTAAGAACATTGTCCCCGGTGAGGCTGTCTACAATGAAAAAAGGATTGCTGTTCAGGTCCTCTAGTCTTTCTAATAACTCACTCCATTTCCTCTATCTTATTCAGTCCTACAAAATAGTACATATGATCTACTCAATCTGCTCTTTATTTGGCTAATTTGGTATTTTGTTTTTCCATGTGATTTCTTGGTAAGTCCATATGATTTATTTTGTAATGAGAAATTGAGGGCCTCATGATTTTGACTTAACAGAATGAAGATGGGACCAAAGTTGAATACAGGGTTTGGAATCCTTTCAGATCCAAGTTGGCAGCTGCGATTCTTGGCGCAGTTGATAATAAATGGATTGTAAGCTTTTATCTTTCAGTTTCCGTTGTTTTGTTTTTTCAGTATTTTACTCAAACTTGTCTAATTGGATTTTATATTGGTTTGATAAAGAAACCTGGTGCTATGGTTCTTTACCTTGGAGCTGCTTCTGGTACCACTGTTTATCATGTATCTGATGTTGTTGGTCCTGTAAGTTTAGCATTCCCTAAACATTGTCGTTGTTTCGTTTGTATCTTTCAAAGTTGCTTATCATTTGTTTGTCTGTTCTTCAGAATGGGGTGGTTTATGCTGTGGAGTTTTCGCACCGAAGTGGTCGAGACTTGGTAAACATGGCTAAGAAATGAACCAATGTTATACCTATCATTGAAGATGCCAGGCATCCTGCAAAGTACAGAATGCTTGTTGGCATTATGGATGTGATATTTTCTGATGTTGCTCAGCCTGATCAGGTTTGCTTTTGAGTATTTGTGGCTTTTTTTACTATTTAAAGACAAGTGTAAAGTAATCATGAATATCAGGTTTGTTTTCTGGATTATCTGTTGCTGAGACCTTGCTATTTACATGACCGAGTGCATCCTGCATTTCAAATTTGCTTTGAGTTGCTAAACACCATTTGTATGTGTTTATTCATCAGTGTCCAGTTTTCAAAGCGTACAGCATACTCCATCTTCAAATTTATGTAGTAGCTTTATCTATCATATGCATCTGATGAACTCTACTCGGATTCCCCTTCAAGACTGCATGGGTGATGCAACTCGAGTTTCTGATGCAATATTAAGTTGTTAACTTCGAATTGTTTTCTGATTTTTGTAGAATCCTTTTTCAGATAGTGTTTTTATGGCTTCCTTTTAACATCTGCAAGTATTTGGCTACAATGAGTACTCAAATGTACTCCCATTTTACTCGGATTCTCTTTTAAGACATCATGGATGACGAAATACAGAGTTTCAGATGCTTCGAATTCTTTCTTTGCAAAGTTTTTGTAAATTGTTTTTATTCTCAACTAAGGCATTGATTTCCTGACTCTTTTAATAGTAATTATGTAATATATATATATTCTTTTAAGCTGATTTTTTGTTTCTTTCATTGTTAAAACATGTCACATCCTCACACCATTATTCAGAAACTTTTTCATTGTTTTGCAAGTTCTTTCATTCAGTGCTCTCTTTTCCACAAATGAGTCCGGATAATTTGATACTTATCTATCTCACATCCTTTGCCGATGGAGATGAGTTGAGACATCTTCCATAATTTCTTTTGTTTCTGAGCCTTTGTTTCTTCTTACCTAATTTGCAGGCTAGGATTTTGGCATTGAATGCGTTTTATTTCCTGAAAGCCGGATGTCATTTTGTTATTTCAATCAAGGTTAGTGCTTGAAACTTTTTAGTTTGAAGTGAAATGTGAAACTTTGCACTTTTTGGAGCCAAGTTCATGTGGCTTCAATTTCTTCATAAAGCTTCCTGTTCATTATGTTTTCCTAAACTGGAATGGATATATTTTTTCAGGCAAACTGCATCGACTCTACTGTTCCTGCTGAGGCCGTATTCCAGAGCGAAGTTAAGGAATTGCAACAGGAGCAGTTCAAGCCTTTTGAGCAAGTCACTCTTGAACCTTTTGAGCGCGACCATGCTTGTGTTTTTGGTGGCTACCGAATGCCGAAGAAACAGAAGGCTACAGCATGATGTTTTCGAAGCTTTAATGTCTCGGGTTTGACTGTAATGTTTCATTGTTGTTTTCTACAGAACTAAAGCAATTATTAAATTCTTGTTTCCGTATCAATATTAGCATATCTGTTCCTCCACCAAGGTTGGTTGCCTATATAATTGGGAAAATCCTGGCAAAATCTCTTTGATACATAAGCATTAACTTTATGCAGCAGGTGCCTAAAGTTGAATGATATAATACGAAGTCGAAGCCTACATAACAATAGTAATTAATGATATGAAATTGTGGGGCGAGTCTAACGTACAATAAGGTTACGGTTACGGTTCAACACCAACTGAATATTATAAAACGTGAAACTTAAAATATTATCTACCAAATTAAATATTTTTTATTAATAGTCTCACGACAAGTATCGATACTTAAAGATAAGTTTTTATATTTAATCACTAACATTTTAGGCTGGTCATGTTTTACAACATTTCAATTATTGTCGCACCATTGTTATACCGTAATCTTGCTGCACCCCAGAATTTGTGGATGCACGTTTAACAACTGATGTAAACGCTACTCTTTGTCCTGTCAGTATTGATATCTTGGCCACCCCATTTCCTCATACGTTCCGATGTTTGTTCCACCTGCAAATGCAATGCCACATGAATTAAATGATTCATGAGACAGACCACAACGCTTAAAATCAAAATGAATCCTATTTGTTTTACCGAAGCAATTTAAACTAACCTCCTTGTTCCAATTTGTTTTACAAAGAACAATCAAAAGCAGCAAGGTTTGCAAGGCAGTTCCAGCTATCATACCTCCCCAGAGTCCCTACAACAGCACTTGCTTTGGTCAGATTCCATAACCATGTTCAAAACATGTACATTTATTTACATTGAACTAGTTAGAAACCAATGGAAATGTACACGACCAGGAATAGCATACCATGACTCCAAAGTCGGCTATATAACCGAGGAAGTAGCCGAGGGGAAGACCAAAAGCATAATAGCAACCTAAGTTAATATAAGCAACCAATGACTGCCATCCACCTCCAACAGCAACACCTACAAGAATAATATATAGCCATAAGAAAAGCTAGGCAATACTATTAATTGAACAGCCAAAGAGGATGATGGGATGGGAATGAAGCATATTGAGACCTGATATGACGGGCTGTACACTGTTAAGAACCATGGTGATACCGAGAAGGTATGCCAGATGAGAAACAGCGCGTTGCATCTGTTTGCTGCTGGTAAAAATGACAGCAAACTCGTCCCTGGTTATCACAAGTAGAACCATGCATACAAGGCCGATGAGGAGAGACTCCACCACTGTAACATACACCGAGTATTTGGCTGCTCTTGGATGTCCCCATCCTAGCTCATTGGAAACCCGTACGCTGTCAATAAGGCGGCCAATGAAACAGTAAACCTTTTGATTCAGTTGGGAAAACAAACACATAAGCCCTGTTTGGTGAACAAAATTTTGAACCAAAATTAGAGTATTAAATCACTTTTACACGACTTTTCAGTCATATTTGTTATTTGGTTGTTTGATAAATAGATGATTCCAATAGCAGATTGGATGAATTCTCTAACATTGCATAAGCTGCTAGGAGCAGTTTTTTGAGTTTAGAGAATTAGACGTAGGAGTTATAACTTTTTTGTTCTTGACAATTATAAGGAGAGTTCTCAAATGACATAAATTTAAATAATTTATGTATTTTTTTTTGAAGTAAAACATGTTCTCATATATAATTTAAGTAACTGTTTTCCTTCAAATAGATGAGATTAGTAAATAAGCTTCAAATATCATTTAAATTTAATAATTAATAAAATTACATTTAAAAAGATAATTTTCGTAATCTAATACATATGAATAGATATCAAATATTGATAACCAATAAACTATTCAAACAAATATTGTATATAATATGTCTTTATATGTCATTTTGCTTGTTTAAATAAGCAAACAATCAATTATTTTTTCAAAACTTTTATACAATTAATTAGTCAAATCAATTAATACAATCCACTGCTTGTCAAACTTGATGGAAGGTTGCTAGTGTTTATGCAACCTTTTAATACTAACTTCGACCAAGATAAGACACCATTGCTAATTTGCTATGGCGGACGAAAACTTTCTGTATGAAAATGATGCAAAACTCAATATAATATCTGAGATTTACCTCATAGCAGCGTTTATTCCAATGAACAACATTGCTTCCCACCCGTTCAAGTTCATACTGTCATGCAAACGCAGAAACAAATTAGAAATATAGAGAAAAAAATAAATAAATAAAGTGCACTCACACACACCTACAGTGTGCCTCAGGGAGTGCAAGTGCCTAAAGTTTTTTTCCCTTAAATAAGTGCCTTAAGTTTTTTTTGGACAAAATAGATGTTTTAGTTGACTTTAAAATAAGTTAAAAATGAAATTTTAGTCTCCTATTTCAGTCAAAAAATACTTTAAAACACCTATTGCAAAAAAATATAATTTGGACAGTTATTTTATAGTTAAGCTTTTTCTTATTATGAACTCACCAAATCGAAATGGAGCCGACTGCAATGACTGCATTATCAAGGTGACCGACGAGAAGAATCATGCTCATCATGTACCAGACTTCAAGGCAAAGCATTACGGCCGAGGCAACAGAGAGTCTAACAAAGGCCCATATCTCCTTGAACGCCAGCCATGAAAACCCATTCCACGCCTCGTCGCACCAAAATATAGCGTAAACCACTTGAGCTAAAGTGATCCCCCAGTTGGTAATGTCAAATGCTATGGCCGCACCGGTCGTAGCCAACCCGAACACGTCAATCAACACCCATAGGATCCCAATGTGGAGAAGCAAAGCCACAAACCCAATCCATGCCAGCACGTTCACCTTGCTTTGAGCTTGAAGAAACTTCCCGGTTGGGCAGTTTATGGCCAGCGAAAACAGCTGTGGGATTGTGAGTATAGTGAAATCCCCCGCTAACTCAGCGATCTCTTCTTCTTGGCCAAGAAATTTAAGGATTGGTGTGGCGAAGATGTAAAACGGCAAGATAATGAAACAGGAAGCCAGCAGGATAATCCAGGACCTTTGCATATAAACGCCGAGTAAGTGCGTTTGTCCGGCGCCGAAAGCTTGGCCGCAAAGTGTCTCAAGTGCACTCCCCATGCCAAGCTGCGTTTTCATAATTGGCGCAATAAATTAGGGCGGAAACAGAAAAAAAGGGTATAAATCTTAGTAGTGAGAGAGAAAGAGAGAACCATGAAGCCGAAAGAGAAAGTTCCGATGACGGTGAGAGAAATGGTGACGGCGGAAAGTTCGATGTTGCCGATATGGCCGACGAATATGTTAGTAAAGGAGTTGGTTCCGTATTGGCAAATTATTTGGAAAGCAATGGGACCGGCAATCTTCCAAATCTTCACAGTCTCTATCCAAAACACCCACTTCGCTTCCTTGAAGGTCTTCACCGGCGCATAGTCTCCGTTCTCCAACAACGTCAACTTGGTGCTAAAGGTGGCCGAAGGTGGTGCTCCGTTTAGCAGCGGGGTCGTATCCATTTCGCGGCGGAGACACGTGGGGTGGTGCGGTAGAAGCTGATGGTTTTGGTGTTGATGAGGAGTACGCCCGCTTCTCAAGCCAAGTCTTTCGTTGCCTTTGACTAGGTTTGTTCAAGCTCTCCACAACTCCTTAACTGTCGACTCTCGATAATAATATCAAACCACTATTTCCGACCGAAATATAAATACTTTAAAGTACGAACGTGGCAATTTAATAACCTTTAGTACCAACAACCAATTCATCTGCGAAATAAAGGGGTAGGAATTCTAATATTGTAAATAGAGAAAATTAGATTATAAGGTTTGTCTTATTTAAATTTTTATAAAATTTAATCTAGATTAGTCTACCAATAAATTGAATATCAATGGTTGAACAAAAATAAAACAACCGTTGGTATTTTTAGAAATCTATTAATGGACGACACACAACGTACGTCACACACCACTAATGACACACACCATTATTTTTAATGACTTTTAAATAAATATTCAAATTCTTTATGGGCTCGACATAGTTAACCATATTTCAAAAAATTAAAATTTGTATTGAATAATCATTTTATCTTTTTGTTTCTATTATTGTTTTTATCTTTAATTTAGAATTATTTTTTTTGAACAATGGCATCTGAATTTTATTAATCATCATGAAAGATAATACAATACAATGAAAGAAAAAAGGAACAAGTTCACTAAAATCTCTTACAATGGTGCAAAGAAAAATAGACACTTCCATCGAGATTAGCATACCAAAATTCAAAAACCTTCTTGAATCTTTTTGTCTCTATACAAACGAGACGCTTTACGGGGTAAAAATGAGTGGTGAGCGAACCAAGCTATCAGGCAGATTGCTTCGCTACCCAGGTCTGATTCATCGGCAACCAACCATCAACCGAGTGGGGATCCATCTTTTCAAGACCACTGACAGAACCATAATCAGAGATTAGCGTCATGAAGATCTTTGTACGAGCACCAACCGACCGCTAAGGTATGCTGAAATTATGCTACAATGACAAATGAAACGAACCACAAAAAACAAAGAAAAATATGTCACAAGGACAGAGGAAACGCGTGCCATAAAGACAGAGATTCTTATTAAAATATAAAAAAGCAAAAAAATAATAGATCCGATGGTCGACAACAAATACTAAGAATGATTGCCGACCATCAACCAAAGGAAGAAAAGCAAAGTTGCAGGCGGCATAGATTTGAAAGAGAGCGGTTAGGTTAGAAATTTAAGTATTTTGGAATTAGAGATTGGAGAATTGAAGGTTAGGATTTGGGGAAGGATATGCAGTTAATGGAGGAGAGAAACGATGTTAGGAGGCAAGATTTAACATGGTTTAGTATAGCCTACTTTACGGACGAGAGAAACGAACAATCTACTATCAATTCAGAATACGAAGAGTACAAATACATGATATCTCATGTATCTCAACTCAGTGTACATATCTCAGAACCCGATGGAACCAAAACACCCTTACCAACATCTCTATAATACTCATCTCTACAACGTAGTCACAATAGTTGTAGAGAACCTAAAAGTGGTTAGGTCTCTCTAGAGTGATTCTACCACTTGAATTACAATAAAACACAACTTAATTACCAATTAGAATTTGAGTCAAAATATAACAAATCTTTACCTTGACACAAATTTTATTCGAGCATTGGTATTCAAGTCTTCTACAACTTCAATTTTGACGTAAGTCAAATATCCTTTGAAGCACTGTTGAATCGATTGAGAATGCCTCCTCCTACAACCGAAAGCTCGTTGCGGCAATACTTCTATTGCATGTCTCCAACACTGCTCCACAAAATCAGCAGCAAAATTCCTTCAAAAATGTGCAGCTCGAACCATAGCTCATGATACCATTTGTTAGAAATTTGGTATGCGACAAAATAACCAAAACAATAACAACATAGATCAAGACATGCACAGAAAACAAGATTTAACGTGGTTCAGCATAACTTACCTCCACAGACAAGAGAAACGAACAATCCACTATCAACGTAGAGAACACGAAGAGTACAAATACATGATATCCTATGTATCCCAAAACCCGATGTACATATCCCATAACCCGATGAAACCAAAACACTCTTCCTAACATCCTACAATATCCATCTCTACAACGTAGTCATAATAATTGTAGAGAACTTAAAAGTGGTTACATCTCTCCAGAGTGATTCCCTCTTATTCGCTCATAATTCTAAGGGTTAAGGTCAACTCTATACTTATAAAACTAAATACTTGGTAAGTATTTTTTCACCACTAGAATTACAATAAAATCTAACTTAATTATCAATTAGAATTTGAGTCAAAATATAACATACAAACATGCTCTTTGATATACCACTTCTTTTGAATTCAAAACCCTATACAGATTACACATTCAGTTCTCGATTTTCAACCGCATAATTATCGATTTAATTATGGTTATTATTGTCGAGAAAAAACAAGGTTATCGTATCGTTTGATGGGGATTAAAATCTCCATTATCATCTCTTTTTCCATGAACTGTCCGTCAACATATTATAAAAATGAAAATTTGGTTTGAAATTATTCAATTAGATGGGACTAAAAGATGAACAATTTTTCAAAATCTGAATTATTCCATGAAAGTGAAATATAGAACTCAATAAAAATGTTGCTTGCAATGTTCCTGTCAACATATTCTGACCATTATTGTCGGTGATTTTAACTTATGTTTTGGAATATGATGAATTACCCATCGAATTCCTGCGAATTTTGATATTTATTTAAAAATTATTAAAAATTCAATGGTGAATAGCAGTATAATGTTATTGATGTGTGACTGTGTGTTGTATTCTACAATTTTCTAATATATTTTGTTGGGCGTGAATCCTGTTTTCTTAAATTAGAGTTTCTTTTGCTAAGAAATTCATACTCATCGCATGTAAAAAAAAGCATTTAGGATTCTTTTAAAAATTTTAATGAAATTTATTATTAGTGTATTTATACGTAATCTTTAATTTTTGGTATCTTTTATGCCCATTTTACGGATTTATGTTTGGAGTTTATGGGTCCCTTTCAATAATAATGTTACAAAGTTTCAAACCTATTTTTTCTTAACGGTACAATGTACCTTACCACTACATCGAACACTTAGTGCTTTTATTTGTTGATATAAATCTTAGTTTGATATATAAATTGTGTAAAAAATACATAATCCTCTATAATTAAACGGTACAATTTAAATCTTTAATCCTAAATTCCAAACATAATCTTTTATTTTAAACTCTAAACCTTAAAATAAACGAACTTATTTTAGTTTATACAACCTACTTTTCAAATAATTTTCCTATTAAGAAACCCAGGATCCCAACAAATCTCATTTGAGTTTATTTTAATGCACCACAATTAACATATCATTAGATAAAAGAATATGGATAATTATTTGATACACAGGCGGTGAAAACTTTTAGTTTCTACAAGCGTCTTAATTTTAGGGTTTAGGGGTTTAGGTTTTAGTGATTGTTAATAGAATTTAGGGTTTATGGTTAAAATTTAGAGTTTAGAGTTTATAGATTAAAACCTAAACCCTTAACATATTATCCTAAAACCTAAACCCTAACCTCTAAATACTAAATTCCAACCCTAACCCTTAAATTATAACCACTACCCTTAAATTCTAAACATATACACCTTAAACCGAGTCTCTAAACCCTAAAACTAAGGTGCTTATAGTTTCTACCGCAGGTGTATTGGATATAAATCCAAAGAACATTAGTCAGTATTTTGTCGGTGAAACTTCATTTTAACAATAGGATTACAAATCATGTCGAATGACTTTGAATATTTTTTTTAAATTTGAAATAAATAAATTGACACTTGTTATAATTTTAACTCTACTTTTTTTAACATGCATACTCGTCTAACGGTCTATATTTGAGGTGTGAGGTTATCCCTCACAATAATGTCGTCTTCAAGATTTAAACTCGCGCTCTCATTAGGAGTGCAACGTGCCTTACCAATCAATGCAACCAACGCTTGTTGGTTAGAATGTTTAAAATTAATTATCCTTAAATTTTAAAAAAGTTGAATTAAATTTTGTTGTTCACTTTGTATAACACTAATATCTGATTCATCTATGAACTAATACAAATAATGTGTTGTACCTTAAACTATTATTAGAAAATAATGTCATATTTAACAACGAAGTAAATGTAGATTGTAGCATCATCAGTGTTGGATCCATAAATATATTTGAGGGTGGACACGGATAAAGTCTCAAAATTTCAGGGTGGGCACAAACCTTAAATATTGCAAAAATTTAAGGACTAACTCATAAAAATTAAAAAATAAAGATAACGTGTAAACTTTAAAAAATTCAAGATAGACACGGGCCCACCCACCATTATAATTTATTCGTGGATCCGCCATTGTGCGTCATTATTATTAAAATTTTAATTGTTTAATAAGCATTTCATTAAAACCGTAACAATTGGACTAAAATATACTGTGATAAAATTTAGCTCAAAATAGAATTGAAGTCAAATTGATAAAAATGTGAATGTATATGACTAAATTTATCATTCATAAACAAATATAACATAAATATATGAGATATTTTTGTTGATTTTTTTGGTATAGTCGATATTATTTATTGAGAGGGTCATTTAATATTTTCTAAATTTGGGAGGTCAATAATGAATTACATATTTTTAAGGGTTAAAAAATAATTTTACCGTACAAATTTAAAAAAAAAAATTATATTTTTGTGGGGGTCATGGCCCTCACCGGTCCTAAGGGCCTTCCAACCCTAGTCATTAATATTTGATCCGTTGATTGAGTAATACAAATTGAGTACTTTAGAGACTCATAATGGGAAGATCCTATCAATCAAGTTTATTCCGCACAACATGTAGTTCAAATTCTAAATATTGTTTGAGAAATTTAACATCTTATCTCACTAAATCAATTAACGATTAATATTTAAAATTTTGTTAATAATTTATAATAGACTGATACCATATAAAATTCATAAAATCAATATGAAATTATATCGCAGCATATCCCGAAACAAACCATACAGTCAATAAATAGGGGATCCTTTTGTTATTTCCCCCACAGCATTGAATAAGGGAGTGCAGAGAGACTATTATTGCTTTGTGTCCACTTTATTCAAATCTTCTTCCATAATGATATGGAACAATAGTATCATTGGAGTACATACCCAAAACATCACTAGTTTACGCTCTGATTCGAGTAGCACGAAAGACGTCATATTTCGTGTAAATCAACAAGGATCACCTTGAACCACTTTAAATACAAGAAACTAAATGGGTAAATTGACCTGAGTGGAGAGAAAATAGAAAGGATTGAATTAAAAAAATTTCTTGTAATATCTATTTTCCCGGAAAAAGAGATAAAATATCTTGATAAAGTGGCATTTTGATGCCACCAAGAACGGACAAAGCAAACTCTCCACTCCCAATATTAGGTAGCTAGCGAAGATGAATGCTTTTCTAACAAGAAATGAAGCAAAATTACGTTAAAAATGGCTCTCTTGCTTAGAGCATAAAGCTTGTTCTTAAATTACAGGAAAAATATGTTATTTAATGTCTTTATAATAAAATTAAACAATTTAAATTTTATATGTTTAACAGTAGTGCAAACAAATAAAATTTATAGAAGTTATGTCGGAATCGTTTTTAGGTTCAGTTTTTTTTTTTAAATTGTTTTAAAAAATGGAATTGTCATCGATAATTTTAGGCCAAGTACAATCGAGTACCTATATATTGCTTTTAATAAAATATTTTTGAAAATCTATTTAAAATGACAATTTATGAAAAATGCATTTAAAAAATCAATTTAAAATTGCGTTCGAGAGTGGGTTATTCGTAGAAAGGTTAAAGCATCCTCACGGTGACCAAAATCAGTATATATTTAAAATCATATGTTGGAAGAATTATATCATAGACTCTTTCTACCACTTAAGATATGGTCCCAACCAATAAAATTAATACACATCACTTATTTTTTTTTCATGTCATACTCACACATAAGCAATGCTCATAAATCTATTTTAATACTTAAAATATTAAAGGAAAGACAATGTTATTATTGATTTCTTCTTTTCTATCATTCGAGAAATTATATCATAGGTGGTAGAAAGGTTATATGATATAATTCTTCTAAGCAAGATAGCATTTTTAACGTAATTGTACTTAATTTCTTGTTAGAAAAAAGCATTCATGTAACACCCTTGACCCGAATGTCACATTTGGGCCTCAAGTCCAACCTAAAACCATAAAATTTCTCAATTCGGTTTAGCCCAACAAGGTATTTCTTAAAACATTTAAAGCAAACAGTTGAAAATATAGATGAATACTCAAAACGATATAAATGAGCTCCAATTTACTTTAAAACATTTGAACATTCGATTTGATTAATACAATTTCAAAAATAAGAATTGCAAACTCAACCACGTAAGGTCCTATGAATATACTGCCCACTAAATACAAGTATCGTACTCTAAAAAACACCGCATGTTGGAATCCCGTACAGACAATGCTCCACGAACCCACGAACTGACGATCAACCTACGCACGGAAACAATGATTCTTAGCGCTGAGCTTACAAACGATGAGCTTACAAAGCTCGGTGGTACACATCTATTTTACTATACTTCATGCTAATCACAAACATAAGCATGCAAGCTAGTACGAGCAATAAGGAGAGATAAATAAACACGTGGTGCTACCATTAGTCGCCTGAACACATGCTTTCATCAAAGCGACCATCATACATGGCATACAAGGCCCAACCATGCTCACAACATGGCAATATAACATCATATAGATATGGAGCTACCTCTAGCTGCCTAATCATATAGCATAGTAAGAAAGCATAAGCTTCTCATAGCATATAAGCATTATACCAGAATATAGGAGTGAGGCTCGGTCCCACTAAGCATCAGGGTCATACACTCTTTGGGGTGATGCCCGATACCACTAAGCGCCAGGATACATACACCCATGCACGAAATCTCTCATCAAGCATCTTCGAATGAGTCCTCCTACTAAGCATCGGGTTCATACATTCGAAAATATTTAACCATGGTGTTGCAGTATACTCTTTCTCACACTGGGTATCCAGATCCCACCAAACAATGGTAACTCAACCATTTGGGCGTCCATTTCAGGACATAGCAAGTACACGTCCACCACACAACACATAGCATCACACGATCCACCAAGGATCCCTACGGTTGTTATTACCACCAAGTCACCCAATTAAGTTTACCAACTTATTAATACATTATGGAAGTGTACATTAATCATCCTCATTAATTATCTTATTAAGCCATATTATCTTATTTATATCCCGTATCTATTTCCATCTTTTATTAGCATTATAAATTATTTCGTTTAGTGGGTACCAATACTCAAACACGAGTACGATACGGCACCCCTAGGTATCAGTACTCACACGCGTACCGATATTGATATAACTTACTGGAAATCCTTAATTTCTACAAGTATCGGTACGGTTCAAACCGTACCAATATGGTCCCCAAACGTGTACTGGTACGGCCAAGGCTCGTACCTATACCCTATTTATGAGATAGTACAATTTTCTTGAATTACGATGTTACAACGCTTATTCGATCCCTAAAGCTTATGAAAGTCAATATGGTTTGTTTACTAACGCATTCATTCAATTAATATTAATTATCGGCTTCATAATCATTTATTCGAATATTACCAATTATTAGTCCATTTAGAATAACTTTCATCGAACATGTCAATTCATATTCCAAACACTCAAGCAACACCATATGTAAATCAACCAATCAAATAATCATACAAATATTCAAACGACCCTACAAGGTCTTTGAAGCTCATACTAGTCTCGAATATTCTCAAGTTCATTAGGCATCTCAATATTTACCAAGTCTCATAATACCGGTCTCAACACATGCTTATTCATCGTCTACCTATTTTACATATACTAACACACAAAGCAATCACATTTATGATGCTTATGAAGCAATAGGAGTTTGAGGTGTACTAACCTTAAGCCAACGCGATAAATCCTCATCCGAGCTCCTTCAATCATTTCTTTAATTCCAATATTCGAGTCCACCAAAACCTCGGATAAAACAAATACGACTACATGATCCATTTCACACTATCGGACTACTTTAGAGGATAAAACGCGTAAAAATAACTTACCGGGTTCAAATTTGGCGAAACGAACTGTGCCAACAAACTCAGAACGTCGAGAAACTCCCGAGTATGGTCTTTTGGAAAAAGTCAACGTTGGTCAACGGTTAACGCTGGCGGTCAACAGCGGCGCGATGGCTGGTGGCGCGGCTGGCTCGAAGGGCCGGCTTGCTAGATCAGCTCAACTTACGGCTTGGGTCGGTTCAGCTTGGTCCAAAGGCTCAAGCTCAACAGCTGAGCACGGCTGTTATAATAGCATGGTCGGCCGAACGTCGCTCATGCGTAGGCGGCGAAGCGTGTGGTGCGTGCGACGACTTCCGATAGTCGAACGGTGACGACGAACGTTTAGATTGGCTATTTTTTGGCTTCTGATCACGATGGTGGCTTCCGTTTTTCAATTCGAGCACTCGAACTACCCAACTCAATAACTCAAATTTTCTTTTCTCTCACCCTTTCCGACGACGGCTCCGATGGCGACGTTGATGGTATCGATAAACTCGTCTCGACGAGATGAACACAATGATGGTAGAAGTGTCGACAACGGATGACCGAATCTCGATAAATCAGATATGAAAATTTAAATAGGAAGAGAGAAAAAGAGAGATAAAAAAGTGGGAGAGAGAAAGGGATATAAAAATTTAATTTTCCCCATCCCTTACTCTCCACTTTAATTCAAATGTCTTATTCAAAAATATCACGATAAAATCGCATCTTTAAGCCCCCAATCTCTCGTCATTCCACAAAAAATATCACCTCTCCTCTTTGATTTAAATCCTTAATTTAAAATACCAAACTCGTATTTTAGATCTGAACCCAACGAAATTTTTTGTTCGTTACAATTCATCTTCATGAGCTACCTAATATTGACAGTGAAGACAAAGCAATAATAGTCCCTCTGTACTCCCTTATTCAATGTTGTGGGGGAAATAACAAAAAGAAGGTCCCCTATTTATCGACTGTTGGCTGGTTACGGATGGCCATGTATGGTTTGTTTCAAGATATGCTGCAATATAAATTTTATATTGATTTTATAACTCTTATATGTTATCAGTCTCTTACTATTTATTAACAAAATTTTGAATATTAATATCATTTTTTATTTAATGAGATCATGTGTTAAGCTTCTTAAATAATGTTTAAGATTGAATTATGATTTTGTGAGTGGAACAAACTTGGTTGGTAGGATTACCCCATAATGAGTCTCTACGGTATTTAATTTATATTACTCGGTTAATGGATCAAATATCGGTGACTATACTAAAAATCAACAAAATATCTCATATATTTATGTATTATTTGTTTATGAATGATAAATTAACATAGAAAAAAGAATGTCATTTAATCATGTAACATCTCAAACTCGATTCGACTCAATCAAAGGATCTAAAATGTCACATTGAGCCATCAAAGTGTTTGACCAATTTTTTATTTCTTCTAAAACCTTTGTTGAACCAAGCATTTAAATATATGAGATATTTTATTAATTTTTTGATATAATTACCGATATTTGATCCATTAACTGAGTTATACGAATCATATACTATAAATATTAATTACGAGACGATCATATCAATCTAGTTTTTCCCGTACATAACACCATAATTCAGACCCTAAAGGATAGATTATATCATCAAAAATCCACTTAATATACCCAATCCAATACTCAGCCTGTCAGATAAGTCCTTTTATTACCCCATAAGAACTCTACTCGTGTATCTCAAAGTTTATTAGAAATTGGGTTCCTAAAACCATAAGCTTGAGCTCCAACAGCTCTCTGAAACTTATGTAGCACTACTCTACATATTCAGGAGTTGGTGATCACCCTAAGGTGCAGGTGGATCTTGGATGACTAGAGAATCCTTAACTACTAAACTTCACGACCACGACCACGACTCTATCTCAAGTGACTCTACGACCTCTACCACTACGTGTATCCATCGAAGTCTATCTAAGTCTCTACAAATATAGAAAACCAAACACCTAAGTTAAATACAGTAGTAGAGCCTCAAATCAAGAAATTTACTTTATCAGAAAAATATTTAAAGTGAGGAATTTTAGAATAACATCCCATTTTCCCAAAATACTTTTAATGCATGTAAAAATTATCTAAGCTTTAAAAAATATATCATGTGAGTCTCACAGTTCGAGAGTTCGAACTGGCTCTAATACCAATAAATATAACACATAAACAAGTTTAAACGTTACGGTCAAATCTTGAAGATCCCATTTATGTTATACTTATATGTAGGATTCGTGTTTAATAGCGATTAAAAACGTTGAGCGCTTAATAAGATTATAAAGAATTAGCTAATGAGGTTTGAAGGTTAATAATAATTGTCACTGACTTTAATAAAAGCTTTAACCAAATATCTAAATGCATATAAAAATCCATTATAAAATCCCTGAAAATATAGGTATCCAAAGTCCAATACAAAAATAATCCAATGAAAATAATGTTTAAATATAATATACAGTAACCTGTAAAAACATACTATGTAAAATAGATGTCAATCTTCTGGATACCAAATCAAATCCTATTGGTAATGAGTATCTATAACGAAATAAAACTAAAGGGTAAGCTAGAGAGCTCAGTGTAGGGTAAGAAAAACTCGACTCAATTCGAAAAAAACTGAATTATTAGACTTGACTTGAGGCGAAAAAATTGACTAGTTTTGACTCGACTCAATTCGAAAAAATTTCAAATAAAGTTTGAGTTATAAAATGAAAATTCGAATAACTCGAAATTTTTAGTAATTAGTTTATCAGTTTCCATATTCAGTCTATCAATTCTGCATGATATATTATGTATATCACATGTGAAAATATGAAGAAATATATATGTACATCGTATATGCATATAGAAAGCCGTTAAAATTGGAATTAATATGTGCATCACTCAGCCCTAAGTATATGCATATAGAAATATATATGTGAACCGCTACGTATATGAATATAGAAATATATATGAAGAAATGTATGTGTACAATTAAATTTGTACAGAAACTCAAAAACTTGACTCGATTCGAAAAAAATTCAAAGAAAGTTTGCATCGTAAAATGGGACTTGCAAACTCAAATAACTCAAAAAAAATTTACTCGACTCGACTCGATTGAACACTCAGCCCTAGCTCAATGTTGTCCTTTTAAGCGCAAACAATTACCAGTATCACACAAACAGAATAAATGATGTATAACATCAATTTAGAAAAATAATCATTTCAACATAGTATCATCTATCGTTAATGCAATGCATTCTATTAATCCCTATCTACCATTTAAAATGTTCCTCCAAAACCTCATAATCAACACGCACCAATAAAGTGGAATTGTACAAAAGCTTCCTCTTTTCTTCAACAAGCATCCACTTCCTTCTTTCCCCTTGTTTGGGATAACTCACCAACTTCTTTAACTAATCAACAAGTACATAATAAAATACTAATACTTTTAGGAGGTTATTGAAAGTAAGAGAATGAATCTATAACATAAAAACTAGATAGAATTCACTTGAAGAACTTGCATAACTTAAACCCTCCTAAAACCTCAACAAGCTTCTTATCACCCTTCCAATAAGTTACAGATCTTTTCTTGAAGCTCTAGGGATGTAGACTAACAGTCTACCCTCCTTAAATCCCAATTGAGTCAATGTTCAGATCAACACTCATTCATTGACTCGAAAATTTAAATTGTTACAAGTAACTAGAAAATGCTAATTTTTTTGTCATCTTCAAATTGATTTAAATCTTTATATATGGTTTTAGCATAAACATTCAAAAAAAATATCTCAAACTTGTAGCGATGTCCAACTTTATGTTCGCTAAAAAAACGAGTTTTATCTATTGTTTTTGAGGTGTTTGGGGGTCTTTCGGATATATTAAAAATCATCCGTGGGGTTTTTTAAAAAAAACCGTATTTTATTTAAGAAAATGGAGTCACCACCGGCCACTTAGGTAGGCCGGACACCATAAAACCAGAGATTTTAAAAACGTTGGGTTCGGGAGTCGGTTACGGATGGGGAAGGATTAGCACCCCCACACCGCCCAAAATTGGTATTTTAATAATTACCGCTTTATTAATATTAAACTTTCCGGATTAAAGTGACGATTAAATTAAAATTTGGTCATAAATGCAAGTGAATTTTAAAAGCCCCATTATCCGAGAGTAAACGCCCAACCACCATCACTACGCCTGATACTGGCCCCGTTTACGCTCGGATAAAAGGACACCGCATTGACAATTTATATATCTCTTATGCAGTCTTAGCAAATAATTTTAAAACATACGTATACATCAACATGGTTTTAAAACATACAAGGACCATCATAAAATTAAACAATACTAATAAAATATGTGAACAAGAAAAAGAAATAAAGCTTTTAAAAAATAAAATAACCCTATCATGCTTAAACATATTAAAGTGATCCACAACTATATCACATACATGACATGGATAAGATACAATGTTAAACTAACGAAATAAGGCAACAGACCTAGACATGATACTAGAATCAAAAACATCAAATAAAAACTAAAACCTAGACACCACAATTTTACACGAAACTAAATCAAACAGGTAATAAGGTACTTAATTTCCTATCATGCTTCGAGATCAAACAAACACATAAATAACATACTTATATACATAAAAACATGGCATAGGTATAATATGATAACCAAACTAAAACAAAATATTTAAAACGAACATATATGTATCATATGGATGGACAAATTAAAACATAAAAAACAACACCTCTAAAAACAAAAACAAAGATGATATAAAACCTATATTAAGGTGATGAACAAAATAAATATATCAAGAATAAAATGAACATGTTAATTATAGGCAGTCATGTCGTATAAACTAAATTAAAATACGACGCTAAAAATGCGTGGTACGAACAAACAAAATAAACAACGTAGAAAACACAACCCAAAATACGCAAATAAACATGTATGAACAAAATGAACTTGCTGACAACATGTAATAGAAATTAAATGACACAAATATTCAAACATGAGAAAGGTCTGAAATGCAACAAAAGGAAAATCATGAAGCAAAAATTAAATAAACAAGAAACATATTCAAGGATTTAATTAAAAACTGAAACATACTTGCAGGGACTGGATATGCAATATGACCAAGGGGCAAGCTCAAAGTGCAAAGTTTGAAAACGCAGAGTGGCCTGTGGGGTAATTAAACCATTTGAAATCTGAGTTCGGTTTATTTGAGGGCTAAATTGAAATATTTTGAAAAGCTATAAGGACCGGGATTGCAAATTACCCAAGGGGCGAGACAGAACTGAAAATTTCAAGTGTAGGGAAAGATTTATGAAGCAATTTACCCATTTTCGTTTTATTTTAATTCTATAAAACTCACCCAACTGGCCCCCTATTTCATTTTTCCTTCATTTTTTTTGAACCCTAAAAGAGACTCTTCAATCTCTCTGTTTATCAGAGAATGCAACCCTCAAACCCCCTTCAGTCGCCGTGGTTCTAGAGGCCGACGGTGGTCCGGCTACTCCGGCCACCGCCCCCTAACACTCAATCGTCCTAAAACCTAGCCATGACTCCCGTCCAGAACCGAAACCTCTCTACTTTCAAAAGGTCGAACCAAAATCCTTCTATTTTGAGACCGCAAAACCTAGACCCCTGACGTTTCGAGACAAAAACAAAGAAAAATCCCCTTTTTGTGGCTCACTCCTTGGAGTTTATCGCCGGCAGTAAAGGATTTTTCCTTAGGTAGACTCTATCTTTTTTTTCCTTTTTGGCTTATTACTTACATGCATGCATAAAATGAGAGAAAGAAAAAATTACCAATGGAAGCTCTGTTTTTTTTTGTATTTCTGGAAAAGACTCATGATATTACAATTTTTGTTGGTTTACATATATGCCTGATCTCTGATTGTTTTTGGTAGAAGTATGACACAAAATACATATTTTTCGTGATTTGGTCACTGATAGATCTACTTTTTTGTGTTTTTGGTGATGCGTCTGTGTGGTGGTTGGTACGACGGCATGGTGAGCGGCGTGGTGGAGATGTCTTGGCTAGATCCGTTCTCGGTCGTTGGATCAGATTTGATCCAACAGCTGAGATGCCTTGAAGATCAAACGGTTCAGATACATGCTTGAATGGGCGGGACTGCACCAGATCGCGACACTTGGAGCTCAGCAGCTGAGGAGCCCAACGCGTGAGATGCACGCACGCGTGGGAGATTGAACGCTCCACGCGTGAACCACATGCGGCAGCTGGACGGGTTACCTTCCTTCGATCGTGGTCGTTGGATCAAGATCTGATCCAACGGCCCAGGATTAGCTGCACACAAAAGGGCAATTAGAGTTAGATAATACTAGGGTATAATTATCTGATAGGGATTGGGGCTTTGGGTCAAACGGGCTTTGTAAAATTTAACTCTGGGTTGTGTAATATATAATAGACTGGGCATTTAATTTAATAGTGGGGTTTTATTTTCAGATTTTTTTATTTATAATAATAATAAAAATAATAATAATAATACTGCATACGTGCACACACATAAACATACATGCAAACTACACATACATATCACATTAATATAATATACAAACATACATGCATATGTACTCATACACATATGGTTTACATACACATTAATCACACGTATAGTAATGAACATATAATATAATACGTATACATGCAATGATAATATATTTATTAATAAACTAAAGTAGATTAACACAATACTTATACACCGGATAAAAATGAGTGGTTACAAAACTTAAATGTATTGTTTTATTTATTTATTTTGTTCATACTAGTATATTAATGTATATTACTTGTACTCAGTGACTGAATTGAAATTATTTCAATAGTTTAGTGGTCTAATTGAAAAAAAATCATAGTTTAGTAGTCAAAATAAAATCATGCTAATAATTTAGTGGACTTGGAGTTGGTTAACCCTAAAAATTCAATTTATTACAAATAATCTCACAAGCATGTCTATTTTCAAACCAAAATCTAAAGTCCTAATCCTAAAACTCTAACCCAAAAACTAAACTTTAAACCCTAAATTCTAAACCCAACAACTTAAACCCCTAACCTCCAAACCTTAAACTAAAACCCTAAATAACCCGCTTGTGGAAACTTTGTTTTCCACCATTAGTGTATACGATAATAGTCCTATTTATAATAGTATTTGTGTAGGAAAGTAGAACAGTTTGCAACGGCATTTATTTCAAGTTTACAAAGGTTACATGACCGAGACCAAGTCTGGCATAAGCGAATTACATGAATTGCAGAACTTTTACCCCGAAGGCATAGCCAAGAAAAGTAGCAATGGCAATGCCAAAAATGCCAGCAAGAATACCAGGAATAACCATAGAACCCCATCCCTTGGCGGTTGCCATTCCACATGCCGTTGTAGGACCTCCGACATTGGCGTTTGATGCTATAAGCAAGAGCTTTAAGTCGAAACGAAACAGCTTCCCTAGTCCCAGAATCAAAGCCAGATGGATGGCAATCTGAACCAGAGAAAACATGAAAATACTGGGGGCTGTTTTGATGACAGTCCATATGTTTCCACTTGCACCCACCACAGTGAAAAATACCTGGATAAAAATATATATATATATATATATATATATATATATATATACATCATTGCCAAAATTCAACATACAGCAACAAGAATAGTTGGAAAAGAAACAAAAAGAACAAGAATAATTGGTTTACCTGCATCAGAATTAGAGCCATGGCCTCCCCAGATGGTGCAAGATGGGAAAACTGGGTGGGAAATACAGTTGCCAAAATAACAACAATTGCTGTAACTGCAGGGAGGATACCTCCCGGAATGCCAAAATATTTTGTAAGATAAGCACCGAGTTTGCAGATGGCAAAGGATACCGCAATAGCTGTCGCTATCTTCAGGACAGGAAGTTTGCCATCAGATTCATACCCCTCACCCGTTGAAGAGTCTGCTTAAGTCTCAACACTTTAATTAGATTATACAAAATTCGAAACATAACATATCACTCTACTGACTTCAGCAGTCACATTTGATGCAGAGCGTGAGGGAAAAAATGAGAAAAACCAAAATATAAAAAGTAGAGAAAAAACTTCATTGGTAAACCCATTTAATCTCAATAACCGATACATATTCATAGTGAAGACACAGATTAGTCTATCAAATGATACACAATAGGAGCTTTGCAGACCTTCAGGTGATGCTGAAGTCTCTGGAGGTACTTTTGATGCCAAAGCAAATAGTGTTGTAAAATATACTGCACAGATAACATTATCCGCAGCTAGACCAGCAGCTAAAACAGATGGTGAAACATCAAGGGCATTTGAAATGGCAACATAATTAACAGCTGAACATCATCAGAAAAGTAGCTTCATCAGTTTTTATAAACAAGGAAACAAATGGAATTCGGTAACAAATGTATTAAGATTGTAGGAAGTGGAAGAATAAATTACCTCCGCCGATATGCCTACCCATTAGTGCAGCAGCTATCTTCCAACTATCTGCACCAAGTGCTCTCATCGGCACTATCAAATATGCCAATGCTGTTCCAACTGTTGTAGCCACTGTTATGCAAAACTTGGAGACCAAAAATAAGGGAATAGAATTGCAGAGAAAGCAAAACCAAAAGCTGCTAACTCAAAATAATGACACTAAAAGTAAATTAAATTAAGCTAAAAATAAGATTAACAAATTGAAATGACCTGATCCCAACAAGAAAGCAAGGAGAAGTTTTCCTGTAGACTCAATCACACGTCGCAAATCGGCTCGAAACAACAACAATGGAACAGCCAATGGGAGCAAAAATTCCAGTACTATGGAGTAGGCTTTAGCTTCAGAAGAAATTATCCCCAAATTACTAGCAGCAAGTCCGATCAAAGTACTAACCAACGCACCGCTCAACGCACTTCCAACCTTTGTCTTCTCTGACCTTCAAGTTCAATCAATTAAACAATCATCTATAATACCCAGAAATTGTCCTGGAGAAAAGAAATTAAAAACCCATTGCCTCCAGCAATTAAAATTTTATAGAAATTTGAGAAACAGAGATTACCATAAGCCGAAGGCACCGGTAGCGAAGAGAGCAGTCCAGGTTCCCCATTGGTCGTTGGGAGAAATGAGAGGCAAGTTCAATTGAGATTTGGCTATAAAGGGTCGGCTAGAATTAGGGTATTGATCCAACCATTTAGGGGAGAGAAAAGTTTGGGTTCTTTTAAGAGGTAGCAACCTTGAGGTTGACGATGACGAGTGTTGGGAAAATGAAGCTCTCACCCGTGAGATTAAATGGATATTCTGGCGAAAAAGTCGGGAATTTGAGGATTGGAGCGCGGGGCCATCTAAATGAAGGAATGGGTGTTTCGACGCCATTTTCAAAAGAGAGAAGAAGCGGAGATCAACGTTGAAAAAACAGTGACTGGAACAGACAGCTGAATGGAGGAGGTTTGTAGTTGTAGTGAAGTTGTACTAGTGGTGGAATCTTTCTAATCTTTTTGTTGTTGTTGTTTTGTCCTAAAAAGCTTTCAGAATAAACTCTAGGCCTTTGATATTGCTAAAATTAGATCTGATCTACATAAAATACGGTGAATGATAATGAGATTTTTGGGACTCCCAAGTGAAGGCTAGTAGTAACTGGGCATGGAGAAAGCTGCTAAGATTGCTTGGTGTTTTGGCTCTTGTGAATGGGTTGCAAGGGGGTTATAAGGTAATGAAAGTTTGGGAGAAACTTAGGTACAAGCAACCCAAGATCCTATGGTTTCGAGTTGTTTGGGAAGGTCTTTCTGTCCTTCGTCATTCATTTATCTCTTAGTTAGTGGTGTTGGACAAATTATCAACTAAGGAGAGAATGCTTAACTGGAAAATTATCATTGATCCTTTGTGTGCTTTCTGTAGTGTTGCTGTTGAAATTAAGGATCATTTATTTGCACTTTGCAGTTTTTTACTTCAGGTTTGGTTACTGATTTTGCAAGCTTGCCATCTCCCAGTCTCTTGTGATTGCTGGACAGAGTTAGTTTCTTAGGTGCAGGTGAAAGGCAGGAGTAACAGTTGGCCACTATTATTCGACTTGTTTAGTGTGCCTTTAATTATTACATTTAGCAGGAGAAAAATCGAAGACAACATGGTGAAAGAGCTCGCATGGTTACTGATATTTTTGTTTATATACAGAATGATGTTTGATACAAATTGTTAGAGTTGATTTCTGATTCTTGTTTAGCCACTGGTTAGGCTTCATTGGTTATTTTGACTTGATTGTATAGAGTCTTGCCTGGCCTCGGTTAATTTGTTTATGTATAATATGCATATGAAATTTTGATTTAGGTTTAAATTTACGCATGAAAATCTGATTTTAATTTAATGATATACATTTTACAAATAAATAAATGCATTCATTTATTTTTATATTGGATGAATATAATTATTTATGTATTTTGAATTTAGCTAGTGGCTTTAGTGAAAAAGATGATGATGTTTATTTTAAGAGACTCTAGTTAAAATATATGTGTGTGCTTTATCAGAGAGTTAAAAAAATATAAACAGATACTTTCATGTAATCATATCAGTACATTAAAAAATTTATTTACGTATTCAATATCTTTTTGACAATAACTGAATTTTATTAAAAATTTATGAAATATATTATAAATACAGCACATCCAGAAGGGAGAATAATGGAGACTAGTCTACCAAAATCTCAAAAGTACAAAGAAAAGTAAATACTTTCATAGAGATTAGCATACCGTCAAAATTTATAAGTCTTCATGAATCTCTTTGTCTCTGTCCAAACGAGACGTATTACGGGATGAAAAAGAGTGGTGAACAAGCCAAACTATCAGGCAGATTGCTCCGCTCCCCATGACTGATTACATCAGCAAACAACCATCAACCGAGTGGGAATCTATCTTTCTATAACCACCGACAGAGTCATAATCAAAAATTGGTGTCGTGAAGATCTATGTGCGAGCACCAAACGACCAATAAGGTATGTTGAAATCATGCCAAAATGACATATGAAACGAAACCACAAAAATAAAAAAAAAACGTGGCACAAAGGCAGAGGAAAAACATACCATAAGAGCAGAGATTCTTATAAAAAATTAAAAATTAAAAATATAACAAATAAAAGTAAGATAAATAATAAACATCAACAATTGACAACCAACATCTAAATGATTCTCGATCGCCGGCTAACTCAAAAAATGAAAACAATAGCAAGCGACGCTCTTTGGCTATTTTGAAAGAAAACTAGGGTATGTTTTAACTAGACTTAGTTTCTTTTTACAAGTGTGCTTATTATGTATTCAATATTTAAACATAATTGAGTTCAAAATATATCTATATACATTTAAACATAATTTATAACGGCCAGAATTTTTGTTGTCGAAATCCATAACTTGACTTGGAGCAAGTGTAAGGGATCTCAAAATTCATCATGTTGAGTGGACTATATAGTACTAATACAAGCAAAGTGGAAATGGAAGAAACACAAATGAAATAATCCAAGTTAGCTCAATTGATAATGTGCCCATTAAAAGCACAAATTTTAATGAAAGAAATCAAACTCATTTTTAGTGCATTTCTTAACCCCCCATCACTCATTTTATTCTCCACACTTTCATTTTTTTTCTTCTCCAGTCAAAACTCCATAGACAAAAAGCTTGTCGATGTTTAAAGGATAGTGTTGTTGCACTTTTTGATGAAGAAACAAGTATTTCTTCCATAAAAGTTTCAGAAAAAAATCAGATCTTTTTCCTGCATTTTTATCTTTTGCCTTGTGATGGGTTTTTTATGGTTGAAAACTGAATTTTGTGAGTTTAGGAGTAAGATTAGTATTTATTTAAAATTTATAAGCCAAATTAAAAATAACTCATTTTATTAATGTGTCGCACCATTAAACTAACAACATTTAACGTACCAGTGATCAAAATATTATAAACTTTTAATTGTTGGGTGAGGGTTTAGGGTTTAATTTTTGGGCAAAGTACACAAATGGTCACTAGACTATCATAAAATATTCATTTTGGTCATCAAACTTTCATTTGTTACAAAATGGTCATTAAATTTTTTTGTTACAAATTGGTCACTAAGTCGTTAACTGCAGTTAAGGGGGTCACGTGACAGTTAAGAAAATTTGTATAATTGCACATTTAATTATTTACATTTATATATTCAATTAAATTGGTTCTAATTCAGAAAAAAAAAATCAATTTGGTCCTATTTTTTATTAAAAATAATTTAATATTTTTTCCTCAAACCAAATGATGCCATGTGTCACCACGTAGTCGAAGAAAAATAAATGAAAGAAAATATGGTTGTGTACCTGGCTGTTTCCGTAATTTTCACCATCTTACAAGGGTCATTCCAAATGCCCCTCCTTTTCAATCCAAATTCTCAAGCTAGGGCTATAAACGAACTAAACTTTCAGCGAATCGTTCGGCGAGAAGTTCGTTTATGTTCGTTTATTTATTAAACGAATGAACATGAACAAGATTTTTTGTTCATTTAATTAAATGAACGAACACGAACAAAAGGCTCGTTCGTTCATTTATGTTCGTGAACGTTCAGTAATCCGTTCGTTTATGTTCGTTTAAATTTATTCACATATGTCTAGGGGTAAGCATTAGATCGAGTCGAGTCAAAAAAATTTGAGTTATTCAAGTTGACAAGATCTATTTTATGACTCATTAAAAACTTCTTTCTTATCGGTTAGGAGTGTTCATTGTTCGGTTAAACGAACTAACCGACCGAACCAAAACAAAATTGGTTAATCTGATAGATAATTTTAGGTTTCAGCTAAAGATTAAGAGTTTTTTTCAAATTTCAATTATCAAATAATTCGGTTTAAAATCGGTTAATTAACTGAATTAATCGAACTAACCCAAAATATTAAATCTTTAACTTGTTCAATTTACTCGTATGAATAATTGGCATGGGGTAGTATGTTCTATCATTTTAATTTTTCTAGTTTACATAGTGAACTCTAAGAGATTTGCAGTGTCCTCAGCAGCGACCAAAGTGTTACAGCGCAGAGGACTATGCTTTACAAAGTTTTAAATTAAAATTTCTGCATTGTAGAGGGTTTTGCAAGGAGATGTTCGGTTTTTGTGTAATAATTGTATCTATTTCTAGTTTTATTTTTCAAAGAAGTTATAGAAGATTTGTCTCTATATTACTAAATTGTGTAGAGTGCTTCAATGTTACTGTACTGATGAAACACACAGAGGACGATTTATTTTCATATTCTTGCAGTCTTGGATACGGGAAATGGTTATTTCCCTTTTTGGCAAATTTAGATTTATGATTTGTTGTATTCACGTAGACCTACAGTTGTAGGTATCCCTAATGGTTATTGTTTGTGTCACGAAGCTAGAATTTTACGTAAGTCAACATGCAGAACTAATGTGATAAGTAAAGAACTTTCCAAGACACTGAGTAAGTGTAAAGCCTTAAATGAAGGAGAAAAGCAGCAAGAGAAGAGAGCAAACGGTTTAGAGTAAATGCTTTAATTATATTATTTAAATGATGAATTATGCAAATGAGGCGGGAAAGATCTTTATTTATAGTTCAGTTTATTTGCAATTACTGATACAAATCGAATTACATCAATGACTAAGATAAAAGTCCATCTACCACAAAACTAACTATAAAATATTTCATGAGATGTCACCTACCACAAAACTATTAACTAAGAAATATCTCTATCATTAGTGCCTTTAGGTGACAAACCTGAATATCAACTATTTAGGTTCTGGCTTGTGCTACTTTATTCTCAGTGTTTGGTTGTGAAGATAGGGGGCAATCATATTACTTTCACTTGTTATGCTGGCCCATATCTGGCTGTATTTTGATGAGATAAAATGTGATCTAAGTATGTGTGTGTGCGTTTCCCAGTTGGTTTCATTTCAACTTACAATGGCTTGCTTATTCTTACAAATTTTAACAGGTTGGGTCAACCGTTTTGCCCGCGCTGGTGATGCTGCGATAGAAATAGCAGAAAACACTGCCTTACGGGTGAGTGACCCTTTGCATAAATCTGTTGAAAAACTCTAAATTTCTAGTACCAAACAAGCAATGCATGCCACCATATGCTTACATATATAGGAATATAGTTTTTCTGTACTTTACAAGGAGAATCTGTTCCTGCCATCGCTTTGGTCTTCCTATTAATCACTTAAGTGTGAGTATTTCTTGATGTAACCATTTGTCTGTTTCAAAGGCTTTGTGTTGGAAGCGTTTGCCTTAAAACTTTGCAAAAATAGGAAAGGTGGTTTAACATCCGACTGTGAGCTGCATTCCTATCCTGATATTGCAAAGATAGAAAGTGCTTGCATAGTAAATTGCAGCAGTCTTTTGATTTTATATTGACAAGCATGGAAGGCACAAACTGAAAATTGCAATATGGTGCTTGAAGTTTGAAACCTTGCTATGTTCAGTGCTTGACATCAGTGTACTGTTAATTATTGCAGCTGAGACAAGCCAAGACAGAGATAGTATCGGCTAGCAAAGTGGCATATCGTTTTCTTGTGGATGTTACATCTAGTTCCAACGGTGGTAATGATAGCCCCAACAACACAAACAGAGGAAGCCCCCGATTTCAAGCAGCTTGGTTTAAAAACCTCATCACTACTGCTGCCAAACCATCTAGCAGCTCTGAAGTTGAGGCTCAGGATGGCAGTGCTTTTGAGCAGCATCGGCAACAAAAATTCCAAGATTCGGAAAGACCAGAATTCACAAGATCCAGAATGACCATGGCAACAAAACTCAAGGCATGATATGCGACTGGGAACAGTTGCTGGAAGCTTTGTTTGTTGTGTAATAGTTGAAACTATGCATAGCCAATCGGGGTGTCATTCAAATGTATCCAAACTGAAATTTTATCATGCCCGTGGATTGAAGTTCATTGAAAGATTATCTGAAAACCCTTGTGCTTGGGCAAGTCTCCATTTCTGTAGGTAATATTGAAACTTTCCTATAGCACAAGCATTTCTACAAAGTGATCCTGATTTGCATATTTTACCTTTATATAATTTTATAAAATTATTTTTTGATCGATGTAACATTTTTTCAAGTCAACACATTTGTCTATATGATACTACCATCTCAGCGTGCACTGTCATATAGGTTTGTCACGTCATTTCAAGTTAATTACTGACAGTTGATTGACAGTTTTCATTCGCAGATGGGTCATTCTGACCTAAAATAAAATGTTGAGGGTTGAATTGCTAAAAAAAATAGGAGCCAAAGTAATTATTCAGTCAAATATTGCTGATATTTTTTGACTTTATGTTGGATAAAACGCTCGACATTATATGATAAATGTGCAACCATTATTCAGAATTTTGAGCAAGGACTCCACTACAATCTACAATTGTTTTTGGATGGTAGATTAGAAAATGGGTAAAGTACACAAATGGTCACTAAACTATCTTAAAATATTCATTTTAGTCATCAAACTTTCAATTGTTACAAAATGGTTGTTAAGCTTTAGTTTTTATTATAAATTGGTTACTGAGCTCTTAACTGTCGTTAATTTTATGTAGAGGGTAAGAAAATTTTGTATAATTGCTCATTTAGTCTTTCATATTTATATATTCAATCAATATAGTTATAATTCAAAAAAATCAATACATTTAGTCATTATTATTTATATGTTTTATCAATTTAGTCTTATTTTTAATTTAAAATAATTTAATATTTTTTCCAACCAAATGATCACACGTGTCGATATAAATATTTGAGCCTCAACGCCTCAAACCTCTTCCTCTGTATAATATTCAAAGGCAAGCTCATGACAAACTCTGAAAAAGCTAACCATTCCCTCACAAGCGATCCCTCATGTTTTTCTTGTGGTGTTGCCCACGAAACCATCCTACACATCTTATAATGTGATTGCAACATTTGGCTACAAGTGTTGCCGACTGCATCTTTTTACGATTTCTTCTCCTTTAATCTTGAGGAATGACTGCTAAAGAATCTCTCTCTCTCTACAAGGCTTTATCCATGTCCATTGGCGTCCAATGGCCTCTTCTTTTTGTTTCTTTAATCAGGCAAGTCGAGAAAACTCGGAACGACAAAGTGTTCAATGGAATCTCCTGCTCGAACGACGAAGCGATGTGCTGCAGCACATTCTGGGCTCACCATTTTGATACACATAAACCTTACAAGTTTGTCATGCTGAATGGTGTAAGATCTCAAGTCAAGTGGTATCCTCCACTATCAGGTTGGTACTGCCTTAATTCATATGGTAGTGTTAAGAAAAAGTGGGAAAAAAAACAATATAATTGAAGGACCAAATGAATAAGAAATTATACTTTAGGGACTAATTTAGGCGTCGATACATAAAATTTAGGGTCTTTTTTAAGAATTCAGCCTGTTTGTGCTTATTTTGTATCTGTATACTGTATCCGACATACATGGATTGGTCCTGCTCTTAGTCCATTGGCTCAGGTAAATAATAATCGTCCGATTAGGCTTTTTCCCAATTTTGACGGATGGGATCGTATATCTCAACGGTGAAAGGGACGTTTCGTGGTAAACAAGGGTAAAATAAAGTGATTTCCTCCTTCATCTTCCCCTAAAATCCTGACAAGCAATGCTCTCTTTCCAGATATTCCCCTCAAACCCTAATCCCACTTTCCTGAACCCTTCGTCCAAACCCATCTTGAACCCACAAACCCTAAAACCCCCAAAACCCTACCCCAAATCGAGGCACGCTCCCATTTCGTCAGTCCTTCAATGGAACAGAAAGCCTGAGCTGGCGGGGGAGACGCCGCGCGTGGTGGTTATAACATCCGGGAAAGGCGGCGTTGGAAAAACAACTACCACCGCCAATATCGGACTTTCCTTAGCCCGCCTCGGATTCTTCGTGGTGGCAATTGATGCCGATGTTGGCCTCCGTAACCTAGACCTCCTCCTAGGTCTCGAGAATCGCGTGAATTACACGGTCGTTGAGGTGCTCAACGGTGATTGCCGGCTGGACCAAGCATTGGTTCGAGACAAGCGTTGGTCCAACTTCGAATTGCTTTGCATTTCCAAGCCCAGATCGAAACTCCCAATCGGATTCGGCGGGAAAGCGTTGGTTTGGCTAGTCGACGCTCTCAAAGCGCGTGAGGAAAGGTCTCCCGATTTCATACTAATAGATTGTCCGGCGGGGATCGACGCAGGGTTCATAACGGCAATAACTCCTGCAAACGAAGCGGTTCTGGTGACGACGCCTGACATAACTAGCTTAAGGGATGCGGATAGAGTGACAGGGCTGTTAGAGTGTGATGGGATAAGGGATATCAAAATGATAGTGAACAGAGTAAGGACCGATCTGATAAAAGGAGAAGATATGATGTCAGTTTTGGATGTGCAAGAGATGTTGGGGCTGCCATTGTTAGGGGTGATTCCCGAGGATTCCGAGGTCATTAGAAGCACCAATAGAGGGTATCCGCTTGTTCTTAATAAGCCGCCGACCCTCGCCGGATTGGCGTTTGAGCAAGCTGCTTGGAGGCTTGTTGAGCAGGATAGTATGAAGGCTGTTATGGTTGAGGAGGAGCCCAAAAAGCGTGGTTTCTTCTCATTTTTTGGAGGGTAGGGACAATGGGGTTGGTCTTTTAAGGAGCTATATGTACGGTGAGTTAAGGTTAGTTTGCCTTTGAATTCCTGCTATTTATTGATCTGAACTTCCTTTTGGTATATAGCTAAGCTTGTGGAGTTTGGGTTTTAGGTTTTGTGCTTGTTGCTTCTAGATGAAGTTTATTCAATTGCATTCTGGGGCTTGTCTGAAAATTTTGTTGGTGTGAATTGTTCTTGTTTGAAAATTTAGTGTTTTGTACGTGTTGAGTTGACGCATTTTAATTGCTCAATCTCTTGAATCTGTTCAATGAACCGAAATCATTTCACTAGAGTGTTAATATCTTTCTAGAATCTAGTGAATCATTCGGAGTGGATTCATGGCTCGTATTTTAACTGATTAGACATGAGAATTTGTTCTTATCGAATGCTTTGGTATATGGATGATTCAAATTGTAGCTGATTAATAATTAAAAGAAAAGAATTGGATTTCATTTAGTATTCAAATTCAGCTCTTGCTTGTGCCCTAACCCCTAAAACTCATCTCTGTTATGAACTTCTGATATTTAATGCAGAATCGAAACTGTTTCACGTGATAAGCATTTAAAATCTAGGAGCTTTAGAGTTTAGACTACCTCACTGCACTTTCATGGCCTTCAAAGCAGAGTACAAAATTTCTATGTTTTGGCTTACTAGGGAACTTTACAACGACGAGATATGCACTAGGCAGTAGGCACTATCTTTGTCATTCACTTCTTCCCTAGTTTTAGATTGTGCGGTTAAGACTGTGAGTGGGGTAACATTGCTGTAATCTTGCTTTAATTCGGGTAGTTTATATACCATAGTCATCGCCACCACCTTAGGGATTGATTAGCTGCTTCAAGGGCCAAATAACAATGGGATTGTAGGAGTCCTTGGATATCTCAACAACCAGATTCTTGGCTAACTGAAGATAGGCAGGCACTGAACGATAATAAGATTTAGATTAGACATAAGACATCTAATCAACCCAATGCATTGATCTTGAGCTACCATTAGTTATGAATGCATGAGATAAGATGTCTATGATAACCATGCTCATAGAGCATCTTGGTTTGAGTATGAGTGGCAGCATGGTATCATCGGAAAAACGATAAAATAAGCCATATAATGAATTTAGTTCCCGAGTAGTACTTGTGCTATGCCTAAGTTGAGATTAGTCCATGTACTTTAATTTGGTCATTTTAGTTATGTACTTTTTCTATGCGTGCATCCGTGCAATTTGTTTAAATGGATCTAAAGAAAAAATGTTCAAGATTTTACGGTCAAAGGGCTTAATTAATTAAAATTTTTGGTTCAAGGGCTTAATTGATTTGTTTTCAAAAGTTCAAGGGCTTGTTACACCCTTAAGCCTTTTTTTTCTAATTTCTTTTGTTTTTAAAATCAACCAACCATTATCTAACATGTGTCGTATATTAATAAAAATAGTTACGTCGTTTCTTAGTTTTTCTTATTTGGTCATTTTTTTTAAATTAAATAGTCAATTATTCTGATTTTTGGAGGGATCAATTTGCTTACACCTCATTTATTTTTGAATTTCTAGTTAATATTTCAAAAAAAGTGAGTTTTTTTCTTAAAAATTAGATTTTTTTTTTAGTTTTATTATTCCATAAACTTTGCAACTTTTCCTAGTTTGGTCTTTAAATTTGGGTTTTATCATTCATTTTAGTCTTTAACAGAATCCAAGCTTAGGGGTGAATTGGGAAAATTATCAAGTTCTTATATTAATATGGACATAAAAATGTTTGGGGAAAATTATCAAGTTTAAAGATTAATATAGTCTAAAAATGAAGTTCATGAACTAAATATTTATGTATACTTTTTTCTTAGTATAACTAGGGGTGCTTATCGAGCGAGTCGATTGCGAGTTAAGTAGTGCTAGACTCGTGCTCATTAAAAATATTGTTGCTCCCTTCAACTCGTTGCTCGTTAAGCTCGTTAAAATTTTGCTCGACTTGTGCTCGTTAAAAAATCTCGTTGCTCGACTCGTTACTCATTAAGTTTACCAAAATTTTTATCTTATTTTTTAAAATATAGGTAAAACTTAGTTATACTATTAGAGTTTAATATAAACATACAAATTCAGGAAAAAAAAGACGTGAGGATGGAGGAGATAATAAAAGAACATGTCATGACTGAGTTAAAAATGAAGTCGATATTCGAGTGAGACTTTTATTTTCTCAACAATCTTTTATGAACAAAAAAAGAGAGAAAGCCTTAGAAATTTTGGTGTTTTGAATTTTTATCATATTTTATACGAGAACTAAAGACTTTTTTTCTTTTTCTATTTTTATACATAAAGTAATAATAGAAAAAACGCTTAAAAGGGAAAGGTTAATTATTATAATTTAATTTCTTATTAATACTAATTAGCTTTTGAAATTCTTGGGAAACACAAAATATTGTGAAAATTTGAAATCAAATATTTTATTAGTAAATTACTTAGCAAGTCACTGAATAATTTTCAATTAGCATTTAAATTTTTTGGAACATATTTTTTTAAGGTAACACAAAAATATTAAAAATTTTTAAAAGAAAAATAGCGAGATGCTCGCGAATTTATCGAGTCGAATTGGGCCTTGCACAACTTGACTTATTAAAATCTCGAGTTCGAGTCAAGTTAACTCTGTTAGTAAAAATTACTACAAAATAGGGCGTTAGTACTGAAAGGATAAAATAATATAAAAATTACACAAATATTAAAAGAAACGTGTCGTAGATCGATTCTACTGCCTTAGAAACAGATTCGCCCCAACTGGTGTAGTTGCTGCTATAGGCAGAGTATCCCCCAAAATTAGCACAGTCGCTCCGGTAATTTGTACACCTAAATTTCAGAGTAGAATCCGGTGATACTGCTCTTCACTTTGAATTTGAAAAAGATGCTCGAAAATGAAATTAAAACTCTTTCTCAAAAGGGAGAATTTAGAGGAATCGACAAATAAATTTGTTGCTAGAAAACTAAAGAGAATTCAAGGAAAACATAAAGTGAATTTACTGTGTCCATGTTCAAATGACACAACTCATATATATATATATATAGTAATCTTCTAAGGGTAAAAAAAAAAACATTTAGAAAGCAAGGATTTCAATGCAATTGAATTGCAGCATAAACGTTAAAAAACGTTTGCCATTAAGAGCTGGAGTAAAGCAGCATAAATGGTTGCAATTATAATGCCATTAAAGACACCATTTAAAGATGAAATTAAGCAGCTGAAACAGCTGCAAGAAGTCCTGCTATAACATGAATATATGGTTGTTTTCAATCCAACTACAACGTTGAAAACAATCTTGGTTTAAACATGTTCAAATCCGAGCTTATTAATAGTAAAAGAAATTATTCTTGCATAGTGCAAGAACATAAGGAGATATTTTTACAAATTTTTTTCCAAAAAGATAATTCGCAGGCGGTATGTGTCGAAAACACGAACCGAGCTGAGCTGATCGGCAAGCGGCGGCGCGCTAGTACGAGGGTCTTGTCTACTAGTCTTCAAAAAGGGAAACTATTAAGACCTCTATATAAACCAAACCTAAGGTACTTTCTCACCTAATGTGGGATATTTGACTTAAGCATTATCCAACAAACTTGAGTCGAGCGTTAATCGAATTTTGACCGAATCGATCTTGAGCTGTTTGTGAGCTGCTCAACTCAATAAAACCCTAAATATAATCATTGATATCTTTCATATTGATTTACTGAATTGGATTAAGTATTGTAAAAAAACTATTACGTGGTGTCTTTCATGATTAGACGAATCGTGGTTGAATTAGATAACTTGGAAGTAGTACGTTTGATCCAAAGGAAAATTTGAAAGTTTCAGTTGCTCATATATTCTGTGAAAGTTAGCTAGGAATGTTTGATTGGGTTGTCGGATTTTTTTTTATATATTTTGATGCATAAATTATGTAAAAAAATTATGTAACTTTATATTTAAGCTATAAAATCTAAATTTTAAACCCTAAATTTTAAACTTTAAACTTTAACTAAAAACTTTAAGCTCTACGCCGTACAATCTAAACCCTAAACACTAAACCACAACTTAAATCTCTAAACCTTAAAATTAAAAAAAATAGTTTACACAAACTCGTTGGATTAATTGATAGTTGGCATTTATAATTATTAATTTTTATTTTTTAAATGTAGCCAATCATAATTAAACACTTGACATATAACAACTGAAGGAAAGCGATGGGAAGAAGCTTGTCTCCACCACAAAGGAGGGTTTGAAGCTCGAAGAGATGAAGAATTCGTTATAAAAAGCTGGAAATGCTGAAAATATGAACTTATAAAATTGAAGTAAAACGAGTAGAGATAGTTCCATTTCCACAAAACTCAACATAAGATTGTAAGTTTTATAAGTTCCACACTGAACCGAGGCTAAAACGGTACGCTAATAAAGACATTAGTTCTAAGGTTCCTTCAATACTATGTTTCAAAACGAACAGGTCAAAAAACAAGCTTCAAGCAAAACAGAACCAGAACCAGAACCAGATGGAACTGCACTATAGCCTCCACCTCCACGACCAAAGGCGGGCCTTCCACCGGAACCCTGCACAACAGAGACAAAGAAGCAGAATCATAAATTCATGCGACCAGAAGTAACAGGAACACGTGCAAGTGAGATTGGACAATAGTCAAAACAAGGCACATCACCACAAGTTCTACGTAACAACACAAATGGAGTTAGCCTCTCAGAATAAGGAAAGCTCTGAGTTCTACTTAAAACCTGATACCGCTATTAAGTAAAACATTATAAAGATAGCCCGCGAGTGACATGTCTGAATGCTTAATCTTTATCAAATAGAAGAAAAATGAATTCCATTCTGAAATAGTTTGTAGCCTCGCTAGACCTTGTATCCAAACGATAATATAAAGTTTTAAAACCCTCAATAATATACGAAGTCTGACCATTGGAAGAATCTTCAGTCAGTATGAAAACAAACAATGTTTCATCGAGCAAGAGGCTAACATTACTCTTGACTTGACTGCTTTCATTGCATAATTTAGCATTCAACTAAAGCAGCAAGAAAACATTAATTGATATGTAGCACTTTAAGTCCTACATGCATACAAAATCAACTATAGTGATAAAAATCTTCAAACTGTATCAATAATAACATAAAAGTAAGTTGAATTGATCTAATCCATTGAACACAGAGACCAAATTTGAAATGTAAAATTACCCTGAATGATGGTTGGAAATCTGCTGGGGCACCTCCCTTGTCACCACCAAAGTCACCACCACGAGGACCTCCACGGTACCCATCTCTGTCACCGAACCTTGGACGGTCTCCTTCAAAGCGAGGAGGACCCCTAAAGTTGAGACAAGCAAAAGACTTCATTCACGACCACAAACAAACTAAAAGACAAAAATATAAAATTTGAACAAATCGGGGGGTTATTAAACTTAAGCCCTCATAAGATGCATTACCGAGGACGATCACCAGGTGGGCCGCCTAGCCTACCCGGGGGCTTTGCAGATTTCTTTAGAGTAGCAGGCACGATTTCTGATGGAAGATTAAGGTATGTTCTGAGAAACTCAATTCCATCATTAGTAAGGTACCAATAGTAGTGCATCCAAGCAAAAGTCTCGCGGACATATTCCTTGGACTTGAAGCTCTGCATAAGTTTAATGACCTGCAAATTTGGCACATCGATCTCGGGGTGCTTTGCAAGATTGTAGTCCTTCTTTGCATAGCAAACTCCCTCTATAAAATCGCAAACAATTTTCAATGAGAAACACAAAACAATCATATGCTGAGATCTCTCCTTGGAGCTATAAAAATAAACATGAACATAACTAAAAACAATCCAACTCTTTTAAGTGTTTCAAAGCAGAATAATAAATAAATAAATAAAAGCTCACTTTATTTCCCCATCAACAACAGGAGACATAGGACAATAGCGACAATGGATCAAAATTAAGCCAAAGTTTCTGAGCAAACAAGAAACGAGAAATGCGTAAAGCGGGTAAACAAATTACAAGGAAAATGGAGAAAGTGATACACACCTTGAAAAAGGTATTTGGAGATTTCTCTACGGTTCTTCTCTGGAATAATCTGAACAAAGAAACAAAGTACAACATCAATGGTGTATATACGTATAATAGTACGTATGTAAAAGGAAAAAAGGTAGAAAATAGGTACCATGGCTGCCAAGTGCAGGAGCAAAGGCGTGGGGAGACCCTTTCGGATTTTTCTTGCAGGTGCAGCAGAAAGCAAAGAAGAAAAAGCTTTGAAACCCTAGAGAAATGGTGTGTATATTGGTGCACCTTTCGGGTAATGCGGGTTGTACCCGATCCAATTTTTGTGGGCTCTGGGCTGACAAAAAAGTTGATCGAACCGAATCAAGTGTTTACAATCGAATCGGCCTGAATTGGCTCCTGGTGGGCTCCATTCTTAAAGCTTTCCCATATTGGGTTTCACCTAGGTTAAAATATGCTCCAAGTACTTGGACTTTTCATACATTTAATTTTTTTTTTTTACTTTTAAGAATTTAGTCTTTTACTTTCCGAATTTAAATTTAAAATTCAATTATTAACATTTTTATATTTATTTTGTTAAATTCACATTTAGTACTTGAAGATTATTTTTAAGAATTTAACAACAAAAAATCCAAGTACAATTATTAAAGATATTTATTTTTAAATTCACATTTAGAATCCAATTTAAGAATTTAAAGAAAGGATAATATCATATTTAGTACTTGTACTTCAACAAAATATTCAATGTGGCATATGTACTAAGATAAAAATGTCTAATAGAATACTTATACTTTTAAAATATTTAATTTGATATTTATACATAATCAACATGTTGAATGTGATATTTATACGGTATCAACATGTTCAATATAATACATAAACTATCATTATGTGCTATTATGTTGCCTAAAATAACACCATTAATAAAATGTCATATCTAAAGTATTATGTTGGATGTGATATTTATGGCACTTGAGCTAACATTGCTAGTAAATGTCTAATCTAGAGATGAAAGCAAGACAGATTTCGTGAGAATCTGTCCCATTTCGTAACCAATTGAGAGGGGAGGATATAGGCTTTGCAGGGTGGTGGACGATGTGGACAAAAATTATCTCATTATAAATGGTGGAACAAGCGTGAATATAACTTTGCGCCCACTCATCCTATCCTCACTCGCATTGCATCATTTTTATACGTCCAATATACATAATAAATATATTTAAAAAAATAATTTTGATAACACGTAACTCACATCTACAACTATTATTTAATAAAAAAGAGCATTCACGAAATTACGGTTTATCATTTTTTACACAATTTTAATACACTCTAAAGCATTACTTCTTCACTTTCTTTACTTTAACTTGTGTTAAAATTATATTTTAATTTATAATTAAAAGATCCTGTTAAATTTTTTAAAAATAATAACGGTTAAAATAATGTCATATGTATAAAGAAAGTCCAGTGGACAATCATTTCATATTTTTTCATAAAAAAGTTAGTTCATACTTATAATTGATATTTATGAATGTATTATATAAAATGAATCGCAAGAGGAATATAACAAACGTTAGATGAATCTTAAAACTCATGTGAATAAAACTAATGAATGGTTTTTATTGGTTGACTTTGAAATCATAGATGACATGACGAGTATGGTGTATGATGTAATTTATTTATTTAATAATCCAAGTACCATATTAAACCTTTATCACCAAATGTGACATTACTTTCCAGAATTATGCTTACAAGCAAACAAAACAAAACCCTGGCCTCTACATTTAGAGGACAAAAGTGTACCTTTTCCGCACCCTTTCTATGTCTTAATACTAAAAAATTAAATTTTAACCCTAAGCCTAAATTCTAAATTAGAAACCCTAAAAAATACACCGTATACATAATTCTCTAAACCCTAAACTTTAACCTAAGTTTTTAATACGGTAACATGAATAGGGACATTGAAAAGGACATAGGATTTCTATCCTCTAGCGAATATAGCTTGCAACTTATTCATTTTTTTAGTTCAACTATTCGGTGAAAAGAAGAATATAACTACCATACTTGAGTTCAGTTTAAAGATGAAGTGGGCTATGTTTTGTATTTGATTAGCAGTTTCTAGTTCAGCGCCCAGCCTGTCACAAATATTTTATGTCATTAATAAAAATTATGCAGTGAAAAGCCTCTTTCATATACCTAAGACCCAGCACTGTACACAATACCCTTTAAGAAAAAGCACTGTACACTCATCCTCATTCTTCTGCTTCCATTCAAACTCCTCTTGCAATATTATTTCCACTTTGGCAGAAGCAGAACGGGGAAACTTATTCGCATATTTCGAAGCCGCTGATCCTACCAACACTGTACATACTACTAACACGTACACAACATCTTGGTATTCTATTTCTACCCCTTCTTGCCTGCCATGAAAGCAAGAGTCAATATTCTACACAATACAACACAGATTAAGAGCAGCTTAAACTAAAGCAACTCTCATCACCTCCGACCTTAAGTCATACTTTGGCATTGGTCCTTATCAACACTATCTGTGTCTATCTCATACGATGAAAGCAACCGTCTCTGCAATAGGCCAGAAAACATAAGAGTATAAAGAACAAATATTTATAATATATGTAGGAATGAAAAGAAGTCCAACAATACAATCCAAAGACTCACAGCCAGGAAGTTCAAAGGATCTTACACCTTTTACCAAATGGTAAGTGTACAATCCTGGGAACCAAAATCACACACACACAAACACATCTTCTATATTTCCAGCCTCATCAGACAATACATGCTTGTTCTAAGTTCTAACAAACCATCTTTTCTGGATTATGACAGTATCACAAAACAACTTCCAACATGCAAAATAAATCAAACAATGAGTCAATTACACCCAAGGTAGGGCTATAATATCTTAAATCTGTAAGAACCATCATCATACTTTAGACTAAGTGTCATAATACTCGATGCCAACTACAGAACTCATTTTAATTTACATGGCAAAATGCACAGTGCTGCAAACCGCTGAAACCAAAGGATAACTGCCCCTGGTTTACGTGAGCATAGAATGTTGCAACTGAAACATCTGTTCTCCGTACTCAAACTACTTGACCTATTAAAAGAAGGCTATAACTACTAATAGACCTACAAAAGAAAAAAATAATGCTACGTTCACCCACATCATGCATACCATGAACGAAAAAGTAACCCAATAGAAAGAGCTCAGAAATAGAAACATACGTGATCCTCAAAATCAGGACTTGTCAAATTGATGGAGAGGTTTCTCATCAGCAGTAAAATCTACACAGAAGAAAGAGATATAAGCAATGATATCTGCAACAAGATCAGGCAAGATTGTACAAATTACCATGTTAAAATTATAACATACAGTCTCAACATCTATAGGATCCATCTTTTTAAGTTTCTGCAGATGACCAGTAGCTTTTGGATCAAAGACACTGCCAATGAAACTGTATACTTGAACAAAGTCAGGCAACACTGCATAAAGCAAAAAACCAGTTAAAAGAGCGTGAGTATGACAGTATAAACTATTACAAATTTCCATTAGAACACAAACCTCTCAGTGCATGACCGTGATTTCTCTTATCAGTTATTTCCTCAATTTGTCTCGTTTTCGGGGTATCCTCACTACTACTAAAAGAGTTATTGGCCACCCCTAAACCTACAAGGGAAAATATACAGCATACAATCAAAATCATAGAGCTTTTAAGAAAGGTCTCTGCAATACTAAATGAGTACAATGTTTGAATACTAGAATTAGGAAGACTAGGAAACCATTTTTAGCTTCTGAGAAATTGATGGTTTGGGCTTTGCTTGTCCATGAAGATGCAGCAGCACTGGTAATAGGGTCCATAAGCGTCAACGAGGGATCGGATCTTAGAGCATATACAGTGTCAAGTAAAGCAGTTGATGACTGTGAAGATCCTGATACTTGTGGCTGTCCATGAGCTGCAAGATTCGACACAGAGAGGATTATCATAACAAGTTTGCGCTGTAATTACAGCTCTTATTTCAGACAGAATATCCTCACCAGTTTTCGAGGCTTTCTGAGGATATGGATGAGCTGCTTTCCTTTTGGGCCGAGGTGGAGGAAGGTGTTCGTTCGTTCCACTTTTCTGAACCTTTAGAAAGTACTTCTGGGCATGACTACGAATCTACACACACACACAAAAGAAAGGCACTTCACTTCAAATGTTTGTCATGGACATTGGTAAATGCAGATAATTGTTTTAATAAACTCTTAAATGGAAATTAAATTAGTTTTCACATCATCACAAATTCATTGCCTTGTATTGAAACATTGGAAAGCAATGTAGGATGCAAAGGAGAGATTACCAAGTCACTATGGCCGACAAGAATAAAGATATACTTCATTCCTCAACCCTCCTATCTCTTTCCTTCCAAAGTACATAATGAAACTTGAAATGTAGGATGCAAAGGAGAGATTACTAAGTAACTATGGCCGACAAGAATAAAGATATCCTTCATTCCTCAACCCTCCTACTTCTTTCCTTCCAAAATACAAAATGAAACTTGCCAAAGGAAAATGTCGGCTGTATTTCATTTTACCTGAATAACAGTCTTTGAACCGATAAATGCTTCAATCTTTTTCCAGTCACGGTCAAATCTGAACGGAATCAAGGAGGGGAAACTGGGTGAGAGAAATAAAAACCTTTTTATTTCACTAAGTCATAATTTTGCAAAAGCCTTTTAAGTAATTGATCTCATGTTGTCTCAATTAAAAAAAAAAAACATTGACAAAACAGTTAAACACTCAAAAGATTACAACTTTCACAGTGTTTAAAACAATCATATTACCATCAAACATATTATACAGTTTACAGTTTGAGAGGTTGGAGGATTTGCTATCACGTCTTCAAATTGCAACCAAGTTTATCACAATTCAGTGCCTTTTCAGCTAGATATGAAATCTAAAGCTATCTGAACATAATAAGGAAAGGAACGCATACTTAACACACGGAACAAGAAATAAAGCGGAAAAAAACATAACAAATTCGACAACAAGTTCACCTGAAAACCTTAAAATTTAAACTGCGAAAAAAAATCATAACCAATTTTCAAAAAATAAAATAAAAACCTAAATTGAAATGGAAGCAAATCAAATTGGTAGAGTTAAACGAGGAAAGTGGTTTAGACTTTACAGCTGGAGAGCTTCGAGGAACTTGTCGTGTTCAGGTTCAGTCCAGCTCTCTCTGGACTTGGTGATGGTGTAGGGCTTTCTGATTTTCTTATTGGAATCGTCGGAAGATGAAGCATCGGAGGCCGCCGTAGCGGTGGTGGCGAAGGGTCCGAGGCCAGGCAAAGCCATTCCTGCCGGATCCAGGTAAAATCCGTCAGCAGGGTTTTTGGATACCATATAATTTTTCTTTACCTTTGAAACAGCGGATAAATCAGAGATGTGACGGTTTGGAAGGCGGTAGAGTTCGCATATAAAGGGCTCAGGAAATGATCCAATGCTTCTCCTTCTTCAACTGAGGCGTACAACTGACCAATAAAAAACTGCCACGTCTCCAAGGAAAAAGTCAAGTTAGGAAACAATTGAAAATCAAGATGTTAATAATTTGTTTTATAGAAGAGCATTGGTTAAATTTGTTTTATAAGATGATCCGCGTATCCCAAAATTAATCACGTTCTATATGTTCTTAATTGATTTAAAGGTATGATTTGTTGTAATCAAATCATTCCAATTCTAATTTAGATTTTATTTTAAGAGATTATTTTAAATTTTGTCTGAAGATAAGTATCTAAAGTATGTGTCTAATATTTTATTTTGTTATCATTTTAATGTCAACTCGTTAAGGGACGTTAAAAAAGTTGTCACCAATTTAAAGGCTGATATGTGGCTTGTCGTTTAATTTCTTTTTTTTTAATCATAAAATCTTTAATTTCATCAAAACCTTTAAAATCTTTAATTTCTCAACAAAAAAACTCCAAATCCCTAACTCTCGAATTACTAACATTAATCTCAAAATTCAAATTTTATATGTCGTCGTCAATTCAACTATTACTGTTGACCCATTTTGTTGTCGACTTTGTTGGTCGATCGTGCCCTCTTGTCATTAGATGAAATAGCGTTGTTCACCGGTCGACACCTTACTTCGTCGTCCACCCAACCATTGCCCATTGGTTCGTCATCATCTAAATCGAACCGATGAAACTCACCTGCTAAAAGCTTTGATCATTTGAGGGGATTTAGAGTTTATGGTTATTTTGTGACAAATTAAAATTTTTAAGGGATTGTTTTAGAAATTAAAGAATTTTAGAGTTTTTTTATAAATTAAAAATTTTAGATTCTTCAAATAAAAAAAGTAAAGATTTAAAAAACCATATTATGCGTCGAGAAATAAGTTGGTGACAAATATTTTTAACGACCGTTGACTGATGAAGTTTAAAATAATAACAGAATAAAATGTTAGACATATTCTTTAGTAAACAAATTTTTTAAAATATTTATAGTAAAAATTTGAGTTTAAAACACTTGTTTTATAATTAAGTTCCTACAAATACACATTGGGCGAATCTCCTGGAAAGTCTAAAAAAACTCGGCTAAAATGCGACTAACGTAAATTCTTATAAAAAATGGTAAGGATTTATGTAAGATTGGGTAAGAATTTGTGTAACTACACAAATTCTTACTATCTGGGTAAACATTTGTGTAGATTTTGTCTTAGGTAAGAATTTATTGAGCTACACAAATTCTTATTTTATAACATAAATTTTTACAAATTGAATAAAAATTTATATAAATTATAAAATTTTATGTAATTACACATATTCTTACTAAGATAAAAAAATTATGTAAAATTACTTTATTTTTAGTCGTACTATAAAAGTACGAGAAAAACTTCAATACACAGTCTGTGTAAACTAAAGTTTACACATACCTTTTAGTTTTAGGGGTTAGGGGTTTAATTTACGGTTTAGAATTTAGGGGTTTAGGTTGTAAGGTTTATAATTTAATGATAGTGTTTAAAATTTAAAGTTTAAGATTTGAATGTTTACTTTTTTAAGGTTTATGTTCAATTTTGATTTATAATAAAAATATGCAGGCTTGTGTTTTTGTGTATCAAATTTAAACCCATAAAAATACTCTATCCTATAACTACCCCGAATCTCCACAGGAGGCCAACTGTAAGTAACATAAATGTCTCCTCGCATATGTCTGAACCAATCCGCTGGCAAGGCAGCCTCCTCCTTGGAGATGGACAGTGGACATGCATTAATATTTAATGCCATGGAGCAGTACAAACAAGTATGTTTATTTTCAATAGGAAATGGATGGCCATTATTTGATTTTAGTAAATCGGTTAGCGAGAACTGGGATGCACAGGAATATGTGCACCAAAGTAATCCCAGAGGAGGGAAGGTGAAAAACAAAAGGGGATAGGTAAAGAGATAGAGGTGTTCCCAACGAACGAAACGTGGCAATAGTTAAGTAGCTTAAGATGTGAATATGATGATGTGCAATGTGCCAGTGGGCAGCAATATAGCCACATGATTTGTAACAGATGAGATATTTAATAGCGGGTCCCTATTGCCTACTTTTATGTTGCCTTTTTTCTTTTTTATATATTTTTTTCTTCTGATATTCTTAGATATTTTTTTCCTTTGGATTGGAGGCGTTTTGAGCTTGCTCGATGTCATAACAATATTGCATGTAAGTTTTTTTCAAAAAAAAAAAAAAAAACAATATTACATGTAACTAAAACTACGAGATTCATACGATATGATAATTTTTATCTTAAATAAATATTCGATTTTCGTTCTAAGTATGTAATAATTTTAGAATCTATAATCATCGTTTATTACTTATAAAAATTAACAAAATATGAAAAATTAATCATTTAACTTGATTTAAAAATCCATTAAGAAACAAAAAAATATTACATATAACTAGTTTATCTAGATTATTGCTTCCCACTATTAAATATCTCATCCGAAGGAAATATTACATACACGAAAAATACTATATAAATATTTAAAAATATAATGTCGTGGGTTTTTAAGGTATTTATGTTGCTATTTTTTTCTTTCAAAAAGTTATTTAAAAATATCTTTATAGTAGTAGAATATTTAATTAATTCTATTTATCTATATTATTGTATTTTTTTTTATAATATATATTCGTCTTACGGTTTATGTTTGAACTAATATATTTTCCTTGGGAGTGCAATGTGCCTTATCAATGCACCCAACATTTGTCAGTAAATTGTTGTATTTTTTAATTTAATATTTAATATATAAAATGAAAAAGACTATGTTTTAACTATATTGAATAATGAATTATAATAAATTATTGGTCATGTTTGATAAATAGCGGTTTGAGCTAAAATTAGAGGTTTGAGCTAATATTAGAGGGTTGACCGGTCAAATTTGCTAATTTGGATGTTTGGTGAATATCGGATTAGAATAGCGGATTGAGCTGAATTTTCTAATTTTTAAAAAGCTGCTAATAGTAAATTTTTAAAATTAGAAGTTTTGACATCAGAGTTATAAAAGACCCTTTTACCCTTAAAAATTATAAAAAATCTCCAAATAACCTAAATTTAATATTTTCTATTTCATTTCTTTACCCTATGTATTTACATTCTGATATTTGTAAATTAATATTTTTATTTTTTTTCTTTCTCCTTTGATTAATATGAGAAAATTCTTACCGCAAGCCTCGTTAAAAACTCACTAATTTTAGGTGAAAGAAAAAAGTACTCGCGATAATAATTACATAACAATCAAAACTGACATGATAGCACCAATAAAAGGCAAGTCCCTAGGCAAAGGGACTAAACTAAGAAACAGAACAAACTGCCATTAATAACGGCAACACCTCTGGTGGAGGATGCATATGGAGGCGCTCTCCCACCATATGATCCCGAACCAGGCCAGCGAGAGCATCAGCTACCCTATTTATCTCAAGGCAAACCTGTATAATTAATTTATATTTATATTTAGATTTAGATTTAATAATTAGTTAAATTATATTAAAAATATTTATAATCTAATTAATACTAATATATACAAAATATTGATAATTAATAAACTATTCAAACAAGTATCGAATATAATCATGTCCTTATATGCCATTTTGCTTGTTTAAATAATCAAACATCTATAGTTATTAGTTAATTTTGCCACGCTTTTATATAATCCGCTAGTAAAATCAATTAATGCAATCATCTATCAGCTATCAACTAATGTAATCCGCTATCAGCTAATTGCCAAACAGGGCCATTGTATATTTCAATAGCTCATTTAAGGGAATTCGTTATAAATTTCACATTATATAATATTTTTGGAGAAAAAAATTAATACAGTGTAGATTTTAGTTTACACAATATTATTAGATTTAGAGTTTAGAGTTTAGTTTTACACAAGCCTACATATTTGCACTATAAAACCCAAATCCTAAATTCATAACCCTAACCCTAAAAAACTAAACCCTAAACCTTAAACCCTATACCCTCAATTCTAAACGCTAACATTAAATTCTAAACCATACAACTTAAACCCCTAAACTTTAAGCCCTAAACTAAAATCTTAACCCTTAAAACTAAAAGGCACATGTAAACTAAAATTACAAAAAATTACAAAATTACAAAAAATTCAACAATTGTCGAAGCTATCAAAATAAACTTGCTCAAAATAACTTGTAGAAGCGGTAAGCAGGGTCGAATCCACTGAGAATGGTAAAAGGTTAATTTTATATAAAACACGTAATTAAAATAAAAGGGAGAATTTGTGTTTGAGTAGAATTAAGAAAATAAGAAAACTATTAAAATAAAGAAGAATGCGATAATGAGATGAATCCTAGTCAAGGTTTATCTCGGCGTATTAATTCAAGACTTAGTTCATCGATCTTCACAAAAGATAATTCTACATCAATCTCAAATAGCTTAGTTATAGGTTACCAAAGAAAAGCACATTCATAACTCAATCTCTCTTAATTAGTAGATAATCACTAAGAACTGCATGAATGATTTCTCCTCTTATTGTCAAGATTAAAACACTTAGAGAATTGCATATACGAATTAAAATCTATCAAACAGTTTTATTGATTTAAGAGACCCAAGCACATAAACTATTAAGCACTAATCCATTAACTTAATAAAAATATGAATCTATGCCTTCAAAACCTGTTGCTTAGGTTACTTATCACTCACTAAGAATGTCTTGATTGGTTGTTGCATATAAAGATGAATAAACCGAAGAAAAACATGCGAAGCTTATAAATCGATATATACTTACTGAGTAATCTCAGAAAATATAAAAATACTTGAAATAGATGAAGATGATGAAGACCAAGAAAACCTCACTGAGAATTTGTATTAATAAACTCGAATCAAATCTTAATTAGAAAGAGTTTAGGTACTCATGGAGAAGAAAAGAGAATAATGAAAAATTATGAGGATAAATGATTTATCTTCTCCTCATGACCCTATTTATAATAGAGGTCATTTACATCAACTAAGAGAAAGAATTGCAATAAGATTTAATTTAAAACTCTATCTTACTCCAAATATAATATAAAAGTAAAAGTTTAACTTGAAGTAAAATTTCTCTTATTGTGTTAAGTCCTCCATAGAATCCAAATCCAACTAAAACCTATATTCTAAGCATGAATTATCCCTTATAGCTGTCAAAATCCCTATAAAAATCAAATACTTATTAAAACATGGATTTATAGTTGGATTAAAACACTAATATATATATATATATATATATATATATGAAAAATATGCAGATTTTATACTTATCATGAAACAAAGGAAACTTAAACAAAGATCTGATGCAAGGTGCCACCCTAATGATTGTTCACATAAATGTTTTTCATTATTTCAATCTTTTCCGTTAAATTCATATTTTTTTGTTCTTTCAGAAACGAGAGTCCATCAAATGAATGCAAAAAGCAAAAAGCAAAACTTAGAAACTAACCCCTTCCTTCCAAAGATTACAATGGTTGGGATCTCAACAGCAGATGGACAGGTGAGCAAATCTAGTTTGAAGAAGACTATGGAAGATCTAACCCGAGAGTTGGAGAAGAAAGGATCAGGTAAATGGCGCTGGTAGTGACGTTAACGAGTTGGAAGTTGAAGATAGAGATCCACTATTCGTTGCAAACATGAGTGATCATATCTGGGGCTTGGCAAAGACAGGTTCAGCATGACGCATTCGAGGAGGTAACAACTGAAAGAACCTCATTATCGATGATGTGTTATCAGGCACGAAGTTATTTATGAAACAGGGTGAACTTTTAGGGTTGCCAATGCAATTTTCCCCTTCCCCTTGTTTTGTGACATTCAGCTTCAACCTGCAATGTAAATGGGAGGCAGAAAGTCAAGTTTTTAAAACATAGATATGAGTTAAAACGTTAAATTTTCAACACGGTCAACAGGAAATCTCACATGACAATCTATGTATATTTATTGTTTTTTTAATTATATATTTCTTTTCTATTTTGATTGATTTTAAATAATTTGTTGAGGTGAACTCAACAAGTGTCCCAGTGAAAAAAGCGAATGATGTTCATCTTAAAGAGATACGGGTTCAAATTGTTTTGTCTACAAGGTGCATGTGCATTGTCAAATTGTTAAAAATATGTATGAACAGATACTACCTTATAATTGCCTTTAGATCATTCAAAAAAATAATTTGTTAATGTGAATTATTAAACAAATAATTTTATATTTTTATAATTTAAAGGGTAAACTACATTCAATACGGATTTCAATCATCTACATTTATAACTTTTTAAAATCATTTTGGTAAAAAATATAATCATAAAGGAAAAACATTATTTTTTTTTATAAAAAAAACTATTTTTTGGCAAAAACATCATTAACGTTATGTTTCCTTCCTATTTTGGTCATCAGACTATTTTTTTTTTGGCAAAAACACCACTAACGTTATGTTTCCTTCCTATTTTGGCCACCGTCTGTTAAAAACTTAACGGTTTTGCTGACGTGGAATTTTATTTTATTTTTTAAAATTTTTATGTCATTTTTTCTCTCTCCTCGTAAGCAATATGTTTTTTTTATATATATTTTTTTTATATTTATTCAAATTCAAAACTAACAGGATGGTGACACGTGTCACTGTCTATTAGTGGAATAAAAGAAATGAAAAATCAAGCCCCTTATGCAGTAAGAGAGATTCGACTAATAGGCAGTTACACGTGTCACCATCCTATTAGGCAGTTACACTAATAGGCAATGACACATGTCACCATCTCTCTGGCTGCATAAGGAGCTTGATTTTTTATTCTTTTTATTCCACTAATAGGTAGTGGCACGTGTCACTATCTTGCTAGTTTGAATAAAAATATTATAAAATAACATATATTGCTCACGAGGAGAGAGAAGAAATGACATAGAAAATTAAAAAATAAAAAATAAAAAAATTTCAAAAGAAAATCTTAAAAGTTTTTTTTAAGTTTTTAATAAAAGCCGTAAGTGACCAAAATAGGAATGAAACATAACGTTAGTGATGTTTTTGCCAAAAAATAGTTCGGTGACCAAAATAGGAAAGAAACTACAGTTCGGTGACTACAGGTGTAGTTTACTCAATTTTAAATAACTTGTACATTTAGAATATAACTCAGCCGCATAATTTTGTGTCAAAATTATAATGGCGAAAAACAAAATAATTTGTAATACCTTTTAAACCAAATTCATACTCTTCTACATTCTTTAATTTTTCCAAAAGATTATATATATATATAGACGGTGAATATAGTATTTAGTAAATGTCTAATTTTAAATGTAATGAATTTAAATTTCTTCAAAAAATTACTAAAAGTAAAATTTAAAAAGGCATATATCCCTTACATTTAGTAAAAAAAATGTAATTTTGAAGTTAGTAAGATTAAATTAAATTATGGGATAATGAACCATTTAAAATTAAAATCCTAATTCTTGCTCGAGTGAAATTAAGATTTGATATATATATAGATATATAATTTATAAGGGTTTAAAATAAGGAAAATACTTTGATACACAAGCTTTTTAATTTTAGGGTTTAAAGATTTATGTTGTGGTTTTAGTGTTTAAGTTGTAGGTCATAGAATTTAAGGTTTATGGTTATGATTTAGAGTTTAGGGTGTTAGGGTTAGGGATTTAGGTTTTAAATTTTATAGCTTAAATATGAATGATTGTGTAATTTTTTTACACAACTTGTGTATCAAAATATAACTCTTAAAATAATAAAAGCTAATTGTATTATGGACAATAAAAATATATTTCAAAATAATAAAATTAAGTTTTCGTTTAAAAAATGGGATGATGGATTGTTTAAAATATAAAAAATTCAAATTTTACAGATTTTTATATGATAATCAATTGTTTATAATGAACCGTTTAAAATCAAAATTTAGATTAAAAATATCCAAGTTTTATATGATTAAAGTTATGAGATGATGAAAATTTTATGGGACTCACCTAACAAAATCAGGTGCATGATTTAAATTGATTTAAATTATTCAAAATAAAGTTCTAAAAAGTTATAAAGGCAACCAAAAAAATTTATGGGAATTATCCAAGAATATTATACATATGGATTTAGGTAGGTGATTACGAGTATATTATTTGTATAATATTTTTATTTTTAGTAAATTAAAAATTTATGTTAGAAGCAATTTATAATTAAAAATCATTTTAAAATTTTCTTTACTGTTTAAAATTTAATTACTTTATTTTAATAATTTTTGATTACTTGTTTAAAAATAAAAAGTTAAACATTAGATTAAGGGTTTAAATTTGATACGCAGGCTGTGTAAAATTTATTTTATACAAGCCTGCCTATTTCTACTATAAATCAAAATTAAACATAAACCCTAAAAAACTAAACCCCAAACCTTAAACCATAAATCCTAAATTCTAAATACTAACCTTAAATTCTAAAGCTTACAACCAAAACCCCTAAACTAAACTCCTACCCCCTAAAACTAAAATATTTGTATAAACTAAAGTTTACACAGACTGTGTATGAAAGTTTTTCCCTTAGATTAATATGTAAAAATTCATTTAAAAAGTTAGTCTTTGGACAATTATTACCAAAAATATTAATGCAAGAAGTAAAATAAAATTGGGTTATATTTTGATACACAAAGTTGTGTAAAAAAAATTTATACAACTCTTCATATTTAAACTATAAAATCTAAAATCTAAGCCTAAACCTTAAACTCTAAACCCTAAACTCTAAATTATAACCATAAACATTAAATTTTACACTCTACAACATAAACTCCTAAATCCTAAACCATAACATAAATCTCTAAACACTAAAATTTAAAATTTACACAAACTTGTGTATCAAAGTATTTTCTAATAAAATATATATAATTCAAAATTTAAATTCAAATATTAAAATAATTTAATCTAATTTAATTTATAATATAATAATCTTGTACATTGCATGGATAATGGATATGTAAACTGGTTAAATAATAATTGAGGGATTATTAGTAGTAATTAGAAACTTAAAAAAAATCCTAATGATTAATAATATGGGGGCAAATAAGGGATAAAAAAGTGTAAAGGGCGGTTCGAAAACTTTGTTTCTTTCAATTATTAGTTTATTACTCAACAGGCTTTAACCTTGCATAGAAGTTTGGAATATATAAAGGCAAAACGGATGAAGAGTTAAAGCTTGCATTTGATACATGAATGGTGTGATTTTCCTAAGTATACAAGGGAGTTCACACTTGAAAATAGTCATATATTTTTCTTTGAACATAAAATAGTCATATTTTATTTTTAAATAATAAATGTGTTTTTATTAGTTCTTTATTTTTTAAAAAACAATCCACAGTAAAATAACAATGTTCTATACAAATCTACTTTATGGTAATGTAATCACTCATTTTTATACGAATTTTTAGTATTTTTAGTATTATTGTAATAATATAAATAATAATAATAAAATTAATATATAAAAAAAGCAAAAAAAATTAATAATAAAAAAGGGGGAGGGGTGTGGAGCACAAAGCTCCACGTCACCCTCCTCCCCCTATAAATAGAGGATTGCAGCGGGGAATTGAGGGAGCAAGCAAAGAAAGCAATTGGAAATTGCAATTGCAAATTGCAGAGCAATTGCAAAAATTGCAATTGGAATCGGCGGCAGGCCAATTCGGCTAGCCCAGGACCGGGTAATATCCTCGGTCCTAACCGGTTCGATCGGGGTCTTATTTTAGGTCCGATCTAGTTAATATTTTTGGAGAGGTCGTAGTAGATCTTGGTGGAGTCCAGTCAGAGTTTGTCGTTCGAACTCCTAGTTAGGTATATTTTCTTTCTTTTTTATTTATGTTGTAATTTTTATATTTTAATGAAGTAGTAGTTAATTTAAAATTGTGTTTTTAATTCGGATGTTTATCTATATTTTAGATTAGTATGCTTTAAATTTATATTTTAGACTAGTATTTTATTTATGTTAGATATGTTTTTATTTATAAGTTAGATTAATATTTATGTATGTATATATTTAGACTAGTATCTAATTTATGTTAGATATGTTTTTATTTATGTGTTAAATTAATAGTTATGTATGTATGTTTTAGATCAGTACTTTATTTATGTTATATTAGTATTTATTATGTTAGTATTTATTCATATTTTTATCACAGTGTATTCATTTATATTTGCCATGTTTTTTTAACTTTGCATAACGAACATATATTTTGTCAATGCGGTGCCCTTTTATTCGAGCGTAAACGGGGCCAGTATCAGGCGTAGTGATAGTGGTTGGACGTTTACTCTCGAATAACGGGGTCTTTAAAATTTACTCGCACTTATAACCAAATTTTAATTTAATCGTCACTTTAATTCGGAAAGTTTAATATTAATAAAGCGGTAATTATTAAAGTACCAATTTTGGGCGGTGTGGGGTGCTAATCCTTCCCCATCCGTAACCGACTCCCGAACCCATCAATTTTAAATATCTGGTTTTTTTTATGGTGTCCGGTCCACCTTGAGTGGACGGTGGCGACTCCAATTTTAAATAAAATGTGGGTTTTCTAAAACTCCACGCGGAATAAAATATTTTCCAAAAAACAAAATAAAAAAGCATCTTTTTTAGCGAGAAAAAACATCGCTACAGGTAATTAATAAATAATTAATCACCACTTAATATTTAAGAACAATACTAACAAGAGTTAAGCGCAATGACATAATACATTGTTTTTTGAATATAAATGGAATATTATATTTTGTCATATTCATAGTATTTGTAAAAGTAAATATAGTCAGAAAAAAATTACGGATCTCGAATATAAATATAAAATGAATATATATTTTACTAAAAAAGCTAATAAAAATTTAATATACAGTAAATTTATTAATGGAGGTGTTGTATGCATAAATTCTAGTGGTTCCCGAGATTCCAACTCATTCTCTTTATTTAATCAGTTACCTCAGAGTCAAAAACAAAGTCAATCAATCGTCTTCTCCCACGATTCTCTCAAATTCAAAATCCCCTCTCTCTCTCTTCTAGAGCCTTCTGTTTCTTCTTCTTCTTCTTCTACTTCTTCTTCTTCTTCTCTCTTTGCCCTTGCAATGGCGTCTGATTTGGAGACCAGAGCCAAAGAAGCCTTCATCGATGACCACTTCGAACTTGCGCTCGATCTTTACTCTCAAGCCATTCAACTTAACCCTAAAAACGCTGAACTCTACGCTGACCGCGCTCAAGCCAACATCAAACTCGATAATCTCCCTGGCATCTCCTTTTTCCCCATTATATCTTTATATATTTACATATATTTTAAAAGATCAATTGTGATATAATTTTTTGTAATTTTTGTTTGCGCAGAGGCTGTCGCGGATGCAAACAAAGCAATCGAGTTGGATCCGTCCATGTCTAAAGCTTACATGCGTAAAGCGTTAGTAGATTTTTCCTTTTCTACTCTTTTTTCCCTCTTTATTTTGATAATATGGTTTGGTTCAATGCTTTTGTTGTTTATACATAAATAGTATGTATCTTGCTGTTATTATTACTATTTTCTTCATTGCGTCTGCACTAAAATTAACTATTTAGACCTCACCTTTAATGTAATTGCTGATGGAATTCCTGAATTGTTCTGATGATGATTATTATAGGATATTATATTTATTATAAATCGCTAAAGTCCGATGCAATTATGTAGAGTCTATAAATAATATGTAAACTATTTTGTACAGAACGGCATGTATGAAGCTTGAGGAGTATCAAACTGCTAAGGCTGCGTTGGAGAGTGGTGCTGCTTTGGCACCAGGAGAGTCCAGATTTTCTAAGTTGATCAAAGAATGTGAAGAGCGCATTGCGGGTACTTAGCTTTAAATAAGGGCTTTTAGGAAGGAATTTATCTACTAAAATTCCTATATATTTAAAAATTACCTGTTATGTGGTAAGAAGCTTCATTGTCTTATTCATTTGTGCGTTTGTTTAGAGGAAAATGGTAAACAACCAAAGAAGATGCCGAAAGAAGTGGCAACAAATGCCCTACCTGCAAAAGAAGTTGAGCCAGTGAAGGATGTGCCTGTTCCAATGGCAACAAATGCTGTACCTGTGAAAGACATGAAGCATGCGTTTTACCAGAAACCGGAGGAAGTTGTTGTCACAATATTTGCCAAGGGAATACCGAAAGAATTTGTTAAAGTAGACTATGGTGAACAAATTGTAAGTTGAATACTAACTCATCTGTCTCCCTTTTGCTTTTCTTTGTGTGCTTCTAACCTTGAGATGTTAACGAGTATAGGTTAAAGATATGCTATCTTTCTTTGTTGCTTTGCAGCTAAGTGTTGCCATTGAAGTTCCTGGTAAAGATGCATATCATTTCCAACCTCGATTATTTGGAAAGGTATTACATGAAATTCATGTTATCAAGATTCTGGTTTGTAAGAGTAGTACCGTAAATATGTTTGGCATTTTATCCCTCGGCTAATGTCTAAACATAGAACCCTGTATATGATATTGAAAACATTATGCCGAAGTGTGGATTGCTTCTGTTTAGTAGCGACAAACAAGTTTTTGCTGAATGTTTTTGCTATGTGCTTGCATCTCTTGTTTAGATGGTCGTTGTTTCTGTTGTCATTTGCTATCTTTGAACAGATAATACCTGAGAAGTGCAGATATGATGTTTTGTCAACCAAAATTGAGATTCGGCTGGTGAAAGCTGAACCGATTCACTGGGCATCTCTTGAATTCAGCAGGGAAGTTGCTGTTCCCCAAAGGGTTAATGTATCTTCAGGTAAGTTGATATCTGTTGTATGTTGTCTTTATTACTAGATGTTATACCATGAGACGACCAAATGTCTGAGCTTAATTTTGCGTCCTGTACTAACTTGTTAGTTCTCCCTGTGCACTCGTATGCATCTATGTGATTCTGTGTGTATGACTGTATGCTTTTGCAGTTGTGCACCTATTTGTAATGGCAGTTTGAAATATAAATGTTTATTCTCCCTGCAGTAACTGCAAATCAAAGACCGGTGTATCCATCCTCCAAACCAAAGAGGGATTGGGATAAAATTGAAGCTGAAGTAAAGAAGGAGGTACATTGAACGTGAAGCTAATTATTTTCCCCTTTTTTTGTGTGTGTGTTTGGGACAACTCATGAATCATGGCCCTCTGTGGGTGGCTTTCAGGAGAAAGATGAAAAACTTGATGGTGATGCTGCTTTGAATAAGTTTTTCCGGGACATTTATCAGGATGCTGATGAAGACACTAGGAGGGCAATGCAAAAATCTTTTGTAAGATTCTATATTGTTTAGTTTTGTGCCTCAAATATGCAGAACTGTGATAGATTACGGTTACATTAATGGTTCATCCACCATGGGCATATTCGTAACTCCGGGTGGTGTGATTGTAGGTGGAATCAAATGGGACAGTGCTTTCAACAAACTGGAAAGAAGTTGGTGCAAAGGTGGTGGAAGGAAGTCCGCCAGATGGTATGGAAATGAAGAAGTGGGAGTACTGAAGCTCTTTGTTCCCGACGGAGAAGATTGTAACATTGGTCTGTGAATGTGGTTTTCTTTTTCTAAGATGTCAAAATCTGCTCCCAACAGCAGGAGTGTGAGTTTCTTTGTATTTTTAAGCTTTCTTTCGGGGTTTGTGCAGTTGTTTTTTGGCATTTATCATTAAACTTCACCTGTGTCATTATTGGAACTTTGGAGTTATGCAATGAAAGAACGGTGACTTCATTATTTTCCTTGTATTGCACATTTTGATAGGCTATTATGATGAATTGCTACCTATAGATTAAAATTATCCCTAAGAGATGAAGCTCTACTCTATTTTTCTTTACTTTAGTCATTTACAAGTAAATGGTTGCTTGTTTTCATCAAATTTGGGATTTAGGCTCCGTTTTTTGTTGCGTTTAGCAGCCTAAATAGACTTTTGCCCAATATTTTTTTTATCAAACAGCCAACTGTTGGCTTGTGAACACGTGTTTGCCTACCATTTATAACGTCAAATGTGCGTTTGTTGGCAGTTAAATTTTCCTGCTTCTAAAAATAGCCGTTGCAGCCCCAATGGAAGTTTGGGCACAACAATAAAAAACGAAGCCTTAATTATCTTTTAATCTGTTCCTTCTATGTCATTAGTTAATATCATGAATTCAGATATTTAAATAACATTTGTTAAAAAATATATTAAAAATATTATTATTTAATTACATCAGTATATGTTTTTTTAAAAATACCTAATACTAGTTCTTTCTATACAATGTTCTGGAAAATTAATGGTGTTGGGCTATTTTTATATGAATCATAAGTGTTCCTACTTATCCTATTAATGATCTAAGTAAAATCTAATCCTACTAACTCGAGTGTTCTTTTAAGGGTGCTAAGTCTCTCTTATAAAGTATTTAATACCTGACTTGAAATATTCCAGTAGTAATATTAGGCTAATATGGGTACCCAAAAACTCAATTTCCAATTTTGTAGTTTTTATTTAAAATTTTAGATGGCTGTGAATTTATTAACATTAGTAATACTTTTTTTTTAAAATGTAACTTGATTTTTTTATTTAATTCATCTCATGAAAATTTAATTATGTTCATATTAATATATTATATTTTAAATTATTAATTAATATTTAGGTTCAAATATATTACTTTAATTTAAGAGTCAATATGAGAAATATTTTTTTTAAACTGCATCGTTTTAAAAAATAAAAAAAATTAAAATGAACATATATAAGCCAATTTCTTAAATATATTATTTAAAACAAAAAATAAATAAAAACACTTTAGCAATTACAAAGTTAAGATTTTGTGCTGGGTTGGGAAATTTTTACACTAAAACGAGTACTCGGTCTTTACGAATCGAAATATAGGTTGAATATTTTCATCATTCCAAGAATTGAGTACATTATTATAATATTTTATTTAGTATTATTAAATTTTTAAGAAATTTATTTTGATCAGAACGTATGATTTTATTCACGGAAAAATTATACAGATGAAAATTAGTACAAACTTCATTAAAAAACCCTTATAAAGTAAACGGGAAAAAGAGTACTCACACTAATGCATAAAATTTTAAGAACTTAATGATATCAACTATTTGAACTGGCTAAATAATATGATGAAAACAGAAGGCTTAAGGATACAAGAAGTCCTTAAATTTTTTTAAAAAATTAAGCTCTTAAACTTTTTTTTGTACACATTGAGTTATTTATCAAATCAATTGAATCAACGAAGCTCTTTTGACAAATTTTGGCCTTAAATCTTGACTTTTTATCTTTAGATATTACTGCCACATGTTAGCTATGAAGCACGAATACTTTAATTTAATGTCGTACCATGTATCTGATATGTCTCTGTATTAAGAACATATTGAATACGGTTTAGGTACTCTCAATATTCCATCTCCTTAATTTTTTGTATTTTTCTATTCTTCTATACTTTTTTGTATTTTTCTTTTTTCTTTTCGACTTTCTGTTGCTCACATGATTTAACTATAAATACAAAGTATGTGTGATGTCATGCTGATATGATTTTTTATAACTTTTTTTTTATATTTTTTAAAAATATAATGTATTTTATAGTTATGTACTCCTACCGTAATCGTACCTTGTAATTTTAAAAATTGTCATTTTTCATACTCGTTTCTGTACCCGTATTCATATCAATGCAACATAGTTTAATTGGTTCCAACTAAATCCATTGTCTGACCAAACATTTTCCTGGGAAAAAGGCATAATCAACCCAGAAAATGGAAGAAACAAGAAAATGGAGAAAACTGTTGTGTCCTTTCAGTTTCTCTAAATCCAGAAATGATCACATCTTTGATACGAACAGCTTACCATTCAAAGGCAACATAATTCGGGCAGAAAAACAAGATCCAGAAATAGGGTTACTTTGAATTTCTTCATAATTGCACATCACCTTTACATGTGAACCTACTCTACTACTGCTCATCATAGCTAACAATCAAACAACAATCCTAGCCTCTCTAAATTCCTTTCTTCCCTCTCAGATTTCTTTTTTACAATCAAACAAAGTCCTAATCCAATGTTTCCTGGGTTTTCTAGTAGTTCAGGTGCTGAAAAACAGTTCCTTCTTCGCCGGATATTCTTGCAGAATCCATCAGTTTCTCGTATGAGGAATTGCTTGTAACTCTTGACAGAAGAGAAGAATCACTTGTAGAAGATTCATTGCTTAATTTCTCCTGTGAAGAATCACTTGTACATCTTGACAACCTTGAAGATTATGCTGCCAAAAGGAAGGAAAATCTAAGGATAAAATTCCGAATTAAACCCAAAGCTTGTGATTAATCTAAAACAGACTTAATTGACTGTAATTAGTACCTCTTGATGAATTCAAAGATTTCTTGCAATGCAAAATGGCGCTTTGGATCCCATCGTGTTGCAGTAGCAGCGAATCATCTCTTCTACTGATGGGAGATGATGACGCAACCGAGGTTGATCTGCTCTTTCCCAATTGCTTGCAAAGTCTACCCCCTGCTTGTTTCTCCTTCACTGAAAATACCGATGCCGGAGAACTCGACGGAGATGACACCGGCAAGTCACCTGAGACTTTTAGACTGTTCTTTTTGGAGGCTTTTACGTACAATGGTTTGAATTTATTCAAGTATTTTTGCATCAGATCCTTCAACAATCTCTTTGAGGAATCGTCCTATGTTTTCCCTTGTTTCTCATGCTTTGGGGGTTCCGTAGGAAGACCGAACAGCCCAGGTTTGTCGGATATGTCTGCGCTACCGGTATTTGCCATTGACTTGGACTTCCTCAAAGATAAGACTCCAAATTTCGGACCTGATTTTAGCAAAGCTATCGAAGATTGGGGCTTGGAGCTTGACTCAATGGGGATTATCTTTCTCTTCGATTCAAATCTTTTCTCGCCATTAACACCGTTCCCGTTGTCCTCACAACCGTGCAGAGGAAGCTCCAAATCGAAGAAAGACTCGTCCCCTTCATCCAACTCATGATCGGAAGCAATCACGGCCTTTGGAACCTCGGTGGTGCTATGGTTAGCAAACCACTGTTGAGCTCGATTCTCTCTGTGACCACCATTGCCGGGTTTCCAAAACCTGATGGAATTGAGAGCATCCATGGGCAAGGACGGAGATAAAGAAACAATCTTTAGCAGAAGTTGAAGATGGTGTTTGAACTTTGATGAGTGGAATTAAGGTTTATGATTTTAGTTTCCGAGGGCCTTGCTTTCGTATTTGTTGTAGGCATGGTTGGTTTTTACTTGCAAAAGAAATGCTTGCGATAGTGGGAAAGTGAGACAGCAATTTGTAAAAAAAAAAAGTAAAATGGTCACTAAGCTATTTTTAAAAATACAAAATGATCACCATACTTTTAAAAATTACATAATGGTCATTAAACTTTAATTTTTATCACAAAATGGTTATTGGTCCGTTAACTGTCTTTAACTGAGAGACGTTACGGCTATAAAAATTTATATAATAATATATTTAATCCTCAATATTTACACATTCACTCAATTTAGACATCTATAATGAGGTTTAAATTAGGAATAAGTTGATTAAATGTGTCAATATGGAAGATTAAATATTATATTATTCAAATTGATGTAACTGTCATGTCACCCAATTAACGACAGTTAACGGCTCAGTAACTATTTTGTAACAAAAATTAAAGTTTAATATCCATTATATAACATAGAAAAAGTTTAACGACAATTTTATATTTTTAGAGATAGTTTAATGACCGTTTGTACACTTTACCCAAAAAAAAGTTAATAGTTTTAGTATTACGAATTTCGGCCATTGGACCGAGCAGCCTTTCTTTTTACAACCATTACGCGGAGTTCCCTTCATCACCTTTTTTACACTTCATTCCCATTTTAATCATTTTAAGTTAATATTTAAATTGAGTTTTTTTTTTTTATAAAATATAATGCACTGAAAATAAATATTATAAATTTATTTTTGGACAGAAAAAACTCGTGTGTGCTTTTAACGAATTCCTTCAAATATTATATGACAAGTTCTCACTACCCATTAAATAATAAAGGCAGAAAAAATTGTGAGGAACACAAGAATTCCCCTCCAATATAACAAATGTCCCGACTTAGTATTCTACAACATACCCTATATCCTAATATTATATTTTCAATGCATTATTTCTAAACAAGACTAAAATTTGTGATTATGTTCTGAATAATATTATTTTAAAATTTTATCATCAATCATCAAATACAATATATTTTAAAAATGAGTTTATATATTTTTTATTTGTAAAATGCAGATCTCTTAATCTAGTCATTCAACTAATTAAGTTATTCGAGTCTAATTGAATTTGTATGCAATGACATCTGCCAAAGGGAGCAGCATGAGCAACCGTTCAGAACCCACCTTTTACTTTCATAACTTCACTGATTTTTCAAGTACAATATAGTAAATTAGTGGTGTTGCCTTTTATTATTTTAGTTGTATTTATGATGTTTTCTTAACAAAATAATAAAAATAATGTGTTTAACAAGTTTTAACCAAAAAAATGTATGAGACTGCTTTACTTTTATGCATCACAAAACCAAGTTATATTTAGTTTTTTTTTTCTTAATAAAAATAAAAAAGTAAATCTTTTAATGTTACCTCTTTAAAATATTTATTTCTCCGTTTCTTTTTTTTATGATTTCATTGGACGTCATGTTAGGTATATTATTCTAACCAATAATAATTTTTAATGGAGGTTTACTTGAATAAGAAAATTCAATTGGGAGAAGTGCGAGAATGACATCGGTTGCATTTGTTTATGGGAGTCAAGTCAACGGTTTCTAAAATGTTGGAGATATGTCGGAGATTAAACATAATTTACACCACTAGTATATTCAAAGTCCAAGTCTTCCGTTTCTGTTTTAATTATGGTTGGCATTTTTTTGTTTAATCACTTGTATTTAATTTATTAGCTGATTAATTCTGATTGGGTACTACAGAGGTTCGTTATAAAAAAAATCCTCCTAACCCAATTTACTTCATTCACAACATCTGTAATAATTCATTTTGTCCGGATCATATCCAAATTAAACAAAAATTCAAGTTCAATATATATATAACAAATCTGTTTTATTATTATTTACAAACTTTACATGGCCCAAATACAACTTATATACCAAGCCCATTACAAAACATAACCCAATACTCAATTACAATCCAATAGTTAACCTAAACCCATTAAACTCATCTGTCAGACCCGACCCGGTTACCCATTTAATATGATCCGATCCGGACATTATCTAACTCAAACTACCGAAATACCCCTAACTCTAATTAACCTAAAATAACACAACCCTAACTCTAATCATTTCATCTACCACCGCACCCATTGGACATTTCCTCTTCCAGGCGCGTGCAAGCCACACGTCGGCCTTTTGGCCGATGTAGCTTGCACGCACGCCACCTTGGCCCACCACCTCCCTGCCATGCTTACTCTACTGCCCAGATCTGTAAAAAACAAAGATTATTATCCTGAAATAATCATATTAGAGACAAAATCAATAATAAATGGGGGCTATTTTATATATTTTTTATGAAGATCAAATGGGTATAAAATCCAAGATAATTACATATAAAAAGGAGGTTTGAATGAAATAAAAAAAAGATTTTCAGATCCAAAATTTTCAAGGGTGTAAGAACGAGTAAAGGTATTTTTTATATATTCGAATATAAAAAAACAAAAAAGAAGGGACGATTCGGCTTACCTTGGCTCGAATTTGAACCCACCGCTAACGTCTATCGTGTTGAGGATCGAACCACCAATGACTGGTTCTACCGTCGGCCTCTCTTTATTTCTTTGATCTAAAATTTCTAAATAAAATGGGGCTTGATTTTGTTTATCCTAAGATTTAAAAAAAAAAAAAAAGAGAAAATGGGGAGAGGGATGCGACTGATTTTTAAAAATGGATGAAAATGAATTAGGGTTTTAATTTTTAGGTTATATACTAGGGTTAAAAAATGGGTTAATTACCTTATAAACCCCTCCGCCCCAAATTGATTTACGCCTGAATCCTTATGCATGGTCTAATCACGCTTCCGGCCCTTATGCTTTTTAGAAAAACTTCTAATCTGGTTTCGTTTTCCTTTTAATTAAATTACTGAATTTTATTTTATTTTCAATTTAGTCCGAGTAGATTAGTCAAATGGAAAAATAGCATAATAAGGACTTCTGTCCTTAAATATTCATCCCCGCAGTCCCTAGTATTTTTATAGTCTTTTCAATTCGGTCTTTCATTTACTTTCAATTTTGGTTCTTTAATCTAATTTTTAGTCCTTAATATATTATTTTTCGTGTTATATATTATTATGTTGTATTTGTATATTATTATTATGTTGCATATTGTATTATAATATGTGAATATATTATATTAAATGATGTTTATATATGTTCATGTTTATACCTTAATATTGTTTCATGATTCATTTATATGCTATTGTAATTTTTATTTCGAATTAATTGATCATGCATATAACTGTTACATATAGTGCTAGGCCTTATTATTTCGGTATTCTATTGGGGTGGGCATCCCGGTCTTCGGGTGTAATCTCCTTTGACTGTCGTGAATATTGAGGCAAGTTTTAAACTCTCATGCATACATGAGTTTTAGGAATTAAAATTTAAATCAACTCAAAATTTTATTTTCCTTAATAAATACGATGCAAACTTTTAGGTACCAATTTTGTGCGTTGTGGTGCTAATCATTCCCCGTGTGTAACCAACTCTCAGACCCAAAATTTTCTCTGGTTTTATTTTTTCGGTGTCCGGTCTACCCTTTTTGAAATGATCAATGGCAATTCCAAATTTTAAAAAAAAAATGAGTTTTACAAAATTCCCTTTTAAATTAAATATTTTTTAAAAAACGGGAAACCTCATTTCGTTTCAAAAAGTAGTCGCTATAGCATGACGACTCCGTTAGGGAACTAATTTTTGTTTTTAAAAAAATAAAAAGGAGTTAAGCCTTAATTGGGTTCGCATCGTAATTACTAAGAGAAATTTAAATTCGATTTAATTTAATTTTTAATTTATAAATATTGTTGTTAATTGCATAATGTTTGATATAAACTGGCATCATGTATTAGATTTAGAACCCTTAAGCGGGAGTAATTGCTTCGCTTCGTGGGGTGTCACCTCCGTATGGTGTTGTAATTCACTTCTAAAATTCGGTCCTTATATTTCGTGGGGTTTTTACCTTCGTATGGTATAAGGATCGTATTCCCCCGAATTGATATCCTAACGATAGTTCGAATACCATTTACTTTAGAAATTAACCTCCTATAGTCGACCGTATGAGTCCACCCTTTTTAGAGCCACGTTGGTATGTTGCCCGTTTAGAAGTAACCCTTTTAAGTTTTGTTCCCTGTATGTTTACTTCTGTTTGTTGTGCATATCTTATGTGCTTTTAATTGATTGCTTTATATTATTATTAAGCATTTAATTTATTTAATTTGTTTATTCGATTATTTTATCGTACTTACTTATTTTTTATTGTTGCATTTTATATCTTTCCACATCCAATTTGCATGGCGTACCATACATAGGTGTTGATTCGAGAAAAGTTCATTTTGGAAGGCGTTCGATATGGGATAAAGGTTTTGTACAATCAAAAGCAATAATGCTATAGTATGGGGATGGTCCGAGCGAATACAGATGAAAAAAGGGGACAGCTTGACGGCAGAACACGTGTTAGAGATTATTGAGCCCACTTTGATTGTTTCCAAGCAAAATAATCTTCATGAATTGAGAGAAATATGGTGGAGTTGGGATTCAGATAAGAAATAAGTTTTCCAACAAGAGTTCGACGACATAACACTTTTACTAAATGTTCAGAATGATATGTATTTGTTCAGGGCCTTAACACGGTTTTGGAACCTGGGATATTGTTGCTTCACTTTTGGGAAGGTGGATATGACTCCTACAATAGAGGAATATACGGCCCTGCTCCGTTGTTCGAAATTTAAGGTAGGGAAGGTCTACATCAAACCCAAAGACCCATCGTCTTTCCTAAAAAAATCTAATTGGTATCACCGGGATGAGCAAAGAATGGTTTCAAGGAAAGACTGCAAAAAGGGGAAAGACTGACTGCATAGCTTGGGCGCATATCCGAGATTTAATCATTCGACATCCTGATCCACCAAAGAAGAGGTATTTGTTCGCTTTCAGCGTTTATAGGATGGTCATCTTTCCAAAAGTCTTGGGGCATATAGATTACGTCACAACAAATATGTTTGACAAGCTCAAAAGGGGTATTAATCCAACACCAGCTATTTTAGCAAAGACTTTCAAGTCACTGAATGTATGCAAGAAAATGGAAGAAGGAAAATTCTTGGGATGTGTACCATTATTAGAGATCTAGATTCGAAGTCGCTTCTGGGACTTAAAGTTTTCCTATAAGATGTGCCTTACCACATTTTATCCCATAAAAGTCTTTTTGGAATAATATTAAGCCAAAGTTATGACCGAAGATCAATGGATAGCCGACTTTTAAGGCCTCTGAGATGACACCGTTAGGTGAAAGGTACCATAGTTAATTTTGAGTGAGTTCCTCTACTGTTGTAGAGAATATGACTGGATACCCTTGCCCGAAACTTAGGGAGGAGCTGGATATTGCCCCTTGCTTGTGTTACGCCAATATGGCTCGGTGCAGTTCATTTCTGCTATTCATGGTTTGAATGCTTATGATTTTGAACACGAAGGTGATTGTTACAATGCAAAAATCCAAAAAATAAACATCTCTTGCAAAAATATGCATATGATTGAGATTCATCATTCGCCGTTCACTCCAGGTTACAAGCAATGGAGACTCACCCGGGTCAATATTGTTATTTCTTCTGCAAACCAACGAAATGTTCGAACCTTGAAAGAACATATAAAAGACGCTCCTTCTAATTTGGAGAAAGCTAAAAGGGCCCATAGGAACGAGGTATGCGCATTGAAAAAATGTATCTCTGACTTGGAAGCGACAAATTATTTAACCTCAGTCGACGTAAAGAAATACAAGCAACAAAAAAATACTCAAAAAAGACCACGAAGATTTAAGGGAGGATTGGCAGAAACTGAAGTAGAATTTACAAAAGAATGGTTTAGGTAACATTGTCAAAGAGTTAACTGTTAAGCTCCTGAAAGAAAGGAAGAGGGTTGATAGCTATGCTCGAAGGTATAAAGCTGGCCAGAAGCATATAGAGAATAAGACAAAGAAGTTAAAAACTGTTGCTCAAGAGTTGGCTATTAGTTAAGCTCGTAATGAAGAATTTGAAGCCCAAATTATACAGTTGGAGGAACTTCTGCAGGACTACCACAACCAAGACAATGTTGTTGCTCTAAATCTCACTCAAGATAAAAATAGGTTGTTAAAAGCAAGGGTGATCGAACTTGAAAATGCCCTTCTTGACTGCAAGGAAAGACTTGTCTATTTTGAAGGAGCTCTGCAAGAAGATAATCGTTAAATAGTGTATGGATTTCAACAAGCAGGTTAGCTGATTCGAGACCAACGTAGAGCAATAATGGACATCATGGTACAAGCACAAATGGTGGCCTGACACGTTCAAGGTTTGGCAAGGGAAGCACATGAACTACGTGCGCGTGTCAATCCGAGGACAACACTAGGATCCCGAGTACACACGTTACTTCAAGAAGTCGATGTCTTAGGAATAGAAGGTAGACACTATCTGTAATGCGTTATCCTTGCTTTTTGTAATCAGACTTCTTCATCTAATGAAAGTCTTTCTAAGGACTATTTAAGAATCAACGCCTCTATTGCATTTATTCTGACATAACATAACATTTAACTGTATTTTTATATTATATCTTGCATACATTATTAAGAATAATTGAATTAATTATGAAAATATCATGATAGAAAGTTTAATTCAAACTGCAATCATTTCGCATCGATACGGTACTCGTTTGCAAACAAAGATAAGGGAAGACAGAGTAACCAACTTGGAACGAGGCCAGAGGGACCTTGAATCTCGTTTTGATTGGGCTAAACAAATTATCAATGAACATATTACCCAGTCATAAGCTACAATTTTGGCTCAGATATCTGTACTGCTTGGTAAAGATAAGGTTTCAGATAACACCGTTGAAGAGCCAAAAGATACTGCAACTGCATCTCATGTTAGGGTTTGATCGGAGACACCGATTCTCGAAAGGAGAATGTACACTAACACCGCTAGATATCTGTCAGCCATCAAGAAGTAGTAACTGTGAAACATTCGATTGATCCGGAGACAATCCACGAGGAAGAAGTACCAGATCTGAATATAATGGAAAAGATTAGAGTTGAGTTGGAAAGTAAAAATGAAGAAACGTTTCGTCTCTTTGAAGAACAATTTAAAGCCATGCTAGGGGTGAGCAAACAAGGGAATGAGGCTAGCGACCTGAGCCTTGTGTCAGATTTAGTCCTCCCGCCGAAGTTTAAAACACCAGATTTTGATAAATATGACGAAACCACTTGTACTTCCGCCCATATAACCATGTACTGCAGGAAAATGACACATTTCATAAAAAATGAGAAGTTGCTGATCCATTGTTCCTAGGATAGTCTGACCAAGTCGGCAATCCGTTGGTATACACAGCTTAGTCGGGTAATATTAAATCATGGAAAGACCTTATTGTTCCGGTATTTTATTGGGAGTGGCATCCCGGTCTCCGAGTGTCATCTCCTTTGACTATCACAAATATCGAGGCAAGTTTTAAACTGTCATGTATACATGCATTTTAGGAATTAAAATTTAAATTAACTCAAATTTTTATTTTCTATAATAAATACGACCGAACCTTTAGGTACTAATTTTGAGCGTTGTGGGTGCTAATCCTTCCCCATGCGTAACCAACTCCTGGACCCAAAATTTTCTCTGATTTTATTTTTTCGATGTCCGTTCAACCTTTTTGAAATGATTGGTGGCTACTCTAAATTTTCACGAAAAAACGAGATTTACAAAATTCTCTTTTTAAATTAAATATTTTATAAAAAGCGAGAAACCTCATTTCGTTTCAAAAAATAATCGCTATAACATCTTAATTCCATAATATTACTTAAAGAATCTAGTGTCTTATCTGACTAGACTGATTGATTGTCGTAATTATGGTTGGTTTTTCATGCACATCATTTGCAAATTTTAGTGATTCAAGCGGAACCTACATTTATCATACACCTTCAAACTCTACTTACCCACAAACCAAAATTCATGTAGACAATTATCAAACTCACACGTCATGTTCACAATTATATGATACATAAAATATTGACATTGATAATGAACCATTAATAATCAATTACGAATATATGAATAATAATGACAAGCAGTCGAAAATTAAAAACAACAAATTTTGTTTTAAAAAATTTGATGTGAAAAAAAAATGAGAGAATTACACTAAATGTCAACAAAGGCATTAGGATTCCTATAAAAAAGGCATTAGGATTGTAAATCGACTTATTTCACTTAATTGTAAAGACTGAACCCTATTATCTATTCATAAGGCATATTCTTTGATTACAAAAGAAACTTAAATGACAAGAAATCTTCTTTAATAGGGTTTCCTACCTTCACTTAATATCTATCGCATCAAGTATAACTATGCACTGCTTCAAATTTGCATGAGAGCTTCCACATCTACGGCATAATTTTTCTTTCAAAATAATATTCACCTAACGAGTGACATTTTAAATTTTTTTCAAATTGCATCGAAACAAAAATTCGGATCACAATTTTTGACAAAAATCTATAAAATTCCATCCAAGGTCATCAACTGTGGTGAACTTTGTTCAAAGGTGTTTCAAATTCATTTCCATTTTATCCCACACATTTTAGATTAAAAAAACACATCGATTCTACATTTTGGAACATGCATATGGCTATGAAACTCGTACGAAGTTGAGCGTGGGCTCGTGGAATGGGAAAAGAAAAAGGGAGTTCAAAGGTGTTTTATTGCATAAGCCAAGTACGAGGGTGACGAAGGGAAAAAACAAAAGATGGGAAAAAAGGAAATAAAGAAAGGAAAGGGAAAACGTAACGTAAGCTAAGCAAGGAAGGAGAGAGTAGTTTACTCCTGACTCCTGCACATGGTCTTAAAGGATCTGAAACCTCAGACATTGGATTGTTTTACAAGGCAAACTTTGAAGAGCTCCAAATCAAGTCTTACCCCAAAAGGTTTGACTTGCTGACATGGATATTGGATGCCCCTACCCTCCTCTTTTGAATCCTCTTTGAAAAGAAGGCAATAGTATACCCATGGATGGACCTAGAAAGAGAACAGTCACCCCTAAAACATTAAAATCTATATATGATTTAGATTTTTTTTAATTTTTTATGCATATTCTATTAAAAATTTATTTTTGCCCCTCCTAAAATTTTATAAGTTTACCCTTAATATAAAATCCTGCGTCGTCATGTATACCCAAAAGAAACAAAAGCAGCCTCTACCTTATCAGCTTTGGAATACCACTCTTTCTCTCTAATATGCAAATATAAAGTAGTTTCTAAAAAGAAAGTAACAAAACTAAGCATTTCATTTTCCAGCTCTCTTGGATGGTATCCTAGGTACTCTCTTATACCTTTCTTCTCAGCAAGCAAACAAAAGGAAAACTGGGCATTATTGCGATTATCAAACGTAGCATTATTTCAGGTTGAATGTAAAGGTAAATTCTGCTTTGTTTGTTGATACCCTCTTTTATGATTATTATCCAAAAATTGAGTGCTTCTTGCAACACGTCCAATGGGTATGGGTGTTTCAATGATTAAGTTATTATATACGTAGTCGCTAATTATCATGATGTATCACATTCGAACTACTTCAATGTTTTTGTAATGCTCCTTCGCTTTGAAAGTTCCATATCCCATGTTTATAAACATAAATATTCTACACCGGTAATAGTGCCTACCATATGCGTTGCATCATTATAAGCCACACGTCCTTGGAGTCATATTTTTCATATGTACTCATATTCTACAAGAATCAACAAAAGCATCCATAATTTCATTTTATACCCTGTGCCATAATTGTCAAGATTCTCCGCCCAAAATCATGATGTTAAGGGGCAAGTTGGAAATATTTTATTTATCTCTTCGTCTTTAGGGGGGAGAAAAGAAAGGTGACCCCAGCATCATGATCATCATTGTCACTTTACCCTTTGTTGTTTTCTCAAGGTTGAAGAAGAAGAAGATCATTCTATTCCACTGTTTCCCTGTCAGAAATGAATTCGCTTTTTATTTAAAAAAATTGCACTCAATAATAGCCCACCATGGAATTTTGTACATTCTCTCACGCGTCTTATAAATTCAGAAATGTTGGCTGATCTTTTTCGTTCCTTCGAGAAATCTGTGGATTTTTGTGGGGACAACGTAGGGTCTTCACGTTTGCTGTCAACTTGAAGTTTTGCAAGAAGATTTTGTTGTCGTCTCTCCGGTCTGTTGGCGGCCTTTGTTTTGATTAGGCTTCGGAGGAGGATGCTTTGGGTCATCAAAGACTGATGGGCTTTGTAAGGTCTAGCTGCCTAATGGAGCATTAGCAAATGGGGCTGATGATTCACTCGCTGCTCGGTCCAAATATTTTTCGACGAACCAAACGCACCCTTAATATTATAAAAGCGACTATCATGCGTCAAAAATGTGATATATAGAATCTGTGGACAATTTAGACCGATTAGCTAATCATTTCATTGAGTCCTTAAAGGGAGATATTTTTTGCAGAACTAATAGAAACTCGACATGTAAAGTTGTGTCATTTAACCCGAGTTCTTTGCTGAATATTTGACATTTGGAACATCCAATTCCAATATAAGGTAAGCATACTTACTATCATAGAAAGATTTTTTTTTTTGTGTGTGTACACGTTCATGATTTTTCTCCCGGATCAAAAAGAAAACTATGTTAGTCTCTTGCACAAACGAAAATCCTTTTGACTTGGTAAAAACCTCTTTGAAATGATCCAAAAGACTTGGAACTCTACACATGGAATTGTTTCTTCTCCACTCGTCTCATCACTTAACCAAAGATGGTGTTGAACCATTGGATAACTTGCCTCAATCTCCCCTTGCCATTGATGTTGAAACCCATCCAATTTGAATCCAAACACAGATTTGACAACACTCCAGATGCTCCTACAAACATAGCAGCATCTCCTTCCTCAATGCTATCGTCCATCCATAACAATGGACGAAACTTACACTTGGAAATCACCCCAAGTTTATTGGCAAAACAACCCTGCATCGACGTTTCATCACTTTGAAAATCACCCCCTTTACTACCTTGAATCCTCAACATAGGTAATGTATGTATGTATGTATGTAGTCATTATCAATTTTGTAATTTCCCAGATTTATTTTACCTTTTCCTGGTTAAGTCATTGGACCGTTTGCATAAAATATATTCCAGTATATGAAATGCTCATCAAGATTATGGAATATAATTATACAAAAGCCACTGGAGAATATTATGAATAAACTTTAGAATCTCAAAACAATCCAAATATTAAACTCCCCTGGTGTTATACAAATGTTGAAAATCTTCAGGCATTTCCAAATACCACACATTCACATAACACAACTAAAAGTACCCAAAGATTTGCAGCAAATGGGTCATGAAATGGACTAACATGTTGCAAGCATGATATACAATGCCAGGTATGTAATTTAAAATGTATTTCAGAAACTTTATAGAAGCTCTGTGGTAATGGTCAGCATTTCTTTGTACGAGGGTCCCATGCCAGAGCTTTCCATCTCGATGCTGCCCCGTTTACGAGTACAACCGGAAGTTGTTGGAGCTATTGTACTTTTGCTAAAGGAGCTTTTGGCATCACCAAATTTTCACATCTATTAATAGAGAAATCTGTTGTAGAGAGCATGAGATGCCTGCTTTATGCAATTCAAAGGAAGTAAGTTAACTCTTGCTTCTTCCTTGAACCTCCTTCTCCATACAACTCATTCCATTGCTTCAGCTCGCTCATTACCGATCCTTCAGAAGCAAAGCTGGAAGCAACCTACATTGCAGTTTTTGAAATAAGATTTTGTGCCTAAAATGACAATTCCATGATAAAAACAAGTATGGTTCTAAGCCATTCATTGTGTGTCATATAGTTCAAACTTTCAAAGTCCTAAAGAATTTACCTGATTCTTCGCTTCTCTCATATCTTCCATGTTTAAAGGCCTCAAAGTAATTACTCCATCCTTAATCCCCACTTTAGTCTCTAAGGCATCTTCTGAACTCTGGCCCGTTTCTTCTCTCCTCCTCTTTTTCTAATTAAAGTTATTGAAAACAGTAAGATAAGGCATTAGAATGATGATGTTTTAGAAAAAGAGTTAAGTAGTCACCAGATCCTTCGACCTCTCGTGCTGCATCAACTCCCTAACAGGCCGATAAGCTGCTGTCACGCACAAGTTCTGTTCCGAGAAGTCGATGCCATCAATTGATAAACATAAAATAAGGATAAATGGAAATGAGTTAAAATACAAACCTTAAGGTCACTTCCACTGTATCCTTCTGTCATGGTTGCAACCTCCTTATAGTCCAGATCTTCTACTTTCTCTTTTGCAAGTAGAGTTCTCAGAATCTTTTCTCTGCTCTCAATGGATGGAAGGCCAACCATAATTCTGGTCACAATGATAAGATAAAATGCTCAGTCGTATTGTCTTGTAGTAAGTTGGTCCATGAATTGCTTGCACAAAGATATAATATCAAACGTGAGATGGATATGGGAATATACCTGCGTTCGAAACGCCTGATGATTGCTTCATCAAGATCGAATGGACGGTTGGTTGCGGCAAGGAAAAGAATTCGCTCACCAGATTTGGTTAATAGACCATCCCAATGTGCCATGAACTCATTCTTAATTTTCCGCATAGCCTCGTGTTCCCCAACTCTAGTCCTCTGACCAAGCTGTAGCGATGTCTGGTTCGCTAAAAATGAAAACGTGCGGCTTTTGGAAAGGTTTTTGAAATTCTTTTGGATATAAAATATTTATTCTGTGGGGTTTTAAAGAAATCGCATTTAAACAAATGGAGTCGCCACCGGCCACTTAGGTAGGCCGGACACCATAAAACCAAATATTCAAAAAGATTGGGTTCGGGAGTCGGTTACGGATGGGGAAGGATTAGCACCCCACACCGCCCAAAATTGGTATTTTAATAATTACCGCTTTATTAATATTGGATTTTCCGGGTTAAAGTGACGATTATTTTAAAATTCGGTCATAATTGCGAATAAATTTTAAGGACCCCGTTATCCGAGGGTAAACGCCCAACCACTATCACTACGCCTGATACTGGCCCCGTTTACGCTCGGATAAAAGGACACCGCATTAACAAGTTATAAATCATATGCATCTAAGTGACAAAAATATGAAACATGGCAAAATATTTAAATGCAATAAATATTAACATAATAAAATACTAATCTAATAAATGATATACTAGATTAAAACATGCATATACACATATTATTCTAAATGATAGATAAAAACAACTTTAACAAGTTAGAACAACAATGCAGGAATAATTACGTTATATGTAGACGAACAAATATTTAAAAAGACATACATGCTATTAATAAAACATATTTCAACATATATGAACAATATATTATACAATAAAGAAGACACACTAACACGTAACCTAAAAGCCAAGAAAACATACAATGCGTACAAAAATACAAGAACATCTTTGTTTTTACGAGTCAAATAGAACATAACATGCTTTAATACGAATAACCGGATAAAAAACATGACTATCATAAGCTTAACACACATATATACATATAAACATAAAATACGAGTCATATATGAGGGACATAAAATAAAATAATAGAATATCAATATATACGATTATAATACGAACATGAATATTTACAAAGAATACATGGTCAAAAATAAAAGAAAAACAAAAGTCAGTGGCAGAAATTAAAGAACAATAATATGTAATTTAGGGACGAAATTGCGAAACAAACAAAACCTAAAAGGACCAGAATTGTAATTAGACCAAGGGGCAGACCCAATATGAAAAATTCAAAAATGCGGGATGGTTAAGGACGTAATTTTACCATTTAGAAACTGATTCGATGTAATTTAGGGACTAGATTGTAAACTTTTGAAATATCAGGGGGACTGGGATTGTAATTATACCATGCGGCGAGACAAAAACGAAAATATTGAAAACGCGGGATGGTTAAGTGCGTAATTTACCCATTTAACAAAATAATAATAACTATAAAAAAAGCCCCATTTTAGGCGAAATCAGATTTTTGGTCATTCGTCTCATTTTTTGATTTTGTAAGAACCATGTTCTTCATTTTCTCTCCATTGTTCTTCTTCGAAACCTAGAATCCGGCCGTCACTTCGTGTTTCTCCGCCGCCGACCGCCATTGCCCGCGGCCAGAAGCTTTCAAAACACACCAAAATAACCCTCTTTTCGTCCTCAACATGAATCCGTGGTTGGATTCAGAGGATACACCCTTATTTGCCCTAGATCTAGAAAATACGAAGCGAATTTTTTTTTTAAAACCAAAACGAAACCACAAGGGGTCTTATCACTGAGGAAGGGAAGACCCACAAACGACGCCGGTAAGACTACTCTCCCTTTTTTGTTTTTGTTTTTTTTTCTTTCATATATGCATGTAAAGAAAACAAGTAAGAAAAAAAGACAAGTGTTTACCGCTGGACTGTCTTTTGATTATCACTTGACTGGTTACAATTTTTGGTTTTTTACAAGATCTCTGTTCTCTCTTTTTTTTGTTATTACTCTCCCTGTTCTCTCCCCCTTTCTTGTTACAAAAGTCCCCGTTTCATATATATTATTGTTTTCGTTTTGTTGCAAGTTGCATCTTGCTTTTTCAGATCTGAACTGAACTGACAATTTTTGCTTGTTGTCTTGGGCATGTTCTGAACACGGGGACTAAATATCGGCGCGGTGGCGGTATGGATATTCTGCCAGCGGCCAGACGTATTCTCGGCCGTTAGATCAGATCTGATCTAACGGTCGAGATGGCTTGAAGGACGAACGGCTTGGACGAAGCCTCGATTTGATGAGGCGGCTCCGGATCTTGACACGTGGAGCTCGCGCGGTCGAGAGTCGAACGCGCGTGGATCTTACGCGGCGTGGGATGTTAAAGCGACGCGCGTGGACCACACGCGCGCGTGGCACTCGAGCGGTCCATACGTGTGGAACACGTGCTGGCGAATATTTTTGACTTCTTGGTTGTATCGTGGCGTTGGATCAGATCTTGATCCAACGGCCCACGATCCACCGCACACACAGATAATTGTAATTAGATAAGATTTAGATTTGGGCCAACAAGGCCTTGTAATGTATTTGGACTTGGTGTAATTTTTATTTGGGTTTAATATATTTAATTTTTTCATTTTGTCATTAATAATAATAATAATATAATTATAACAGCAATACATATACATACGAAAATGTATACTTATTATACAATCATTAATTAATATAATATTCTAGCATACGTACGTATAATCATACATATAATTAACATAACATCTATATATTAATCAAATACGCTCATACTCTAGATACATACGCGACACACATTCATCATTAATACGTATACATACATAGCTTATAATATACATGCACACACTTTATATATATTAGTAACACTCATGCAAACAATAAACATATAATATAATAAACATACATGCAACACTAATATGTATTTACAGGTAAAAAATGAGTGATTACAGTTGCCCCTCTTTGCTTGTTCTCATGGAATGGGAAACAAAGCAAAGATTCATAAGCACTCATTTTTATCAGACTTCCCTGTTTGTAGCTTTGGAAAAACGTGTTCTTTTGGACATCTCCGATCTTCCTTGGCTGAATCTTTAGGCTCGTAAGTTCTTCCTATATAGAGCTTCGTCACCTTCCGATCTTGGAGCTACAGGCTCTTCCTATATAGAACCCTTCACTTCGAGACTTTAAAAGCTTGGAGTCCTTCCTATATAGAACTCTTCGCCTTCAACGCTGGTTTCTCCTATATAAAACCTTTTGCGCCGTTGATGGATTTTTCCGACTGGGAGTTCTTTTTGAGATTTTAGATTTAGGGTTCTCTCTCTATGGAACCTTCCACTGGGGCTTGAAAATGTAGGTTCCCTTTTTTTTCAAGGCTGTTGCCTTTTTTGGACCTACGCTACTAAGACTGCCGCATCATGCCCGAAGGACTTAGTGATGACCCGAAGGATTTAACACCATGCTCGAAAGACTTACTGATGACCCGAAGGATTTAACATCGTGCCCGAAGGACTTACCGATGACCCGAAGGATTTAATATCTGGTTCTGACGCCGTCATGGCTGTTGTTTTATGGGGACTCACGCTGATATGCTGCCACATCATGCCCGAAGGACTTACTAATGACCCGAAGGATTTAACACCACGCTCGAAAGACTTACTGATGGCCCGAAGGACTTAACATCATGCCCGAAGGACTTACCGATGACCCGAAGGATTTAATATTTGGATCGACGCCGACGGCCCATTTGTTGTTTTATGGGGACTCACGCTGATATGCTGCCACATCATGCCCGAAGGACTTACTGATGACCCGAAGGATTTAACACCACGCCCGAAGGACTTAACATCATGCCCGAAGGACTTACCGATGACCCGAAGGATTTAATATTTGGATCTGACGCCGACATGGCTGTTGTTTTATGGGGACTCACGCCGATATCTTTGCCACATCATGCACGAAGGACTTCTCGATGACCCAAGGATTTAACACCACGCTCGAAAGACTTACCGATGGCCCGAAGGACTTAACATCGTGCCCGAAGGACTTACCGATGACCGAAGGATTTAATATTTGGATCGGACGCCGACATGTTTGTTGTTTTATGGGGACTCACGCCGATATCTTTCGCACATCATGCCCGAAGGACTTTATCGATGACCGAATGATTTAACACCACGCTCGAAAGACTTCTCGGGGCCCGAAGGACTTAATATCGTGCCCGAAGGACTTACCGATGACCGAAGGATTTAATATTTGGATCCGGCGCCAACATGGCTATTGTTTTATGGGGACTCGGTGATATCTTTGCCACATCATGCCCGAAGGACTTACCGATGACCGAAGGATTTAACACCACGCTCGAAAGACTTATGGTGGCCGAAAGACTTAACATTGTGCCCGAAGGACTTACCGATGACCCGAAGGATTTAATATTTGGATCGGCGCCGACATGGGTTGTTGTTTTATGGGGACTCACGCCGATATGCTGCCACATCATGCCGAAGGACTTTATCGATGACCGAAGGATTTAACACCACGCTCGAAAGACTGCGATGACCGAAGGACTTAACATCGTGCCCGAAGGACTTACCGATGACCCGAAGGATTTAATATCTGGATCTGACGCCGACATGGCTGTTATTTTATAGACTTTGGTAAATTCTTCGATAATTCTTCAAATACCTGTTTAGGAACAAACAAAATTGACATGCCCCTATCTATATGATGCATGTAATGTTATGCTTTCTTTCTCTTTTTTTTTTGTTAATCTTATGTCCTGAAAAGTCATTCTTCTGATTTCTCTATTTCCTTTCCTTTTGCGGTATGCTCAATTTTGATCTTCATTTCTGTCAAATTTTGCTCAATGGGCATCTACTCTTGTTCTTTTACACTAGCACTCGCCTTTCTTCTTCGGGGTTTCTGCCTGCTTCACCAACAAACATTATATCATGCGTGTGCAGAGATTCTTACTATTCTTTCTGTTCTGCATTGCCCCATTCGATCGTGCTCGGCTATCTTCTAGTTCTTTTGACCCAACATTCTGAGTATTTGTTAATTTCATCATCGGGGTGAGCGAAATGCTTCTTAACCTCAATCTTCTTGTTGCCTCTTGACAGACATCATTCATCGATCTCTGTGTTTTAATTCTTTGGAGACTCACTGTTTATTTTTTTACCGTCCCCTCACTTTGTATGCTCATTCTTGTCATGTTTCGTCCTTCATTTTCTGAACCAAACAAAGCATCGTGGCTGGAATTCACTTTTTGTTCTTGAGCTGTCTGACACCTATACCTCTGTTATCATCTTCATTCTATGCATTGTGATGTCATTTCTGGTTAGGGGCTTCAATAGTATCCGCCTTCTTGTGTTCTGGATCTTACCCTTGAAGTAATACATGGAAATTTTTGTTGCTTTAACTTGTCAATTTGCTGATTGGTGTTCCACTGAAGGGTATCATTTAGATTAACATACAAGATTTTGAAAACACAGCATAGGAGCTCTGGATATCATGTGCAAGAGTGGCTTAGATTCAACCACTTGGTAATTCAAAGATGTGAAGTCTTTCCTGGTGACTCGGTTCATCCTCATGATTATCGCGTTGCTGCAGAGTACTACTCTTTCTCAATTCTCATTATCTACTCTGCCCCCAAAAGGGTTAGCTTGTATAACCACTTGAGCGCAGAAATATTACTCTAGGAATAGAGTTCTGGGTGGTGCGAGTCTTAATTTTTCCCATGATATCGCCTATTTTCTTTTTTCTTTTTTCTTTTTTTTTTGTTTTTGTTTTTATCATTATTTGAGGAAATCAATTCGTCACAGTCCTTTGTCTTGAGGACAACGATGGAGCAAACAACACTGCCCCAAGTTACTCGGCATAGTCACGATTTGAAAATATTACCATCACTCATGAAGCTAAGGTTTCTTGAATTGGATGATGTATCTCCACCCTATTGCTTCAGCGGAGTGCCCCAAAATTTCCATACTCTTATCCGAACAAGCCTATTACCAGGTTTCGAACATATGAGTACTTTTTATTATTATTTTCTCATTTTCATTTCTTTTTTCTTTCTTCTCTTTTTCTCTTCCTTTTTTGTTTTGTTTCTTCTTTACTACCTAGAAGATTATGCCTAGAGTTTCAATTTCAAGCAACTCTACATGGTTGACATTTAGAGCTTTTTTATCCTTGAATATCATCGAAAGAGTAATAATCTCGCTTTGCTGACCAGAGTCCGGTGGGGAAGATCACACATCATCGTTGTCACGGCATCTATCTAATGTCACATCTTGAAATTGATATCCAGTGTCCTACAGCGGCGAGAAAATATCTATGTGTTTTCAAAAACATTATATGTTAAGCGAAATGTGTTCTTTATTGAAAATAAAAATCAACAAACATGCCACATCACAAAAGATCTTTGCCACACGGGGGCCACATAGAGTTGATCCCTTGTATTACTTCAGGAAGGTATTTTAATGTAGAGACATCTCTGGCTTTTTCAGCACTATGTAGATTTGCTTCTCATCCTTGGTCTTCCACTGCTTGATCAGCTCTTGTGTCAGGGTTCCATCATTGACCAGCTTCTTGATTTCATCCAGTAAAGGTCTACATTTTCTGGTGGGATGCCCCGGTGCCCCCATATGGAATTCGCATGTGCTACTCGAGTCAAAACTATGGGCATACAAATCAGGTGCACTCTTCATCGGCCTAGGAACAAGATAGTGACCCTCTACCAGATGAGGCCAAATGTCTGAGATAGATATTCCAAACACTTCCAAATTTGCGCTCGTCCGAGGAATTTTCTTTGATGACCCCGATTTGTCAGTCTGTCTCCTTCTTTTTCGGCCACGCGAACCCTGGAGATGACACCCATTTACCTCTCCATCTTTATCTATTTTATCTTCGATTCGGTCCTTAGACTTTAGGCCCAATTTTCCTTCTTTGATTGTATATTCTATACTTTCTCCAATCGTCATGAAATCTTCGAATCCGCTTCTCGATTTCTCCAACATCACATCGAAGAAGGGAGAGGGAAGCGTTGCATGGAATATAGGAGTCAACTCTTTTTCCGCTATAGGGGGTTGGACTTGGGTCGCCAGACATCGCCACCTTAATGCATATTCCCTGAAGCTTTCACTTGGTCTCATTTTCTCATTCTGAAGAAACTGTCGACAGGGTGCTAAATCTAAAGCATATTTGTATTGATCCAAGAAGGCATTAGCGAGGTCACCCCATGACCTAACTTGGTTTCTGTTCAAACGGTTATACCACACTGCTGCTGGTCCCGTCAGGCTATCATGGAAATGGTGGATCAACAATTCTTCGTTCTTCATGTATCCATCCATTTTTCTACAAAACATGGTTAAGTGAATCTTCGGGCAGCTGGTTCCGTCATACTGCGCAAATCCGGGAACCTTGAAATCTGGAGGAATGACCAAATTAGGGACTAGGCAGAGTTCCCTCGTATTGAAAACATTTATCTTCTCTTTCTTCTTAAGCTCTTTCTCGATTTTTTCTTCTAACTGGTCAAGCCTCGACTCTTCAATTCGTTCCATTTTCTGATTAATTCTGCCATCGAACCCCATGTATTAAATGATGAAGTTCTATGTGATGATAAAACAATGCAAAGAAAACGTGATGCAAATGCAATGCATGAATGCAATAGAGCATTGATTCCGCAAATGATTTGTCCCTATAGGACATCTTTCATTCAGTCCAAAAGATTTCATTACATCCGGTATTAGGGTTTTACAGATAGCGGTGAGCCCTGGCACCTAATGTCTTGACCTCATTCAATAGTCCCGTTAGTTTTCCTTCGCGGTCCAATGCCGGCTCCATATTATGGCTTATTGGTGGTGCTGCATCGGCTAAATCTGCTACCTGTTGAGCTACTTGTCGGGCTTGAGTCGTAACCATCTTCATGTCCTGGTCTTTCTCCCGTATTGTTTGCTCGGCCTTTTGTAGCTTAACGGTCATTGCCCCAGCACGGATCTCATTGGTATGTAAAGCAGTCTCGAGCCTCACTATCTGTTCTTTGAGTGCTGCATTTTCCATTTGGAAGGCTTGTGATTCATTCCTTTCCTGGTGTAGACTTGATTTCAGGATATCTTCCATGGCCAGACTGCTTTCCAACTCATTTTGAAGAATGTCGCGTTGGCCCTCAGCTTTTTCCAGCTTCTGTGATAATAATCTGACTTTATTCTTACTATTCTTGTATTTCTGCTTCCAGCGTTCTGAACCGTTCCTCAGCTGAATCATACCATTGACCCACTCTTCCGCGGTGTCACCCAGACCGAAACTCTTGAATTCAAAGTGCAGCTTCTGGTACTCGTCTTGTATATTCTTTGATTTTATGCTAAGATTGTGCCTCTCATGCTCGAGCTGGTCGCGCTTGTGTGCAAGTTCACCTTCTGATACGCTTTTATTCTTGACTCCTAATTTTATCCCGCTTGAGTGACCCACTTCTGTGTTATCCGAAACTTGGGCTGGGTATTGTTCCTTTTTTGCCCCTCGGGCAACGGCTGGCTGGCTGAAGAATCGGGGTTGTCCGTCTTCAAAACCCAAAATTCCCGTTCTGATAAGATCTTGAACTCTGTCCTTCAGGGCCCTACAATTTTCAATGTGATGACTCGAATCGCCTATGTGGTAGCTGCACCGGACACGACTGTTGTAATCTTTCGGATTAGGAGGTTTTCTTGGTATAGACTTCATTGGTGTGATAAGGTTCCTTTCGACAAGCAACGGAAGTAACTCAATGTATCTCACGGGTATAGGATAATGTCTTCTGATGTCATTAGATTCTCGAACTTCCCCTGGTTTTGCCTCTGTTCCCTGGGTATCTTCCCCCGATATGCTACTTGTCTGCTTCTTGAGATTGATCACAAAGGGATTCGATTTGTCATATTTAACGATGTTGTCTATTTTGACATTCTGACCATTCTGCTCCCCGACCGAATCTTTTCCAAGTTTGACATGCTGCTTGCCTTTCATCATGGCATTCATCCGATCCATCATCTCGGACATCTGCTTCTTTAGTTCTTGTATTTCATCTTGTTTGTCACCAGGATTGACACTACTTACCGAATCTGTTCTGGTGTCCTTGAATGGTTCTTCTTCGGCTGTCCCTGGCCTAGTCTTGGGATGAAACTCTGGAATTGGACCCCCTTCCTTCAGGTCAAAGAACCTTTGGTCCATCATGAACAATCTTCTATTATGGGAGAAATCACTCGGGAATCAATGCCCCTGTGTAATGCGAATGCAATGGTATGCAAAAACAAAGCAAAAAGAAAACAAATCAGTACCAGACAAAAATGATAAATACATAATAAAAGGGCAAATTAAATGCGATAAGCAAATAATAAAAGGGCAAATTAAATGCGATAAGCAAATAAGGCAATCCTATTTACATTTCATCTAAGACACCTAGGTTATCCGCATGGTTCTAACAGGGTGGGTTTCTATGTGTTCTCTACATGCAGTTTTTGTTCTAGGAGGTACCCGAATTGTCCTCGCTGTCCTCTACTAAAAGTAGCAAGGCCCCCGATCATCACCCATTATAGGCTCCTTTCAACTGGGTTCAATTCAGGGGGACCCATTCGCTTATGCCCGTACGAAGGAACGATATCCTTACGAAAGCATAAGGTACTCGAGCCCCGAAGGTACTTGCTAGGCCCATACGGGAGAACGATATCTCCACGAAAGCATTAGCGTTTCCCCCCACTTAGAAAGACGGGTTTATATGTCATATTTTAAATACGTTAAAATAAACGCGCAATTATGACCGAATGTTAATTTAATAGTCACTTTAATCCGGAACTTCCAATATTAGTAAAGCGGTAATTATTTTAAAAGCTTGACTCTCATTTGTTTTTTTAAAAAAACAAAAATGATGTCCCCAGCGGAGTCGCCATCTGTAGCGATGTCTGGTTCGCTAAAAATGAAAACGTGTGGCTTTTGGAAAGGTTTTTGAAATTCTTTTGGATATAAAATATTTATTCTGTGGGGTTTTAAAGAAACCGCATTTAAACAAATGGAGTCGCCACCGGCCACTTAGGTAGGCCGGACACCATAAAACCAAAGATTCAAAAAGATTGGGTTCGGGAGTCGGTTACGGATGGGGAAGGATTAGCACCCCCACACCGCCCAAAATTGGTACTTTAATAATTACCGCTTTATTAATATTGGATTTTCCGGGTTAAAGTGACGATTATTTTAAAATTCGGTCATAATTGCGAATAAATTTTAAGGACCCCGTTATCCGAGGGTAAACGCCCAACCACTATCACTACGCCTGATACTGGCCCCGTTTACGCTCGGATAAAAGGACACCGCATTAACAAGTTATAAATCATATGCAATCTAAGTGACAAAAATATGAAACATGGCAAAATATTTAAATGCAATAAATATTAACATAATAAAATACTAATCTAATAAATGATATACTAGATTAAAACATGCATATATACATATTATTCTAAATGATAGATAAAAACAACTTTAACAAGTTAGAACAACAATGCAGGAATAATTACGTTATATGTAGACGAACAAATATTTAAAAAGACATACATGCTATTAATAAAACATATTTCAACATATATGAACAATATATTATACAATAAAGAAAACACACTAACACGTAACCTAAAAGCCAAGAAAACATACAATGCGTACAAAAATACAAGAACATCTTTGTTTTCTGAGTCAAATAGAACATAACATGCTTTAATACGAATAACCGGATAAAAAACATGACTATCATAAGCTTAACACATATATATACATATAAACATAAAATACGAGTCATATATGAGGGACATAAAATAAAATAATAGAATATCAATATATACGATTATAATACGAACATGAATATTTACAAAGAATACAGGATGAAAAATGAAAGAAAAACAAAAGTCGTGTGTAAATTAAAGAACAATAATATGTAATTTAGGGACGAAATTGCGAAACAAACAAAACCTAAAAGGACAGTAATTGTAATTAGACCAAAGGCGGACCCAATATGAAAAATTCAAAACGCGGGATGGTTAAGGACGTAATTTTACCATTTAGAAACTGATTCGGTGTAATTTAGGGACTAGATTGTAAACTTTTGAAATATCAGGGGGACTGGGATTGTAATTATACCATGCGGCGAGACAAAAACGAAAATATTGAAAACGCGGGATGGTTAAGTGCGTAATTTACCCATTTAACAAAATAATAATAACTATAAAAGCCCCCCTTTTAGGCCGAAATCAGATTTTTGGTCATTCGTCTCATTTTTTTGATTTTGTAAGAACCATGTTCTTCATTTTCTCTCCATTGTTCTTCGAAACCCGAGAATCCGCCGCCGTCGCGTGTTCTCTCCGCCGCCGGCCGCCGCTAACCGGCATCGGCAGGCTTCCAAAACATACCAAAATAACCCTCTTTTCGTCCTCAACATGAATCCGTGGTTGGATTCAGAGGATACACCCTTATTTGCCCTAGATCTAGAAAATACGAAGCGAATTTTTTTTAAAAAAACCAAAACGAAACCACAAGGGGTCTTCCCCTCCCTTTAGTTCACCATATCGGCTTGTAGTTTCTAAAGGCTTATCATCGAGGAAGGAAGACCACCACAAACGATTATTTGGTAAGACTACTCTCCCTTTTTTGTTTCTGTTTTTTTTTCTTTGATATATGCATGTAAAGAAAACAAGTAAGAAAAAAAGACAAGTGTTTACCGCTGGACTGTCTTTTGATTATCACTTGACTGGTTACAATTTTTGGTTTTTTACAAGATCTCTGTTCTCTCTTATTTTTGTTACTACTCTCCCTGTTCTCTCCCCCTTTCTTGTTACAAAAGTCCCCGTTTCATATATATTATTGTCTTCGTTTTGTTGCAAGTTGCATCTTGCTTTTTCAGATCTGAACTGAACTGACAATTTTTGCTTGTTGTCTTGGGCATGTTCTGAACACGAGGACTGAATATCGGCGCGGTGGCGGTATAGATATTCTGCCAGCGGCCAGACGCGTTCTAGGCCGTTAGATCAGATCTGATCTAACAGTCGAGATGGCTTGAAGGACGAACGGCTTGGATGAAGCCTCGATTTGATGAGACGGCTCCAGATCTTGACACGTGGAGCTCCGCAGTTGAGGAGTCAGAACGCGTGGATCTTACGCGCGCGTGGGATGTTAAAGCGACCGCGCGTGGACCACACGCGCGTGGCACTCGAACGGTCCATACGTGTGGAACACGCGCCTGGCAGATATTTTTGACTTCTTGGTTGTATCGTGGCCGTTGGATCAGATCTTGATCCAACGGCCCACAGTCACCTGCACACACAGAATTGTAATTAGATAAGATTTAGATTTGGGCCAACCAGGCCTTGTAATGTATTTGGACTTGGACTGTAATTTTTTTTTGGGTTTAATATATTTAATTTTTTCATTTTGTCAGCCCAATAATAATAATAATATAATTATAACAGCAATACATATACATACGAAAATGTATACTTATTATACAATCATTAATTAATATAATATTCTAGCATACGTACGTATAATCATACATATAATTAACATAACATCTATATATTAATCAAATACGCTCATACTCTAGATACATACGCGACACACATTCATCATTAATACGTATACATACATAGCTTATAATATACATGCACACACTTTATATATATTAGTAACACTCATGCAAACAATAAACATATAATATAATAAACATACATGCAACACTAATATGTATTTACAGGTAAAAAATAAGTGATTACACAAGCATGCTATCAACCTCATCCACAAAAATTATAGTTGGTGCGACCTTCGCTGCTAGTGTAAATAAAGCTCTCACGTTCTTCTCATCTTCCCCAAACCATTTTGAGGTGATGGTGGACATTGAGACGTTAATGAAACTTGCTCCAGCTTCACTGGCAATGGCCTTTGCTAGCATTGTTTTCCCAGTTCCAGGCGGCCCAAAGAGTAATATGCCTCTACATGGCTTGAGAAGACCTCCATTAAAGAGATCAGGCCTTCGCAGAGGGAGCATGACCAGCTCTTGAAGTGACTCTTTGGTCTCATCCAAAGCACCAATATCTGCGAATGTAACACCAATCTCATTCGCAGGGATAACCTCTGGCCTTATTCTTTTCTCAAATTCATTATCAGGACGAACTTCCTGCATGAACATTATATATGTAGTAAGAAAAACGACACAGGAGAAAAGTAATGGACATGAACTAGTTGTTTATATCCTTGAAGTGGGTACGTTGCATAGAAACATTTCATTCGGTCCAATTTTCAGTTAATTGTCAAAGGACAGCAACTTAAAGTTACTTTTGGTGCCGGTGGCTTCTCGACATCCTTCTTCAAAGTAGGATTGGATTTCTCAGTCTCAATTTTGCTTTCAGAGGCAGGGGTGTCGGATTTTGGTTTAGTTTTTGAACGTACAGCCATTTCTTCCTAAGGTTAATGAAGGGTAAATTGTTAATCCATAGGTATAAAGTGACATAGATCATTAATGTTTGATTTCTTCTAAAGAAAAACTAGCATTAGAGAAAGAAACCTTGGCCGGTTCAGCATTTGTCCCTAATTTTAAGGTATCCTTCCTACAACTTTTTCCTTCCTGGAATAAATTCAGTCCATGGGATAAGCTGCTCCAGTGCCAGAACACTGATGGTGAGCCACTTAATAGATTTTCGAAAAATATGCTGTGAAAAAAGCTTGTTCAACATCAGATAATAATTAATGTCTACCTCTTGGAAGATATAACAAGCTTGCCATTCCAATATTCTGGATCCTTATTTTTCATCAAGTGATAAGAGATTGCTGATACCACAACTTCTTGAATATAATTACTTATGACTACGGTGTCTGTTGGACTGATAGAACCTAGATCGTCGCATTCAAGGTCATTTGCTGCAAGTACCTCAGCAATGTGGTTTCTGTTATCTTGAATTCGGAGCATCTTCATGTCCTCTTCCAGTTTTGCTTTCCAGCCATGGAGACCATCTTCGGGCGGTTTTATCTCAATATTGTATGGAAATAACACCGAGAGCCTGTCATCCACCTCTTTGTAATCATCCCCGGGGTCCAACATCCTGGAACCAAGTATCAAAACCGGACCAGAAAGTTTGTTTAACATTTTTTGGAACAGATTGTATAAGTTCTGCGATCCGAGGATAAGATTCTCAACATCCCTGAGGTATAAGATGATGGAACCAGTTTCGGATACTGAAACCAGTACCTACAAGAGAATGAAAACGGCCTTCACTACCATGTAAGTAAATCAAAAGCAACAGAAGCAGCAACTTTTATACAGAGTCTATGTAAACACATAAAGGCATATCTGCCTGTGCACACACAAGCATATGCAGATGGATTCACTAAAAGAAAGAATCATCTAGAATGCCAATTCAAAAGAGATTTCCAAACTGACTACTTAGTATTTATGGCATACCCTGTAAAGTGACTGCAGAAAAAGTTTCTGATCGAAACACCAACCGCCCGTGCGCTTGCGGGAAGCTAAAAGAAACAAAACAGACCATCAAAGAATATCAGTACTTTCCTCCACATGTCCTTATGTGTCCAGAAATTGAGTGTCAAATGCATATCCTTCACATTAGCCGGAGGTTTACAGCATGAAATGTAGCTTCATTATAAAAGATAGAGTACTCTTTTAGACAGTGCCATTTGAATGGATTCGATTCTAACATGGCAAATAGATACTTACTGTGCATCACGTGCGGGAATAAAAGATGTCACGGTGGCATTCCTTTTACCTTCAAAGGAGCATGCGCAATTTACAGTCGTGGCCGGCTACTAGTGAGTCCGTGTCTGATTTGGTGGGGAATGAAAGGTCTGCCTCTCCAGCGAAGGATTCCGGCCTAACTTTGCCAAGCGATTGCCTTCACAAACCACATGTGCTGTAGCAGGAAAGGTGAATAACCTGCCCCATTCCTCTGTTCCCGAAGTTGAAGTATACGAACTGCAGTCAAATTATCGAGCTTCACTGAAACGTAACGCTTGCCAAGGTCTCATGCATACTGTAAGCCCTCCAGCACCATACATATACCAACGGATTTAGAGAATCCAACAACTCAGCAATCAAGCTCATCGCGAATCACTCCTCCACAAGAAGTAATACTACTCGTAGGACATCGAGATTCATCTGTGTTTACCTTGCACCAACCATAGATCGATTGACCTCACCTACCATTGTATTAACATGAACATCTGAGGATAACGCATGTTTCGCTTCCTCCATTAACCGTCGACTTTTCACCAACACAAATTCCATACCGGCATTGTCCGGATCAACGATTAAACTACTCCTATTTAACCACAGCGACCATAAAACCGAGCCAAACATAAGATGCCAACCTTTTCCATCACTCTTCATAATCCACGCAGAAAATTCAGTTGCTAAAAAAGCCTGCCATTTATCTTTCCAAATCAAGCACAACCACGTGCTCTTGGCCATCGGGCAAGACCGAAAGAGGTGTTCAACTGACTCTGAATCCATTCGACACACCCCACAACGATCATCTAAAGCTAGATGTCTTCTCACCCTCTCCTTGTTTGTCAAGAGGCGTCCACAAGTAGCCAACCATACATTCTCGTTTGTCATAACTCTAAGATCCTCACGGCAAGCATAAACAGGCTTTACCGATAACATTTTATTATCCCTCCACTTCCGACCGGGTGTATCGTCAATTGCACTTAGAGGTGGAGGTTTAATCGCTGCAATTTTGAAGATGATGTGCGCAGGCAATCGGGGTGCAAACTCAGACCACAACCATTTTCCATTCCCACAAGCAAACACATTTAGTCGATTGAACAAGTTGCTTATCTTTTTTCCTTCATTTTCCTCATAAGTTCAAGGCCTACTAAGAACACCTCCTTCCTTCCTCTAGTGTCCCCCTTCCCCGATTTGTCAAAAAAATTAATATTATACACATGTACTTCTATGCAATAATGATTTAGATATTAAAAACGTTGGAAGATTATATTTTGTACTTATCCAAAAATATTCTTTAGGAAGTATAAATCAAATTTCACTCCAATTTAACAAAATCCACAAATTATGATAATTGTTCACAAACTCATTATAGTTATACTCAATTACACAAAATGTAATATATGGTAAGTTTCGAAACGCACCCTTTAAAAAGTTAAAACTTGGCCTATGATTTTATATAATTCAAATTCAAATTAACTTGTGTGAAGCCGGACCCAACCCAAGTCAAATATAAGTGGTCTGTTCAGTCCACAATGATTCAGGTTAGCCCTGTTTATTATCACAGACATGTTGAATCAAGTCCTCTTATTTAGGGGCCAGGATCTACGGCTGAAAAGTTTATGGATCTTTTGTACCCACCAGGACCTTGTGGGGCGAAATGGTTGGGCTCAGCCGAAGGTCAAATCAGCATCAGTTAGCATTTAAACAAAGGAAATGAAAACAATTATGCTTAAAAACACAAGTCCCCATGTGTTGGAGACATTCTTGCAGCCTTTGATCAATTTCCCCTTTTCCAAATCCATCTCACTGGTCACCATCAAACACTATAATCAAACCAAATTCTGGCGATTGCTTTTCTTCTTGTTTAGGAGTGTGGTTTTTAAGCTATCTCAGTCCCATATTTACAAAATCTCCCTGAAAGCTCCTCATGGCGGGACCTAAATATCGTTCTTTATATAGCGGTTCTGGGCCTTTGGCGCTATGGGTATTGCAGTGATAACCACAACCGCTACATCCGCGATAATATCTGTTCTTTGAAAAATTTATGATCGCGATATTCGTAATGACCACAATAATATTTATTATGTCTACAACCACAATAAACGTAATTTGACGAAAAATAAGACCGCAACTATAATTTAAATCTATGTCTGATAGTTAAGAAATAAGTATGAGTTGGATAGAGGCATAGCCCCACGCTTTAAAATCAGCTTGCAAAGACAAGTATGTTGAGGGAAAAGGGTGATGAGTAGTGAAACACATTAAAATAAAAGATGGGTGGGGCGGGGGCCTAGCACTGGTTGACTGTCCTTTGTGTACAAAAAAAGTGAGTGCCGTGCCATGCCAAACCAGACAACACTCGTAAACATTGAGAGGAACAAATATTTTATTTTATTATTTAAATTAAAAAGGACTTTAAATACAATTATAACAAAAAAATTTAAGGGTCACAAGAACCTCTTCCATATTGAATATGACTCCATCCCTGATCGTTTGCACTTTATGTAGTAAAAAAATCCCAGTAACTAGGTAGACGGACCATCTAATTTCCCCAAACTTGTAGTCACATAGATAATATTGTGTGGGTGGACCCATGAATTGGCCTCCTCATTCATGAAACCGACGCAGATTCAACATTGCCATCATTAAATCTTGAAGATCATAACAAGATTTCCTCTATGGAAACAAACACTTGAATGAAGATATCAAAAGGGTTCTGGGACCCCCGTCCTTTTTTCAATCTGGACCACACGATCCCCCTGAATGTAACCATCATGGAGTAATGGGATGCTCACACATTTCGTGGGTGGCCAGTAAACGAGATGGCAGAGCCGGAAGTAAATGAAGCTTGGGAGTCCCCACGCAATTTATTTTTTACTTTGTAAGGGAGGAACTTCTGATTTAAAATTTTGTCCCACATTCCTCCATCTTTATTATTACATATAGGGTTTAGATTTGAAATAACTTTATGTGTAGGTAACATGGCAGCTGAATTCACGAACTGATTTGATGACATTGGCTGGCTAGTTTGATTTCATCAGATTTTGGTCCGTACCAAAGATGGAATTTGGAGACATCTTACATGCATGATGCATCCCCCTACACGATGATAATAATTCATGCAGGATCTTTTTTAAAACCGAGAGGGAACAAGTAGGGTGGGCGGTTGTTGAGGAGGGTAAATGTGAAAATTGATGTATGATGTAATAATTATGGTGAATGAACATGAGGGGAAAGTAAATGTCATAAAACCAGATAAAAAATTAAACAGAATACTTAATAAAAAATTGATTTATGAGTTTATTTGTATATAAATTTAAATAGTATTTCAACAAATCAAAAGTGTTAAAATTCATTTGAAATATACATGGGTTGGGATTCACTTACACACAATGTAAAATTATGAGTTTTAAACTTTTTTTGTATAGTTGGATGGGTGAAATGGATAACTGAGATTAACTCCTTACTTTTTTAAAGTGATAATCTTCACTTATCCTATTGTTAATTTCAACCATCAATTTCTCTCATCCAACGATCTAAAAAATGAGTAAAACATAAAAAAATTTAAACCATATAAACGGATCATATCCAAATATATGTGGACACAAATTTTCTATCATTTTTCGATGTCCCTTTCTATGTCACAACACTATAAAAATTAAATTTTAAGCCATAACCCTAAATTCTAAATCCTAAACTTTAAACTCTAAAATATACACTCTACCTCAAATTTTCTAAACTCTAATAATAAACCCTAACCTTAAACTAAACCTTAAACTATAAATTTAAACTTTTTAATATAGGACATAAATAAAAATTTCGAAAAAAAATATTTCTGCTCCATAAATATAATATAATATAATTAATTTTAGCTTACTTTTTAAACTTAAATGAAACGCACTCCCATGCAGGGATCGCAATAACTCTCCTGTCTCTGCTCTGCCACTTCCCTTCAATCCCTTTCTCACTCTTGGCTGCACTCTCACCCCGCATTCAATCTCGTCCGCAATTTTAGACACATGGACAAAGAAAATCAAAATAAATAAATAAATAATGTTGTAATAAAAATAAAATACTAATATACAGCAAATAAATTAAACAAGAACACCACGAAGATGCCGTGGTTGCAGTTTGAAAGCTATATAAAAGAATGGAATATAATAGAGAAACTGTCGTTGAAACCAAGCAACTTGCAGACTTTTGCCTTAATTTTATTAAGGCCATCTTTGCTATTGTTTTTAGGTGAAAAAATCAGTTTGAGAAGCCAGAAGCAATCAAGAACAGACAGTTTTTAGTATCAAAATTTTAGTTTGTTCAAAAACAATCAAGAAAAAGCAGTTTTTGATTGTCAAAATTTTGGTTTGTCTCCCAAACTAGCTTCTCAAATCTTAATTTTTAAAACTAATTTTTTTAACTTCTCAAACTAACTTCTCAAATCTTAGTTTTGTCACTTCAACTAGCGTATAGGCTTAGGTTGAGTTTGCCGTGTTTTGAATGGCGTAATAAATAATGGGACATGAGCCACCTAAGTTCCGTCTGAATTCATTCTATTTTCAAAAGTGATTGTGGCCATATTCAACGTATCACTCATTCAATGTATTGATTATACGGTACCTTTCATATTATCTCCAAGCAATCAATGGCATGAATTCTTAATTTCAATGTTATGTATAACTAACCATGCAACATTTTATTAATAAATCACTCCGCATATTTCTTCAAACCTCAACTTGTCGACTTTCGTTTCCTTTCCTTACAAGTTAATAGCAAAGGAATAGAGAAAGTTTGAGAGCAAGGTGACAACATATTTGGAATGGGAATAGTCATTCCATGAACAAAAATCTTAAGTTTTTTTCCTCTCTTTTCATGCCTCAACCTTAAATTTTAAATCTTAAACTATAAGCCATAAACCTAAAAATACACCATACACTCTCAATCTCTTAAATCCTAACCCTAAACTCTAACCTTAAATATTAAACTTAATTTTTTAGGGTGGAGGCATAAATAGGACATGGAGAGGGGCAGACAATTTGGATTCATTCATGTACAAAAATCTTCTGCCCCTTTTCAGTGCATCTTTCTATGCCTAACACTAAAAAGATAAATTCTAAGACCAAACCCTAAATTCTAAATCTTAAACCCTACAAAATACATCATACACCCAACTCTCTAAACTCTAATCCTATACCCTAACTCTAAACCTAGTTTTTTACTGTGAAACATAAATAGGGACAAAAAAAGGATAGAAAATTTTTATTCGGTGTGAGAAGGCGTGCAAAGAAAACAAAAACAACAAAATAAGTTTTTAGTGGCACTTTTAGCGATTTTTTGTGTGTAAATACCGTTAATTTTGTACATTTAGTGACGTTTTTTTTAATAAACGACGTGATAGACTGATATATGATGGTATTTTTGAAGAAACACAGTTACAGACACGTACTTTAGTGGCGTTTGTCTAACAAACATCGCAATAGAATTTAAATGTTATTGAAACTTTATAAAGAAGCTAATTATTAGTATAGATCGCCGCTCTAATTAATGAGGCAGGGGAAGAAGATACATAGTCAATAGCCGTGTAACGGTAAAGACAAGCTAATTCGTGGCGTTTGAAGAGAAACGCCGCTATATATCTCGATCTTTTGCGGCATTTTTTTGTTCGTAAACGCTGCTAACTATTTGATTTAGTGGCGCTTCTTATGGCGCTTTTGTTAGCATCGGGGGGTTTCTAGCGACGCTTAAAATGCAACTATAGGAGTAAAAATGCTGCTAAAAACCTATTTTGTTGTAGTATATATATATATATATATTATAGTTATACTAGCTCCTAACCCATAAATTTAACAAGTTTATGTAAACTTTAATTTATATATATGTATCATTATTTTTCTCTTATTAAAAATCTTCTTATGTATAATATTCAAAATATTTATTAAACGGAATTTTAAATTTAGTTTTAGTATAATCATTTATAATAGTGTTATAGTATATATTTATCATAAGAGGCGGAGACATTAATCCCACATTAAAAAGGAAATGGGGATCTTGGGATATATAAGCAGTGACGCTACACATCCTATCAAACATGTCTTTTGTGAAGAGGGTAATAGCCCCGTGACCAGTGGTATCAGAGCGACCTTTTGACTGCCCGATTTCACGCTGAGCGCCCATAAGTGGGGTAGGCAGGGTGGACAACTGTGACAATGGCCTATCACGAGCGTGGTTGACTCGTGACGCTCACGTCACGAGGTTAAGTGGGGAAAAATATCATGCCTGAAAAGAGACGAGACATTAAACCCACATAGGAAAGGAAAATAGAGGTCTTGAGATATATAAACGGTGGTGCTGCACATCCAATCATACATGTCTTTTGTAATGGCCCCGTGACATTTATCTAATAAGTTATAAGTATAAATATTGTTTTAAAAAAAGTTATAAGTATAAATATAAATATAAATAAACTATAAAATATAGTTTCATTTTTCAGGGGTTATTATTTCATAAACTGGCAGCGAAAAAAATACTCCACAAACAAGCCTAATTTTACTTTTAAAACTAAAATTTAAATTCTTAACCCCAAAACCTTAAATCTTAAATCATAACTCTTATACTCTAAACCTTACACCCTAAATTCTAAACCTCTAAACTTTGAATTGAACTCGATTACAAAAGACAGATTTTTCATTGATAATGCATAAAATATTCTCTTATTTTCACAATAAATATTTTATTATATATTTAAACATGTCATAATAATTTTTTTAAAAAAAGTACAATATATTATTTTAATATATAATATATTATTATTAATAATATAAAGTAATTTACTTTTAAATATTTATAATTAGATAATCTTATTTTAATATTTATTAAATATAATATATTTTATTTAAAATAAATTAAATTTTTGTAAGGAAAAAGAGAAGGGGTTATCCAGGATCGAATTCAAAACCTAATATTAACCAGAACTAAAACGATGTCGCTTGTTAGTTACACCACAAGTCGACTTAGTAAATGGAGTTTAAAAACTTTAACATAATGATACTAGTATTCATCGATTTCAGTCAACTAACTAAACTACACATCACCTAAATGCTTTTATATTCATTGTTCAGAAAAGAATTCATTAAAAAACTTGTATATTCTATTTTTACTTAACAATTAAGAATTCATTTCATTAAAAAAAACGAAACGTACGTGAGTGTTTTTGCCACCCAAAAAGATGGAAGGATAACGTAAAGGTGAGGGAAGCCACCGACAGGGAATGACGGCTCTCGCTTTACTAATCAATGTGTATAGAACAGATTTCACTTTACTTCAAATACAAAGGCTGTTCTCTGAATATTCTTCATTTTATTTGAGGGGCTTGTAGTGTTCCCCAACCAAGAATGCAAGAAATTAGTTCATTCCCACATCTGCCAAGGCGAAATTAAGGGGGTTAGAGACAAGCTATGAAATGAACAGACTACCCTCCCCTAATCGTTTACCCATCTTCTATACTTGTGTTACATTTTGTAAGATTCAAGTTTGTATGTGTCTTTTTATATAGCATGTATTTACCGCTTTAATAGTTACTATATTATATGAGTTTTGCACTTATTTATTATAAGAAAAACTTCAACACACAGTCTGTATAAACTTTAGTTTACACATACTTTTTTAGTTTTAGGGGGTAGGGGTTTAGTTTAGGGGTTTGGCTGTAGGGTTTAGAATTTAAAGTTAGTATTTAGAATTTAGTGTTTGGGGTTTGGAGTTTAGTTTTTTAGGGTTTATGTTTAATTTTGATTTATAGTAGAAATAGGCAGGCCTGTGTAAAATTTATTTTACGCAGCCTATGTATCAAATTTAAACCCATTTATTATTCCTGTATAATTTATATCGATAACATGACATCGGTTATTCCTCCTAGGTGATTGAGTTCGAGCAATATAGTTTGCATGTGTATATAAGTTTATCCAAATTTAAAATCAGACTAAGATACTACCTCCTAATTGTGATGATCATTATGTTTAGCAACATAGTTTAATGGACCAAAATTCGTTAGCTCCTTTTTTGTGTCCCTTTATATACTCTACTAATTATTTTATGCTACATGTACTAATAATTTTTTTACTGTTTATTGATTATTTACGTTTAATTAATAATACATGAGACATAAGATCATTGTTAGGGTATATAAAGGGACGTAAGGAAACATATGAATTCTATTCAGTTTAATGACCAATAAAATAGTAAATAAATTTGGAGGGAAGTATACATCATAGCATTCATAAATCAAAGCGTGTCATTTAATTCCTAATTATTTCCATTATGAGCACCAATTTATAGAGCTTATTTAACAGCTATCCGTTATCACTGTCAAAGCTGAAGGCTCCACTCCTATTTTCTCTTTTCCAGTTTGAAAATATTGCTACAACCAAGAGTCTGGTATCGCTGCTTCTCACTTTCGAATTAGCTTTCGTCGACAAAACGTCCCTTAGTCTTATTCTCATTACCCCACCATATTCAAAGTATTCAAAACAGTTTGATTCCCACACAAAAGGAGATTACTTGATGCTGATGGTGTGGTCTTTTCATTGTCTTGTTTCCGCTGTTCCCTCCATCTCTGTCGCTGTTTTCCGATTCAATTCCCTGAAAAAGGCCCAAACAAGACTAACGGTTCTCCAAGTTGAAGAAAAATACAGTATTTTCTAGATTACCAATGGATGATAGTTTATACGAGTTGTTGGAGGATGCTGAACTTGGACCCGGTGGGGATGACCTCTTTGCTTTTTTCGAGAGTTTTGATGGTCTCCCGGAATTTCCACCCTTCACTCCTTTGGAAGAAACGGCCGCAGATAGCTGCCGGAAAGACGGTGAAGAAACTACGACGTTGGTGGCCAAGAAATCTACTTCTTCAAGGGCTCAACACGACTCATCGGAGCCTGAGACTTCGCCCAAAAGCAAGAAGCCGAAGCTTGCTTCTTCTAAGGAAACAAACCTAGATGGGCAACAAAGAATGTCTCATATTACGGTTGAACGCAACAGGAGGAAGCAAATGAACGAGCATATATCGGTTCTCAGATCGTTGATGCCTTGCTTCTATGTGAAAAGAGTAAGCCCACTTTGTCTTCAATCTTCATTCCTTTTATTTTTCTTTATCGGTTATACATGTTTGTATTGAATTACTATTTGTTAGGGTGACCAAGCATCGATTATTGGGGGTGTTGTGGATTACATCAACGAGTTGCAGCAACTTCTTCAATCTCTGGAGGCCAAGAAACAAAGGAAAGCTATGACTTTGAGCGAAGTGTTGAGCCCTAGGGTAGTTTCAAGTCCAAGACCCTCCCCTCTCAGCCCTCGGAAACCACCATTAAGTCCAAGGCTTAGCTTTCCGATAAGCCCCAGAACCCCTCAACCAGGTAGCCCTTACAAGCCACGGTTGCACCAGGGTTACCTCTCTCCAACCCTGCCCACTACTTCCCTCGAACCATCCCCTACTTCTTCAACTTCCTCCTTAGACAATGTTAACGAGCTCGTTGCAAACTCAAAGTCGTCCATTGCAGATGTGGAAGTGAAGTTTTCAGGCCCAAATCTTATTCTAAAGACGGTATCTCCTCGGATTCCTGGTCAGGCTGTGAAGATAATATCTGCTCTTGAAGAACTCTCACTCGAAATCCTCAATGTCAACATTAACTCCATCGACGATACCATGCTTAATTCCTTCACCATCAAGGTAAATTTTCACCACCGTTTGTCAGTTCTAGTATAGTAAATTTTCATTTTGGTATCTTCCAGGTTTCAATCATTTCTTTTTTCATTTCTGCAATGGTGTTTTCTAAAAGTTGGTAACTTTCGTTTTCAATATTTTAGCTCCATATATGTGTGTATACATGTTTGTCGCTACTGTGTCTTAATTTTGTTGTTTCTCTTTACTGCACTTCATTGGGACATAATAAACCAGGCCATGTTTGGTTTCGAGTGATTCTTTTCATCATTAAAAAAGAGCATTAGCATTTAGGAGTTAATAACAAACAAAAATTATTTGCCTTTTTTCGGTATTTTTTTACGAATAAATTCCTATCCTTTTAGTGCACTATTTAGGCCTCTACACTAAAAAAATAGGGTTAGGTATATGGTTGAAGTTTAAGGTTATGGTTTAGGTTTAGGGTTTAAGGAATTTGGGGTATAGTTTTTTTAACACTTAATGCTTAGGATTTAAAATTTAGGGTTAAGGATTAAAATTTAATTTTTTGTGTTGGGACATAAAAAGGGTATGCTTTAACACTAAAAATTCAAATTCTAATCCCTAACCCTAAATTCTAATTATTCTTAAACCTTTAACTATAAACCCTAAAAATACATCTTACCCATTTACTTAAACCATAACCTCTAACCTTAACCCTTAGCTCTAAATCTAATTTCTTTAACGTGGGGTATAAATAGAAGCACTGAATAGTACAGAGTATTTCTATTCGTCAATAACAGCAGGATCCACAAAAAATTCATCAGTCCGGGATATTTTTTTTCTTTAGGGAACAGAAATTTAGAGAGAACCAATGATTTTAAGGTAAGTTTGTGAAATAATTGAAACGGAAACAGTGCAGAGTGGCGTTGGTGTACTACAACGGTACTGACAGTAAAAAGTTTCAGTTACCGTAACTCCTGAAAAACAAGATGGAACACTGAAAACTAGGGTATCTCTGCAGTCATTTCTTCCTTTCTTTAATAATGTTTGCATTTGCTCCTTCCTTTTTGGGTTTCACCGTGTTAAATTATTGAAATTTCAACCTTTTGTGGATGAAACAGATTGGAATTGAATGCCAACTGAGTGCAGAAGAACTCGCCCACCAAATCCAGCAAACATTCAGCTAATCACCACAGTCCTCCCTCCTCTTTAACTTTTAGGAATGGGAAGCCATGCCAATTATATGTATGACATGCATTTACCAGCTTCATTTTTGCATTAACAAAGTAGTGCAATTTTAGATTGATGATCATGATCTGACTTGCATTGCATAGCTAGGGGATGACTCCCTTGTAATTCTGCTGCCTAAGAGCTTAGTTAGTATGCACTTATGGACTTACAATGTCCATTTGTTTGATTTAATTTATGTATTCATGGCTCATTTACCGGACAAAAATTATCTATCCCTTTTTGGTTCGTTTTTATTAATTAAACTCTAAGCTCTAACCATAAATTCTAAATCTTAAACCCTAAAAATACACTATATTTACAATTTTCTAAACTCTAACCAAAAACCCTAACTCTAAACTTTAATCATAAACCCTAAACTATAAACCATTTTTTTAGTATAGAGCATATATAAAGACACCAAAAGGGGCAGAGTATTTCTATTCCATCTAGTTGTTTCATCTTACTTTTTTTTATTCCTTCTAAAATGATGAGATAAAGAACAATAATATTTCTATATATAAGACTCAAAAGAAGCACCAGTCTTTATGAAATGGTATAGTTTCCTATTCAAAAGTATATATATAACTATTCAAAAAAATGAAATGGTATAGTTCCAGTTTATTATGGAAGAGAGGATATTGGATGGACCGAGGGTGCTGGGCAGTCGCATTCCATAAAATTTTAAATTCTCTTATACCTTAAATATTTTTTTGTATTTTCTATTCATAATCTAATTTCACACCTCCTACATTTCTAATATAGTTTCCTAATAGTTCACATCCCTACATTTCTAATATAATTTTCTAATAGTTCGCACCTCTTACATAAAATCATACCTCCATCCCTGAATGGTCTGCAGGTAAATAACATTATCTCAACCATATGTTGTGATCTTATGTTAGAATTTGTCTCAAACATACAAGTTGATACTTCAAATTTCCTTTTTTCCAAAAAAAAAAGAATAATACTGAAGTGTGAAAGATGGTCCCATGCATGCCATCTTAAACAAGATTGGTTAGTAGCAGACTCGAAATTTGCATGAATGCCTTAATGAGGCTTAAAATGGACCACTGGAAATTAAAAAACACACACACACAATTTTTTTGTGAGATTTTGGTTGGTTTAGACCATCTGAAGAGGAAACTATAGTTTTGTCTCAAATTAGAATGGATTGACTACTCATCCCAAACAGGTAATATGAGAACGGTGGCTCATCACACTATGTTCATGGGCCTAGGCTTTTAGTTCCTCTAGTAGTGGACTTAATAAGAAAAGCCTGATAGCCTCACGTTGGGTTCTGTTTGGGTGAAATTATAGCCTCCAACCGGGATAGAGCCACTAAGAGATAGAGTGGGCGACCCTTCATTTTTTTTTAGTTTAAGTACCAGTTAAACAAGGATTTTGTATCTCTTAATTTCTAGATTTAAATTCTTAATTAAACTTTATTCTCTTAATATAAAATGATTTAACATTTTTCGATGTTTGGTCCTAGTTCATTCCTTGACTCCAACCCCTTCACAATGGATTTGTTCGTAATTGTTTGAGACCAAAATAATATTAAATTCGAAGGGTTAATTGCATTAACATGCTTAAATATGAGTTAAAATCGAAATTAGTTTGTAAATTGAAAAAAAAATCAGTTAAATCTTGAAAGATCCTCAAACTTTGGTGCTTTACTTTTCAACCTTTTTTTCATTATTTATTTAATTAATAAAACTAAAAAATATAATCTATATTATAATTAAAATGCCTTTTTTGAAATTTATAATTGATTGCAAACGATTTATTTTTATTAATTTCATTAAAATGTTTTTAATCTAACACTACTGGCGAGTAAACTTGATGGTGGTAAAAATGAGATTGTGATAGTTTTAAACAGTTTCACCCTTTCTGGTTTGGATGGAAAGTCATAGATGGTAGTAAAAAATAAATTTTAAGAGGAAGAAAAGGAAGAGGGGGAAGAGAAGAAAAAAAAAAGGGAGGTTATGTTTGCGTTGAGTTTCTCCTTCTTGAGTTCGACTTTCTCTTAAAGGTCTGCTCTTGATGTTATATTAGTACTTGTCTGATGAGGGTTTTAGGCCTAATGTCAATATGTTATGATGGATGTGGTAGTATAATTTTGGCTATCAGATAGTAGAGTTAGCCGGCGGACTTTATAAACTTGATAGCTGTCATATCTCTTCATAACGGTGTCTGAAGAGACCTTTGATGCAATTAATCCCAAAGTGGAGAAGAAGTTACACCTGGTGAAATAAAAAACAGTCTGTTTTGGCTATAAGGCGGCATCAATCCTACATGAATATAAATTCCAACTCTTGTTTTTACAGAGTTAAAATTATTGTAGAGGGGGGAAATGAGAAAATTGTTGTTATTTTTGGGGTGTCACTCGCCGGTAAGCATATACTCCTATGTTTTGATTAAGAAAAGAAACCATTGTTGTCAAATGTGAAGTTTGGGTGGAATTGATCGTCACCGCCAAATGGGAAGTCCAACCCAACAGTGGGAGAATTCGTGGATGAAGCGGCAGCTTGGTAAATTCCAGTGAGCTGCTGAGCCTGAGGCTCAGAATTTGGAAAATCAACGTTTCCCAACAAGCTGTCTCTGTTCATCCGGGATGTTGCAGGAGATGAAAGATTTTCAGCAAATTGATTGTTACCCATCACGGGAGGTGAAAAGACAAGGTTGTTTTCAACCATCACATCGGGCGCCATTGATGAAGGATGATTGGGGAATGAAGGGTATATTTGGTCCCCAATGTCCAAGTCTTGGGTTATAACTTCAAGTTCCCTTCGGAAGCTCAACAGTAGATCTTGCGATTGTTTCTGGCTTTGTTGGTTGCTACTTCCTTGTTGTTCTTGATTTTCTGAGATTCCCGAGGGGTGCATGACACGGGAGGCTAGATTACAAGTGTGCGTTCCTCGATACGTAATCTCAAAGACTGTCGGGTCTTCATCTGATCTCTGTACTTGTTTTCTTGCCAAACAACCTTGTACATTTCGATGGCTGCACCTGTAGTAGCCTCTGTAATCAAAGAAATCAAGGCTTGTTAAGCTAATAATTAATGTTAAGGAGATGTGTATATTGAGAATAGGCAAACCTTGGATACTTTGCTCCCAGAATATCTTTTTGTCCATATTTCCTCCAACTGAAGCCATCATCGCGAGGTTCCTCCAGGGCTGTACCGGGTGTCACTCGGACTTGCTGCACCCATCTCGGCAGAGCTATTCTGCAACATAAAACATAGTTAAGAATAACAAAATTAAGGCTTGGTTAAAGAGTTGACTTGAGTTGTGTCATGTGTGTATTTATGGATACCTTTTCTTGTCCGGTTCCTTGAAATCACGGTCGGAGTCTTCACTCCGAGGGCTTACACTATAAGAAGGAGGCGACTCGGACATTCTGATAGCTAGCTCCGACGACGGTGGCTGATCTATTGACACAGAGGTATTGCAGTTTAGCATTGAAAGTGCCTTCTCGTACGAGGCTTGGATCTTTAGGACTAATAATTCACGAGTTTCATTAGAAGAAGAAGGGGCATGGAGATAGGCTTGGAGTTGCCTAGTCAGCTCCCTTCCCTGAGTCAGCTCAGTTATCAGACTCCTTTGCTCCCATTCTCCCATGTTTTCCATTTAGACAAACTCAAAACAACTCTTTCTCGCAGGTATCAATCAGATTCAGTTCACTCAGGACAATTAAAGATGTTTTCCCCCTGTTCTTACTTGGATATATGCTGATGATTTGTTCTGCGAATGGCAAACCTTATTATAAATAAATATAATATGGGTTTGGGAATGATGAATCAAAGTTTGACTGTGAGAAAAGAAAGTGTTGTTTTTTCTTCATTACGACCGGTCTTTGGTCATAGAAAATTTTGTTCAAATAAAGCAAAGTCCGACCGCTGACCCTTTCTCCCCCACTATAAATTTCAACCATTCAAATAAAATCTTCAACTCAACAGTGCTTATCATTATAAACGACGTTTATGTTGGGTTAAAAACACCGAGGTGCTACAAACGAAATTGGTCTAAGTGGTAAGTAATTTGGTATTACTTAAGTAAGTTTTGAGTTTGACATTTTATATATGCAGAAAATTTTCGCTAAGAGACTCACCCACCAAAATCAGATGTTGGTATGAATTAGTGAGGACAAAACTCTAGAACTGGGAGGGTAACAAAAAAGGCTTAAATGAAAAATAAGTGCACAAACTATATCATTTTTTAACTTTAGGCGCCTAAAGTACTTTTTGTAAAAAATAAGTGCCTAAAGTTTCAAAAGTTATAACTTTCGGTGCCCGGCTGTTAACTACCGTTAAAAAAATCGTTAACCAATACAAAATTGACATGTGTCATTTTAATTTTGTTTAAACTATTTTTTAATAATTTAAAATTTTACAAAAAAATCTTGAAATTCTAAAACTTTTTAAAATAGTCCCCAAATTCCTAAATCCCCAAATCCTCACTGCTGCCGTCGCCAGCCCCACCCTTTCGGTCGGCTGGATTCCCCTCACTCGCCCTCGTCGAAAACCAACGAACAGTGTGCCAACCGAACATTGAACGTCGAATGTGAAATAACCGTTTGATTGGCACACCGTTCGCCGATTTTCGGCGACGACGAGTTGGGGGAAATTACCGGCTGGGTTCGGCGACCGAACGAGTGTGGTCGGCGATGGCGGCAGCAACGATTAGGATTTGGGGATTTAAGATTTAGGGATTTTTAGGGATTTAGGGATTGATTTGAACATTTTTGTAAATTTCGGGATTTTAAAAAAAAAAAAATTTTAAAGTTTTTTTCAAAAAAAAATTAAAAATCAATATTCATGCTGTGTGTCGCGTTTTAAATGAATAACAGTTTTTTTAACAGCCGGGCACCTAAATTTATAATTTTGAAACTTTAGACACCTACTTTTACAAAAAAAAATACTTCAAGCACCTAAAGTTTAAAAATGATATACTTTGGGCACTTATTTTTTATTTAAGCCCCCCAAAAAAACCGAGGGCCAAGACAATCACACCCTTTGAAATATTTAAACTCTCATATAATGTATGTATTTAATTTATATTTTATTATTATATAATTTCACACTCTTAAACTTTTATAATTTTACACTTTTTAAATTTCTAATTTAACTCTTAGACAACTCGCACTCAGAAAATCATGCTTCGTCCGTGGTTAAAATATTTTTATTTTTTATCCTACCTCAGCCAGTAACATAAAAAATTAATCATTATTTTTTATGAAACTTTAATAAAAACAATACGTTAAATAAAAATCGGTATCATTCGTTAATGACATTAACCTAAACATAAAATCAGCCCATTTTTACCAGGGTTGTCAAGGTTTTACTAATTTGATATAGCACCTAGCCGAAAATTGAAAAAAAAAAATAAACCAAAAAGCAAGTCAGAAACCATTGAAGACTAAGAATCTTCAAACTTTGCCAATTAAGCGTTATTTTTTCCCCACTATCTTTTTGATTCTCTGGAACCAAACCAAAAAAAATCAAACACAGTACTTGTTACAATAATTATAGTTAATTCTATACAAGTTCTCAAAATATAACCGTTATTTTAAATTGATTTTTAAAATTTTGAACGCTTTAATTTCCTCTTCAAATTATGATTTTTATTCTAATTGATCTCAAACTTTTGAATATTTAATTTAATTTCTAAACTATCACTCTTCTATAGGGTAAAACTTTGATACACAAGCTGTGTAAAATTAATTTTACACAAGCCTGTTTATTTACACTATAAAAACCCAAATCCTAAATTCTTAACCCTAACCCTAAAAAACTAAACCCTAAACCTTAAACCCTATACACTAAATTCTAAACACTAACCTTAAATTCTAAACCTTACAACCTAAACCCCTAAACCTTAAACCCTAAACTAAAACTCTAACCCCTAAAACTAAAAGGCACGTGTAAACTAAAGTTTACACGGCCTGTGTATCAAAGTTTTTTCCCTCTTCTTTATTGATCTCTAAATTATCAGTATATGATAATCATATTCAAGTTAAAAAAACTATTATAAATTTTATTAACTGTTATGTAAAGATTATTACGTAAATAAATTTTAAGGATGAAATTGAAACATTCAAATGTTTTAAATTAAAGCATAATGAATATCCTAATTTAAAGATGGAATTAAAATATTTACAAAATTAAAAACTAATTTAAAAAGAAGATTATAATTTGTAAACAGGTTGTGCAATTAACTCTAATAATTATGAAAAAAAGTGACGTTAATTTGTGGACATATTGCCTACGTTATTGGACTATTCAACTAACCAGAAGTTAGATCTCAACAAGAAAAGTGAGATATTGAATATTTTATAATGTTTTTATTCAACCAAGACTTGGTCAGTGTGTTTTATAATTAAAGAAGTTTATGAACCAAATTCTATTCATCTTTTAAAAAGATGATTAAAATTTGTTTTAATTTACCTATTCAATTACACAGGACTTAACCTTGGTTTTATAGTATTAACATAGGTTCTTTCATCTCCTGGTACATCAAATTATTGGTAAATATAACTGTTTAACTTACAAAGTTATACGAACCATTAAGCGGTTCTAATAGTAAATGATGGTTTTGTTTCTTTTAAGTAATTTAGGTTCGAGTAATATACTTTGTAGGTGTGTGTCAGTTTATTTAAATTTAAAAGCGAATTAAAATGCTACTCTGTAATTGAATTTAAATGCTAAAAAATAACTTACAAGTTACAAAGTTAATTAGTTAAACATAGTCCAAATTTGAATGTTAGCCAAATCCCGGGGTAAACCAGCTAATAGAATGCTCATTTCGGTAGGTAATTCTAGTAAGAACCACTGAAAGGTTGCAGCCGTTAGATTTTTAAAAATAATTTTTTTTTATTTTTTTAATTTATCTCATATTGAATATAATTCTTTAAAAAATCTAAGTTTAATATATTTAAAAATATAATAAGATGATCAATAAATATTGAAAAAAAATCCGAATTTAGTATGTTTTAAGGGTGTAGGGTGTATTGTTCTAGGGTTTAGATTTTAATATTTAAGATTTATATTTCAATTGCATTAAACACTTTAAATTAATATAATATAATTTTTTAGTAATGTAATTAATTATATTATAGAAAATTCTCTTGAAAAATAAAATAAATATTAATATAAAAATCTTGATATATAATTCTTATTGATAGTTCTAGCTGTGTATAGCACACCTTTTTTAAGGGAGGATTTTTAGGACTTTCTCCTATTTGAAATTTTTTCATGAATTTTTTTCAAATATAATATATTATATGCCACGAGATTTTTTGTAATGAAAAAATAATGTGATAATGTGTTTCACATAATGAAACTTCAGAGGTCAAAAGAACAAGCAAAATCTTTAGATAAGAAACCAAAATACAATTTAACCTTTAAAAAATTAAACTAGGCATGTAAACGAACCGAACGAACACAAACAAGGGTATGATCATGTTCGTTAGTTTAATTTTAATTGAACAAATGAACGGACATGAACAACTAAATAAACATAAGTTATTGTTCGTTAAAATAACAAATGAACACAAACGAACATTGAACATTGTTTAATTTTTTTATTAAAAAGTTTGAAGTCCCATACATCGAGTATTGTTTAATTTTTTTCTTTTTATTTCATATTTTTAATATATGTTGTTAATTTTTTTTAAATATAATAATTTTGTTATGAAAAAATAATAAATATAAATTGACATATGTGAATAAATTTAAACGAACGGATTATCGAACGTTCATGTATATAAATGAACGAACAATCCCTTTGTTCGTGTTCGTTCATTTAATTAAACAAACAAAAAATCTTGTTCATGTTCGTTCGTTTAATAAATAAATAAACATAAATGAACTTTCAGCTAAACGATTCACGAACAGCTCACTGAATGTTCGATTTGTTTACAACCCTAAACCAAACCCAACATGTTATATGTGCAAAACAAGTTAATGATATATTAAGAACTAATGGTTTCATTATAAAAATACCACTCCATCTGTCTCACTATTTTGTGTCACATGTTAATTTTTCATGGAGTTTTAGGAAGTAAAAATTTATATAAGATGTTTGGTGTAAAATAATTTAAATGACGAGTTTGCCCTTAAAAATTAACTTTTATTTTTGTTGGGAAACTAAAAAATGATAGAAAATTAAATGTGTCTTATAAAAGTTGTTGAGTTTTTTCAAAGTAACATTTTAACAGGGATAATTTTAAAACACAAATGTGACAATTTTACTGAAACAGAGGGAGTATAATGTTCTATGTATAGCAAAGTTTTTGTTATATTAAAAAATAGTTTTTATTATAAAAATATATGACATGTAATAATAATAATAAGGGTAACTACACCAGCAGTCACTGAACTATCGTTTCTTTTCTATTTTGGTCACCGAACTATTTTTTTGGCAAAATCATCACTAACGTTATGTTTCGTTCCTATTTTGGTCGCTGGCCGTTAAAAACTTAACGACTGTGCTGACATGAATTTTTATTTTATTTTTTAATATTCCATGTAATTTTTTCTCTTTCCTTGTAAGGAATATATGTGTTATTTTATTCAAACCAATAGGATGGTGAAACGTGTCCCCACCTATTGGTGAAATAAAAGGAAGAAAAATGCATTCCAAAATAGGAACGAAATGATAATGTTAATGAAGTTTTTCCAAAAATAATTTGATGACCAAAATGAAAAAGAAACAATAGTTCGATAACTGCTGATGTAGTTTACCCTAATAATAATTATAATTAGATGTGATAATCGGATGAGTTCAGGCTCGTTTATTTTGGATTGTGTTCTTTTGTTCATTTTTTTGGGTTTTGATTTATTTTGGATGTGACCTTTTTAGAGTTTGGGTTTTCTCAAATTCATATTGGTTGTCCGTTATAGACAGTAATTATATCTTTTTATATTATATCTACATAATTTAAATATTTGCATCTTAGAACAAATTATTAATTTATTGAGATCCACTAATAGATATAATGGTTAAAGATGTTTATATTGTTTCATTTTATATAGGTTCGAATTTCAGTATGAGAATATAATACCTCTATTTAATAAAAAATTATTAGTTTATTATTTTTTAGTAAAGTTGTTTTGTAAATTTGTAATATAATATTTTATTTATATTTTTAGTAAAATTAATATTTATCATCGTTATTTATCAACAATGATGTGGTATAACGTTAATTTGCTATATAAAATCAGCTGCTTTAAAATTTTGATTTTTAATGTTCATTTCAAATAATTTTCTTTATTAATTTACTATTTAACTATTAAATATATTTAAAAAATAAAAACTCTAACATAATAAATTTACATCACTACCCACCATTATCGAAAATCCAAATTATACTATTTTATCTTTCCATTAAAACCCCATTTAATATAGTTTTTTGTTTTTATAATTCTCTAAATCTTTTATCAATATTTGTGGTAAAAAATGTTTGATGATATACAGATATTTCTTTTATTTGAATAATCTAAACTAAAAACTTAATGATTCAATATAAACCCAAGTTCTCTAAAATCAGAAGTTAAAATAATACAAATTAAAGGGAAAAACTTGAAAAGTAGAACTATAATAGTCTAGAGCTTTTGTTGTTTTGTATGAAAGTGATAATCTCACATCCTCAAAAATTACTATTTCACTATATAAAATATATAATCAGATTTTCAAGAAAAATATAATTAACCATAAATGATATTTTCGTTTATCATAAGTTTCCTTAAACTCATGTTTATATTTTTTTTTTTGCCAAATAAACTCATGTTTTTATATTCCTAAAAGACCTTATTAGAACACATTTTTTTTTTTACAAATCTTAAATCTAATTTTTATTTTGTCTAGAGGGGAGGGGACGTGTGACTTTAAGAGAAGAAAAGGAGAGTGAATATGAAAGAATAAAGATGAGCAGTATGACTAATCAGCCGAATGTGTTTGTAACACAATTAGAATATAAAAGAAATATATATATTTTTGAGAATGGAAAATTTTAATATTATAAGCATTGAAAATGTCAACAACTAAATAGTTGGACCGGTTCAAATTCAATGATTAGGGAAAAAACAAGAGTTGGCAGACATTCTTTTGGTGTTATGCGGAAAGATCCGGATATGGCAAATGATAGGAAGTTGTAGTAATATCATAGCCTAGAAAGGATGTCAATGTTATTAATGGAATTGGGACTTAGTTTTAATTCAAAAAATAATAAATTTAACCCTTATTATTTAAATATTATTTCAATTTGGCCCTATTTTTTATTAAAATAATCTAACTCAAAACCCTAAACCTTAAGCTTGAAGCTCAAAACATTAAATCCTTAAACTCTAACCAAAAACCTCAAACCCTCAAAATCAAAACCATAATCCTAACATAAAAGATCGGAAATTCTAGATTGAGATCCCTAATGAGGAGACCACTAAATTATTCAAAATACAAAGTACTAGATTGAACATCAGAGAACTGTCATATATGAAGACCTTAATCTTTTTCTTCCCTTTGGCTAGTATTGCTTATTTTAGGAGAAAAACTCTTTCTTCGACCATGATTATGTTCGCTGCATTCTGTATACTATGAAAGCTTAATAAAAAATGGTACAGGAAAAAATTTAAACACACAGTGCCACAACAAAACCTTAAAAATAGGAAAACAAGATTCAAATTGCGCATTCAATTAATTATACCATTTTGCATCAAGGAGAAGAGCTTCAAGTCGCTTATTGTCAAAAGCTGAACTTGTCAGTTATATGGAACTCCCAACACTTGGGATGAAAGGTGAGGGTGAGGGTGAGGGTGAGGGTGAGGTTTTGGGATTTTATGTTTAGGGTTGAGTGTTTAAGGGTTTAAGGCTTCAAGTTTTAAGTTTAGGGTTTTATGGGTTATGATTTATGATTTATGGTTTAAGGGGTTAAATTATTTTAATAAAATATAGGGCTAAATTAAAATAATATTTAAATAATGAGGGTTAAATTTATTATTTTTTAATTAAGACTAAATTGTTTGAATGTACAAATGTGGAAAATTAAATATATTATTAGACAAAATATTTTAACTACCGTTAACGGGTAAGTGATAACATTGAAGCAAAACTAAAAGTTTAATGATATCATTGAAGCAATTGAAAGTTTAGTTACCAAATTAAATAATTTACCAAAATTCAGTTACCATTTGTGAACTTTACTCAAAAATCTTTTATCTTTTTTTATGGGTCTTAAAATTAAAAAATTAAAATTTAAGTCTTAATTTTAATATTTAAATATTAAACTTTAAATTTTAAAAAATTATCTTCCAACACATAAATCTCAATCTTGAATTTTTTTTTTTTATTGAAACGTACATAAAAACATTGAAAAAGAACATAAATCTCGATCTTTAATTTTATTTTTTCATTGTTCTGGTTTGAATGTTTGAAGTATGGGAGCTGCAATGGGAGAGTCTTCTTCTAGACTTCTAGATGTTGGTGTCTCCTCCTGGTCCCTCCCCTCCGACGCGTTGGAAAAGTCTCGGACCACGATTTCCTCACTCCTTTTCTTCCAAATTTTCAAATATATTCGTCAAAAATAAGGGTCTAAGACGTATTTAAAGTGTTTTTATATTTTTAAATGCATTAAAAAGTTTTTTATTAACATAGTCCGTCTTTGATCATTATTATATTGACGTGTCTATAAATTTGTTAACGTGGTCGTTAAATTTGTTGTCGTGGCAATTCACATATATATAATGAAGGATTTAATTGATTCTTTGAAAAGTTTAATGATTTATTTATTTCTCGAGAAAAAATATTTAAAAAACTAAAATTATATAAAAATAAAAGAATATTTAAAATATAAACATGTACTGTTTTTAAATTATTCTAAAAGTATTAAAATATTAAATATTTTAAAAACCATATTTTTCAAAATTTATATTCAAAAAATAATAATGAAAACATTAAAAAATTATAAGAAAAAAATTATAAAAAAAATTATTTAATGTATTCGAGGATTTATAGTAGACGAATTTCGTTAATAAATAAATTTATTTAATGTATTTTAAAAATTAAAAAATCAATTTAAGTGATTTTTGAAAAAAGTCATATTGATATTTTCGAAAAGTGGAGAAGATTTTTTTATCCTTAGGCCTTACAAATACAATCAAACTAGAGTTGCATACGAGTTGGATAAGAACATTTGAGTTAGGTTTACTACACATTTAAACTCGGCTTGACATGAAATGTATGTTTTAAATTTTGTTTAAATTTGCATATATTTAAAATTGTTTAATTAACCCATTTATACTCACTCATGTTTTTCTTTATTTTTATATAGAGTAGAGATATGCTGTTTTTATTTAATGTTTAGGAATATATATTTTTATTTATTAAAATTTTAAACAAGAAACATTTTAACGTGTTTTTTTAATACTGAAACTATATTGTATATTTATTTTTCATAAGACATAAATTACATTATATAGAAAATTAAAAAATAATAGTGTAAAAATAAAAAAATCCGACCTTTACATCACCTAACCACTACTCACGACGGGTATGACTTTTTACATCCACACTCGTCCACTACCCACCAAATTCATACCCATCCCCACCCCAACTGGGGCGGGTACGGTACTGAATCTGTAAAACTGTACCCGTCTACCATCCCTACTGAAGCCTTACTTCGATGGTGCTCCGATGATGCACGCCAAACCTACTAACCTGCGAACGGAACAACAATTTCGGACGCTGAACTAACGAAGCTCAGCGGATACACTTCCACTCAACCATGTTTCATGCAAATCATAAATAAGAGCATGCAGCTAAAGATGATATCATGGCAATCATAATAATAACGTTGGCGCTACCTTTAATCGCCTAAGCACATATAAATCAATAGGGATGCATAAAGTCTCACACATAATTATAAGCATCAAATCAACAACTTGGAGTGAGGCCCGGTTCTACTAAGCATCGGGTACACACACTCTGAGTGAGGTTCGGATCCACTAAGCATCGGGTCCACACACTCATGCTCGAAATCTCTCGTCAAGCATCTTCGAATGAGTCCTAGTCCCACCAAGCCTCAGGTTCAAACATTCAGAAATCTTTAACCATGGTGTTGCAACACACACTTCTCACATTGGGTATCCAGAATCCCAACAAACAAGGTGACTCAACCCTACTAATGCCCTTACGTGGCATTACAACCATCAGTCGATCCACCAAGGATACTTATTAATACAACACAACAAGTCACCCACGGTTTTTATAAGTTATTTACTCATTAAGCTCGTATATGATGTTTAAATCTTATTTTTTTGGCTTTACTATTTATTTTACCACTTTAGAAGCTCATTGGGCTTTAGTCCTCGAATTATAGGTCATTTGAACTCAAAATGAAATTTTTGGGCAAAATGTCCGACGAGATCGATACCTAGTTAAGAGTATTGATACGCTCTAGTGGGTTCCGATACCCACTTACGCGTATCAATATTCAGCTTGCCTTCTGAAGGGATTTAACTCAAAACCCTGTACCGATACACGGGGTTGTGTATCGATACCCCAGATGTACCGATACACTCCTAAGTGTATCAATATCTAATTTGGCTACTGGAATTTGATGGAATAGGGGGTACCGATACCCCTCTTAGGCGTACCGATACGCTCTTCCAATTTGGCTTGATTTCAGCCAGTTTAATATAGGGTACCAATACGTGTCCAACCTGTATCGGTACTCGAACCAAGAACTTGCTTCTTGGAGTTCGTAAATCACTTCCCAAGCCTTCAAAACTCAAAGTTAAGACTCTAAAATAAACCTACAAGTTATAGGAAGTGGTTTAAGAGGTTTCCTACCATATTTAAGCCATATTAACACCAATCTTAGGATTTATCATTATAGAGGTCTCAAACATTCAAGCAACCAAAATATCAACCAAGCAACAAAGCAATCAAATTAATGATTTACAAGAACACAAAGGAGCTAGTAGTGTACTAACCTTGATTCTTTGCTGAAGAAGAAGCTCCTAGCCAAGCTCCTCAAGCCTTCTCATTCCTAAGCTCATTGGAAGAATTTCTCACTTCTTTCACTACACAAGAAAGTTGTAAAACGAGTTACAACTTGTAGGAAGTGAAAGGGTAACAACACAAACAACCTAGGTTGGAAAAACGGGATTATATCATCTTTTAATCCCCCTCACACACACAAAAACCATGTCTTTCCTTCCACTACCAATCTTAATGATTCTTACCATAAAATGTAGACCTTTGGATTCTGAACGACTTGTCTCAAACCCAAAATTTGGGACTCACACTCCAAAACCAAAGATCCAACCTTTCTCGTCTGGATTGAAGCTAGAAGATGAGAGTGGATGAAGGTAGAAGACAAGGGGACAAGGGTGAGCTCATTCTTTTGCTTTTAATGCGGATAATTAAAGAGCTACCATTCCTCTCTTCTTCAAAAAGAGGGAATTTACCATACCACCCTCCCATCATTTTCCCAACCCAAAATACAACCCCAAAACTCAAGCCCGATACCCTTATCGAGCTCACTAGCCTCTCAATGGACCAAACTCTCTGTCCGAAACACGAAGCCAACACTTTGCGTAACAGTCGAAGTTTGGGTTGTTACAGTCATCCTCTTATGTGACCAAAATGAGTGTCATTTCCTTAAATAATTTTGTTTTGAGTGTTATTTCGCAAAATAATATGAAAATAAGTAATAATAGGATAAATTTGTCTAATTTTTCATTATAAAAAATACGTGGCACTTTAAGAACATGATACATGACACATAACATATACTAAATTCTTAAAACTTCAAAAAAATCATTAAAAAAAATTTCAGTTAAAAAAAACTTTTTTAAAATATAGTTTATTATATTTTTACTCTTTAATATTTTTATGAGTTTTTCTAAAGTTTTTCAGATTTAAATATACAATATATCACATGACATGTTCTTAAAGTACCATATAATTTTTAGGGTAAACAACATATTTGGTACCCTACCTATTCTTGTGTTTACGTTTTAGTACCTCAAGTATTTTTTTGACAAAAACATACTTAATGTTACGTTTTGTTTTTATTTTGGTACCACACCGTTAAATTTGACCATTGATTTAACGAGAATGATGATGTGGCTTGGTATAATAACACATTTAATCCTAAAATTTATAGATTCTATCAATTTGATATCATATTACTCATAACTTTGTTTGTCACCCTTTAATGATTTTTTTAATTCAAATCACAAAATCCCATTCGTTATCGCCACTGTCAGAACCACCACAGCCGTCGTCCAAGATCTTTCCCCAACCGCCTATCCCACAATCTTTATCCACTTCATATGAGTATTTTCTTCACTGGATTTTACTGATTTTCCAGGAAACATAACACTCCCAAAAATTGGGTTTTGAGGGTGATGACTCATTCTTCTTCCTCGGCATTTCTAGGGTTCAATCGACGACCACGCCTCCGCCGACAACCATGACTTCCTTAGATTCTTGGCTTGCTTGCTCCACCACCGATAAGTCAACAACTCGAGGCAAATGTGAACACCACCTCCTTTTGTTTTGTTTCCTTGCTCTGTCCCGCCTATAGCTAAGTCAAATCACCGTATGTTTTCCCTTGCAATTAATTTTCTTTACTGTTATCAAACTTTGCTATTTTTTTGAAGAAATTATCTTTGTAATTGTTGGTTGAATGCTGGTTTGAGTGTGCAGCGGGATTAACAGAATATTTTTGGTTTTTTGTTTTTTTTCTTTCATTCTTTTTTGGGTTCTTTTCAATCCATTGCAACGAGTTCTTATGGAACTATGAAGTTTTTGTTTGCATACGGTTGGAATCAACAATAGAAATGGGTCATCACCCACGAAATTCTGTTTTTATGTGGGGTGTTTCATTATTGGGAAATTAGTACAAATCCAGTGAAAAACTTATTTGCATTGATTGGAGGAAGAGTGTGGGATAGGTGGCGGGGGAAGAAGATTTACGGTGGCCGATTATGAAGCACGGTACTTCAATCTAATGTCGCACCACGTACTCGATACATCTTTGTATCAGAGACATATTGGGTACGCATTGGGTACTCCACAATATTTCATCTCACTATATTTTCTTATTCTTCTATAGCTTAATAGGCAAATATGTGCCCAAACTATGCTCTTTTTTCTAGGTAGGTGCTCAAACTATTTTTTTGGCCAAATAAATGCCTAACGTTTCATTCTGTGACCCAATTAAGGTTCTCCGTTAATTCTCATCGTTAAAGGACATGTGTTATCTCCTGAAAATTTCAAAATTATATTAAAAATAAATAAAATTAATAAAACAAAACAAAATAAAAATATATCCTGAAATTTTTAAATATTCTCAAAATAGTCCCCAAATCCCTAAACCTCAAATCCGACCATTCCCGTCGTCTTTGGCCGCGATGCAAGCAACGAAACGAAGCGCCCTCCCCTCGCTGGACAACCCACACGCCATTCGTCGTCCATTCTGTCGCCATTCGTTGTGAATCGTTCGAAGGAACCATTTGACAATTTTGGCATTTCGTACGGCGTCAGTCAATTTTCGACAACGGGGTGATGGAGGAAATGGTCGTGATGGTCCGACGACCGATGTGGTGGGCGGAGACATGGCAATCGACGACGGAATCGGCCAAAATCGGGATTTAGATTTTGGGGAGTTAGGAATTTTGGAATTTGGGGTTGTTTTGTGAAATACGGAAAACTTAGAGATTTTCTGAAAATTGTAATTTTATTTATTTTAATATAATTTTTGAATTTTTAGTATATGACACGTGTCCTTTAACGGTGAGAATTAACGGAGAACCTTAAATGGGTCACGAAATGAAACATTAGGCACCTATTTGGCCCAAAAAATAGTTTGGGCACCTAACTAAAAAAAGAGCATAATCTGGGCACCTATTTGACGGTTAAGCCTTCTTCTATTACCTTACACTTTTTGGCTTTTTCTTGTTTCTTATGGTACGTCTTCTGTCATATCATGCTGACATGATTTTTATATTACTTTTTATTTTTATATTTTTTATAATATAAAAATTATTTTATATTTACCGTACTCTTACCCTGTAATTTTGGAAATTGTCGTTTTTCGTTCCCATTTCCGTCCCCTTCCCTGTATCTGAATTCGTATCAGTGCAACATAGGTGGCGGCTATGGTGGTTCTAGCAGTGACAATAACGAAGAGGGTTTTAGGATCGAATTAAAAAATCAATAAAGATAAAATTAAATCTGAGTATAAATTTTATGAACTAAAACTGTTATTATACCAAGACACATTATCATTATGTCAAGTTAACGGTCAAAACTAATAGTGAGGTACCAAAATAGAAACAAAACGTAAAATTATATATGTTTTTTGCCAAAAAAATATTTAAGTTACTAAAACAAAAAACACGGAAAATAAGTGGGGTACCAAATATGTAGTTTACCCTAATTTTTATAACATAAATGAACTAAAATAATATGTATCACAATTAAGAACTTTTAAGATCAAACAGAACTAGAATCCAATAAGTGTCTCAGTGAAAAAGCGGATAATGTTTATCCTATGAGACACAGGTTTAAATTGCTTTGTCTACAACGTGTATGCACATTGTCAAATGATTAAAAATATGTATGAACAAATACTACATTTCAATCACCTTTAAACTATTAAAAAATTAAACTCAACTAAAAATTCCTTAGTTAAGTTATCAAAATACTTCATATACAAAAATACCATTTAGCCTAAATATATCGTATATATTGTGCCTTAGGTATACCCTACAAAAACTGATGCCTAATACCACAAATGGAATTTCCTTTCTGGCCACATCCGTGAAGTATGGTAGCAATGAACGGTGGAAATTAGACTCCCAAAACCAATAATTCGACTCCCATCGAGGAAAACCTAATACCATTCATCAACATTTAATGCCATGATTTTATGTTATAATCATGTTTAACTCTTTTTATATTATATTTCAAATCTCACTGTATATTTACAATTTGTATCAATTTTGCATCGTATTTATTCCGTATTATATTATATCATATCAATTCTTATATTATAATTGTTATATCTATTAAGACCACTGTCATACCCATTATATCAATTTATATATGGATTAAATAAAAAATAAGTGCCTAAAGTATATTTTTTTTAATTTTAAGTGATTAAAGTATTATTTTGTAAAAATAGGTGCCCAAAGTTTCAACTGTTATAATTTTAGTTGCCTAAAGTTTATAATATTATAATTTTAGGTACCTAACTATTAAAAGGTGTTAAAAAATTGTTAGTCAATCCATGCTTGACACGTGGCATGTTTATTTTATTTTTTTTAAAATTAAAAACCTAAAACAATTTTTACAAAATAGTTCTCATATCCCTAAAATTTCCCAAACCCAAACCTCAAATTGCCGCCGATCGCCGCGCTTGAGCACATCCATGTGGTTGCCGGACCTAACAGTCATTTCCCCCAACACGGTGTCGTCAGAAAATTTGAACGGCGTGCAAGCTGAACGTCGATTTCACGCTCAATGTTCAGCTAGCACGTCGCGCTCAATGTTCAGCTAGCACGCCGTTCGACGTTTCCGGCGATGCCATGTTGGGTGAAATGGCCGCCTAAGTTCGGCGACCACATGGGTGTGCTCAGGCGCGACGACCGACGACAGAAATGACGGCGATTTGAGGTTTGGATTTTAGGAAATTTTAGGGGCTATTTTATAAAATATTCAAAATTTTGGGATTTTATGAAAATTTTAAAATTCTGGGTTTTTTCCTTAATTTTTTTTTAAATATTAATGCCATGTGTCAAGCATTGATTGGTTGACAATTTTTTAACAACCTTAACGGTCATGCACTTAAAATTATAACCGTTAAACTTTTGGCACCTATTCTTATAAAAAAATACTTTAAATACCTAAAGTTTAAAAGTGATATACTTTGGACATTTATTTTTTATTTAAACCTTTCTATATTTATAATTATAATATTTATTATAATATCCGTCATAATCTCTCCATATTATGTCTTTTCGCTTACTAGGCTATTTGAAGGTGACCCTTCACTACTTTTCTTACTATGCTCAACGGCTATCAGCCAAAGGACCTCTGGAATATGCCCTACCAGAGTCCTCTAGACTGACCTCATCTTAAAATTATACTGGCATCGACAAAATAAATGCCAAGCCCACTGACTCATCAGTTAAGTTTATTGACATGCAAAAATGGACACTGTCATCAGATCTCTCCATATATATATATACACACACACACACACGAAAGAGCTATCAGCTCCCGTAAACTGAACTTCGCCTTCAAGGATCAATCAGATCCCATTCTCTCCATCTTTATCATCCTTATTGACTCTGACTATTCGTGCAGACCAACATGAATAAACAGTCCGAAAATCCACTACAAATATCCCATTCAACTCATCAACAATAATTAAATTGTTTTATGGAGTATATTATTAATTTCTTTTATCATGTTCAAAATTATTAGATCCAAGTACCAGTGTGGAGAGGCATATATTTTTATACCATGATAGCAAAATCCAAATCCCTTATATGAGGACATAAGATTGATCCTGGGAAAGTGATTGGCAACCAGTTCAGTCCACTAAGAAACTGATTAGACGTGCCAATACGTGGTGGAATTGAAACATTTCAGGACAGTGCAACTTTCAGTAACGACCTTTGATTGCTGCACAAGAACAGCGCTCAAACATATGGAACCAAGATGAAGAAAAATATCCATAAAAGGAAAACAACATATGTGAACAAGTACACTTTTCAACTTTGCCATTTTATTTAACAAACAGTATGTACAATCCTACTTGTGCACTTCCATTATAGAGGAGGTGATTACAGCAAATAACATGGAACTATAATATCTCAGGAACTAAGTTATAGTTTATTTAGCATTTTAATGCCATAGGATTTCCACAATGGCATGCTTATATATGTCAAGTTCACACCCCTGATAGTTTTTTTTTTTTGGCATTAATTCATTCGATCTATAGCTACTTCATTGAATTTTACTGGCAATTACTTGATTGTCAAACAGCTATTGCCTTTTGGAGTTGTCGGATTCTTCGGTCTTCGCAAACCTTCCACGGATCCTTGGTTGACTGTCAGCAAGGGCCTTCCTGCAGGCATACTGGGAAAAAAGAAAACAAAACAAAACATACTAGTTTCAGTACATAAATATGAAAATAACCATGGAATTTGAACATGTACTTGTATAGTTTGATGTTAAAAGCTAAGCAACAAATGCAATGGATCTGCTGCTGGAATTAAAAGAAGAAACAACAACTTTGTATTTTTTACCTTGATTTTCCTTCCAAAGTTCCTTTTGGCCTTCTTATTCCTGTATCTAGAGAGTTTTTCCCTTCGATCTTCGGCAGAACAGCTGCTGAAGATTATTGGTCGCTCAAGAGGAGAATGGATGACACCCACATTACCATTGCCAAGAGTCTGTCATAAAAACTCAGTATCAATGACCCACTCCATCCTGTGGAAATGGCCAGAAACATCTAAAAGTTTCTCAGTTGCTAGACGTTATTACAGAGACATTCATGCTTAGTGCTCAACATAATTTGACATATCAATTGATGGAATTTTAGGACTGTAATGACAAGGGAAAGTCTCTTAACATTCTAAATTCTCGCACATCAGCTAAAGAAATCGTGTCTAAAATCGGTTGGTATCCACACAGATGCCAACAGAAAAGCTAACAGCCTAAAGAAAAAGGGTGACAAGCAAAGCAAAACAATAAAGGCTGACCTTTATATCTCCTTCACTAAATGCCCTCCTCATTCCATTAGCAGAACCAAAATCCATTCCAGGGAAATCAAGAAAACTAGGCTTGACTGCAGCCCCCCGCATCCATTCCATTGAGCTTAAACAATCTGAGCTGACACTTTTCTGGAATGGTACATCACAGAGCATTTCATTTTCATGATATTGGTTTTCATCGGTTTTCAAAACAGGAACCTCTGTGTCCAGGACCTCAGATTGTGGTGTTTCTATTACTGCTCGTGCTATCAGATCCTTCTCGCACTCATAGAAAACCTCTAAAAGCTGCTCGTTTTGAATCGATTCAATATCAGCAGCCTTAAGTCCTTGTGAAGTAATAACATCTTCACCACACAAGCTTAATGAGATGGCGGAGGTCATAGGATCCAGGCCCCCAATTGGTTCTTCAATGATTGTCTCAGGAGCCTTGAATAGATCACCTTCTCCTCCCAGGTAATATTCAGATATTGCAGATGTCTGAATCAGGTTGTTCTACATTAGACATGAACGAATATAAAGAAGCTTTAGAAGCAAAAAATTACTAACTTCTCAAATAAGACATATTTTTCCTGAATCAAACAAAGTAGGAGAGGCAAAAGAAACACTCTGCTTTGTGTAGTTCAAATTGAGAGCACGAGAAATAGTATTAAATTGTGGCCGCATCGTAATGGTTTCATTACATCTTTTTCTTGAGAAAAAGTACTGAGTTTTTTACAAATGAATTGCCCAGTATCAAACATGTTAAACCCCAAACTCAGATCAGAAACATACAACCAAATCCAACATATTTGATAGTTCAAGGAATAAATCTAAATTTCATTTTAGTAATACTTAAACATGTTTGTTTAAAACATCCATGTCTGAACTAAGAAAAAACTACATAGAAAACTTTATAAAACTGTGTATACCGAGGAGACACATACCTTATTCCAACACTCACCCCGAGTCAAGATAAGATAAGATAAGATAAGCATATTAGTAATCAAATTCAAAATCCTTCTCAACAAACAACAAAAATTCCATGCCTGTACTAAGAAAAAACTAAAAGAAAAATAAAAGTGGGCTAAAACGTGAAAATCCCAATAACACATCCACACCAAAAAGTTGAAGAAAATGGAAGAAGGCTTCAAGAACACGGAAATGGTGACATGGAAGTCATTTTCCAATTATATTCCGACTTTTCTTTGTTTTCTTTCCTTTTTCCTGGTCCATCATGTAAACTCTTTCATTCTTTTTCCATTTCAGGCTTGAGTGGTATAGGGGAACAAGAAATAAAATTCTCACTAAAAATTAGAAATCTTTAATATGAGCAAATGAAGTTCTCTATGAAATCAATCAAAAACTGTAAAACTTAATGAAACACAAAAATTCCTCCACTTTTAAAACAACGAAACAAAGATTCAGATGCATGCAATCAAAGCTAAAACCCACCACAAAGCCAAACCAATCAACCAAATGCCGATCGCCCAAGACAAACCCAAAACAAAGAAATTTACCAAAAACAAATAGAAAGAAAGAAATCCCAGACAAAGATTCAGATATTCAGTACCGTTGAAGCATTGGGTTTCAGGGTTTCGCAGAACTCTTCAAACTGCTGAAAATCATGAGAAAATTTCTGCATGTAAGGGGAAAATACCCCCGCTTCTGCATACATTTCTAACTCACGAAAAACTCAAACTTTCTTTGATTCTTCGGAGAAGAAAAACACGAACTTTGTTATTTCCCCACTCTCATGTCAGCTCTCTAGAAATCAGAGCCCCCAAAAGTAGAGCAAAATACTAACTCAACAAAGCAGCCAAAAAATGCTCTTAATAAGGACAAAATGCAAGATGACGTGATATACTGTGGTCCCTCGCTGTCGCATATCATGGCTCTTTTATTTCAAAGTTTCGTATTATTATTATAATTTATAATGATTTATATGCGTTATATTGATGGTGAAAATTAAAAGTTTTTATAAACGTCTTAAATTTAAAGTTTAGAGATTTATTATAGAGTTTATGTTTTAAAATTTAAGAACAATGGTTAAAAATTAAAATTTATGATTATAATTTAGGATTTAGAGTTTATGATTTAGTTTTTAGGGTAATATAGTTATGATTTAAATTTTAATCTATAAAACCTAAATTCTAAGCCTAAACCATGAACTCTAATCACTATCTCTAAATTTTAAACTTCTAAATCTAAACCCTTAAAACCTACACTCTAAATGAATTTGTAAATCCTAAAACTAAAATACTTATAAAAACTTTTAGTTTTTACCGATATTGTATTAAATAATTACCTAATTTATAATTTTTATTTATTGATTGATTGATTTTTTTGGTTTTTGGAGAGGGAAAGAACTAGTATAAAAAAATAATTTTGGTAAAATACACAAACGGTCACTAAACTATCCAAAAAAATATAAAATGGTCATTGAGCCGTTAACTGTTGTTAACTGAGTGACATGACAAACACGAAAATTTGTTAAACATCACATTTAAACCTCAATATTTACACATTCAGTCAATTAGACATCAAGAATGAGGATTAAATTAGGAGTAAATTGATTGAATGTGTAAATATTAAGATTAATTATGTTATTATTCAAATTTTTGTAACTGTCACGTCATTCAATGAACGACGGTTAACGGCTCAGTGACTATTTTGTAATAAAAATTAAAGTTTAATGCATATTATGTCATTTTTAAAAGTTTAGTGACCATTTTATATTTTTTAGGATAGTTTAACTACCATTTGTACACTTTACCCAAAAAAATTGTATATTATAGTAGCAATTTGCAAAGGTTGTGGCTTGTCAGTGCTCATCCCTCTAACCCATTTATCTCATGTCATGTGCACAATTTCTTCACGCGGTTTCTTTGGGCGTGTTCAACACTTCCCATGCATGTGGATGGGATTCTCGGCTGCATCGATTTCTTTCTCTCCGTGCGGTCCAGATTCCATATCCTGTTGAGACTTGAGTGTAAAGCAGTTGAGAGTAAAATTCAACTTGACGTAGAAGAATTTGGATCGATTTAAAAAAAAAATGAGTTATAAAATAAAAAATTTAAAAAATTTAATTTTCAATAATTAGTAGATTAATTTTTAAATTTGAGTCGAATCTCTCAATTATGTCTAATATATATAGATATGGGTAAAATTTTAATATACAAATTGTGTAAAACTAATTTTACATACAAGCCTGCATATTTACATTATAAAACTCAAATCCTAAATTCTTAACTCTAACCCTAAAAAACTAAACTCTAAACCTTAAACCATATACCCTAAACTCTAAACACTAACCTTAAATTCTAAACTATACAACCTAAACCCCTCAACTTTAAACCCTAGCCCTAAAACTAAAAACCACGTGTAAACTAAAATTTACACTGTCTGTGTATCACAGTTTATATATATATATATGGGGGGTTAGGACTCACTTACACTATGTAAAACTCAACTAGTATTACACTAATTCATTGCGATCTGATGGGTAAAATGGATGGATGAGATTAACTCCTTACTTTTTTTTTTCAGGTGATAATCTTTACATATCTTACTTCTAATCTCATCCATTCATTTCACTCATCCAATGGTTGTGGATTAGTGTAAAATTAATTGAGTTTTACATAGTGTAACTATATCTCATCTATATATATGTATGTGTGTGATGTGTATGGTTATAGAAAGTTGTTTAAATTAGAACTAATTAATACAATAACATTACAAATGTTTACACTTAAATTTTAGCAGAAACTCGAACAACTAGACTAAAAAAAGATTAAAACAAAGTTTGAGTTATAAAATATAACTCGTAAACTCAATTAACTTAAATTTTTTTGACTTGGCTCGATCGAATACTTATAATTTTTTTATATTAAAAAACAAAAGGCTAACGGTTTATAGGATTTTTGATTTTAAGGGTTTTCTCATTTGTACTATCTATAAATTATAGATTCACTATATATTATTACTTTGTTTAATTTTAATTCAAGTATTATTTTAAATTTTAATACTAATTTAAATAATACAAAGATAATATATTTAAATTATATGACTTGAAGTTATCAAATTCAAAATTAAAATTAAATCTACAACAATCGTATGGTATAGATATTAATGATAATTTCTTTAATTAATTTATTTTAATTAAGGTCACTATCGTTAGCTCCGGTTAAAAAATGTTGATGTAACACATTACAGTCTCATTCCCAAGAGGAACTATAACAAGGTCAAATTTTTGATGAACGAAGCGGTCGTCGGTCGATCCCAACAATGGGACAGATCTGTTTTGTAGAAAATTAACATAGTTTAGCTTTAAGTTGAGAACTAAAAATTTCATTCGAAACTAAAAATAAAATTTTTTGATATGTCATTGTTAACCGTCATATTATCTTGAAACCACACTATACTAATATTCTTGTCAAACAAATCCTCCCATCGTTGGTATTGATTGGTAACAACCCGTTCATCAAATTTTTGACCTTAGTGTTGACTTTAAATTTGAAAAATTAATATTCTTTTGAGAAAAATACTTTAACGTGTTATGTCAGTAATTTTTTTAACGAAAATGATTATAATTAAAATAAATTAAAAGTTTAATGAACATAATGAAAATTTTTAGATTTCAATGACCAAAGTGAAAGCGCCCTAAAACTTTAGTAACTACCAATATAATTTACCTTATTTATAATTATATTTACACAATCAATAAGTGAGGTTTATATTTATATAATATTAATTAATGATTAAAAATAACTGACAAAATAATAATAAACTATATTTGAAAGTCAAAACAGCTACAAAGTCCCATTGAATAATTAAGGCAAAAATTATACGATGCTAAGAAAAAAATAAATTGATCAATAAACTTTTGAACGTTTTAATTCCCAAATTATCATTTATGATACGTCATATTATTATATAATATACATTAGTGTTTACGTGACAATTAATAATTTTTATAATTATTTTATTAACATGAAATATTATTAGTATATACTGATAATTTAGAATGAAATTAGAACATTAAAAAGTTTGAGGACCAAATTATAATGAGTATTATAGTTTAGGGATGAATTTGGAATTATTAAAAGTTCGAGGGATCACTTTAAAATGAGAACCATAGTTTGAGATTATTCAAAAGTTTAAAAAACGATTTAGAATGAGTCATAATTTAGTGATGTGTAATACAATTAACTCTTAAATTAATTAATATATTATTTTTAGTAATGATATTGTATTAAATACAATAATTGAATATTTATAGTTAATACCATTATTGTTCATATTTGAAGTGTCTTTTGTACTTTAATTAAAATTGATATTATACCATTGTTGAGAGAGAATTATAATAAAAACAAAAGACTTATTTTTTTAGGCTTAAATGAAAAATAAGTTTCCGAACTACATAATTTTTGAACTTTAGTTGTTTAAAGTATTTTCCTTGTAAAAACATGTGCATAAATTTTCAACTGTTATAATTTAAAAATTTTCAAAAAAATTTAAAATTCTAAAAACTTCTAAAATAGCCCACAAATCCTTAAATCCTAAAATCCCAAATCTTCACCGCTGCCACCGCCGACTGCCATCGTCGACCTCACTCGTTCTATCGCCGGACCCAGCCGACCATTTTCTCCAACTTGTCGTCGCCGAAAATCAACGAACGATGTGCCAGTTGAACATTGAATGTCGACAGTGAAATAACCATTCGAGTGGAGCATCGTTCGTCGATTTCCAGTGACAGCGAATTGGGGGAAATGGCCAGCTGAGTTCGGCGACCAAATAGATGAGGTGGTGCCTGTGGTCGATGGTGGCAACGGTGAAGATTGGAGGATTTGGAGTTTTATTATTTTTAGGGATTTAAGGACTGATTTGAATATTTTTTTAGAATTTCGAGATTTAAAAAAAATATTAAAGTTTTTTTTAATAATAAAAAAATCAATATTTCTGTCATGTGTCGCGTTTTGATTGGATAACAGGTTTTTTAAACGGCCAAGCACCTAAAATTATAACTGTTGAAATTTTAAACACCTATTTTTACAAAAAAAAAATATGTTAAGCACCTTAAGTTAAAAAAAATATTTTAGACACTTATTTTTTATTTAAGTTTTTTTTATCAAACAAACAAAAGACTTGTTTCATTATGTAATCGGGAATAAAAAGAAAATTAAATCAATAAACATTTGGACTTATGACTGCCCACAATCTTAAACAACTTGAAAGTTTCCCTGGCTGGTTGGTTTTCTTTGGCCGATTAGATACAATATTACATGAATAATTATTTAATTCAATTTATTTCACTTACAATATCAAATTTTAAATATTTAATTTTATTTAAAAAATTAAACTTTGCTTGATAAACAAAATTTTGAGCTAAAATTAGAAGATTGACAAGTTAAATCTATTAATTTAATTATTTAATAAACAAATGATTGTAATAACGAATTGAAGTGAATCCTCTAAATTTTAAAAAACTTTTAGGGTGAGCTTTTTGGGTTTGGAGGATTGAATATAAAAGTTGTAATGTCTCTGTTGTCATTGACAATTAAAAAAATGTTCTTTAGATAACCAAAATTTTATAATTAATAAACTTTATTAAAAATTAATATTTAATAAAATTATATTGAAATAATTATTAAAATTATTTTCCTTTTGGATGAAATTAATACACATGCTACAAATATCATTTAAATTTAATGATTAATAAATTCATATTAAAAAAATAATTTTATGAATAAAAAATTAATATATACATCCTTCAAACATGCTTAGTAATATTAAATTAAAAAACTACTATTTATTTACAAAAAAAATAATTATTTTCATAATCCAATACATATATAGACACCAAATATTAATAACTAATAAACTATTAAAAGCAAGTATAGAATATAATATTGTCCTTATATGTCATTTTGCTTGTTAATTTTAACAACTTTATGCTATCAGTTAATTGTACCAAACATTTTTATACAATCAACTAATGATTATATGTCATTTTTCTTGTTAATTTTAGCAACTCTAAGCTATCAGTTAATTTTACTAAATATTTTTGTACAATCAGCTAATGAAATGAACTAATATAATTCGCTATCAGTTACCAAATTTTTACTAGTTGCCAAATAAGATCCTAAACTTCATCTGCTAAACTAACTGATAGTTGATAATATATTTGTTTATTTTAAAACACTAACCGTTTTTTTTTAAATAAAAACACTAACAATTCATTGGTTGGATGGAAAATGACTTGATTTATGGTGTCAAATTTAAAGTTGACATCAAAATCATAATTAAGATTTTAAATAACCCCTTCTATCTCATTTTAAAACAGGGGAATCTATTTTAAGGCGAGTATGAAGTGAAAGATAAACCTCCCATTGGAAGAACCATATCCATAGCCATCAAGATAAACCTCAAAAAAAAAAAAAATAATAAACCATATTGTCTTAACAGGGTTTTACTCTCTACAAAAAATAAGAATGTTTTAATAAGAAAAGTGTTCTCCCAACAAAACACCGTAAATGTTTTAAAAATGGAAAATTATGGCGAATGTGGAAAATAAGAAAAAATGGATGGGAAATATAAAAAATGGATGAAGTCGTCACCGGCCACTTTGGTAGGTCGGACACTATTAAAAGCTACTCAGAGATTCAAAATTTTGGGTTCGGGAGTCGGTTACGCGTGGGGAAGGATTAGCACCCCACAACGCCCAAAATTGGTACCGCGTTGATTGAGTGTTGTCATTGCAAGAAAATAAAAATTTGATTTTTAATTTAAAATTTAATAAAAAAACGGTCTAAGGAGAACATTTCCTTATTTACAATACCGAGAAAGATGACACCTGAATGAGTCAGGATATCACTTCCTAACCGGTATCCGGAATAAAGCGAAAAATATTCCCTTAAATGACCAATTTTTTTAATCCAAATTAAAATAAAAATATTATATAATACTCGTATATTATAAAATAATAATAATAAGATTAATGATGATAACAATATACAAATATTTCATGAAATAGTAATAATATACATAGTATAGTGATAATGTAATATATATTAATAAAAAATAAAAATAATATATATACAAAACAATATGTACATAGTGATAATATACTATATATACTTATATACATATATGAATACGAAATATAATATACATATACAATAAGAAAATAAAAATATACATACATATAACAATGGTAACAATATTAAACGCAAAATAAAGTAATAATAAACATAATATTAAACCTAATAAACGAACAATTATTACTATAAATAATTCACATAATATATTATATGTACATCTATATATATCACTTATATTATAAAAATACGTATTATGTAATGATGAAATAATAATATTATGTAAGTATAATAATAATAATAATAATGATAATAATAATATTAATATTAATATTATAAGAAAATGACTGAAATAAAAAACTAAAAAAAACTGAAAAATGGATGAAATTGCAAGACACTTGAAAGTTACAGGAACTAAGGCGAAAATTTACCATGCAGCGGAAAAAATGCATTTAGGGTGGAAAGACTGACCGCGTAATTTAACCATTAAAATCAGATTTAATTGAACTTGTGTGACCGAATTGAAAAATGTTTTAAAAAAACAGGGACCTATTTTGCGAATATCCCCTGCCGCAACGAAAATTGGCTGAGGACGGAGGGATTAAGTGTGTAATTAAACCCTCTTTTACCCTAAGTATATAGGTTAAAGAAAGATAAAAAATTCATTGGTTTATAATTCTAAAAAAAAAGAAGAATAAAATCCTCTCAACTTTCCCCTCTTCTGCCGGTAGCCGGTCACCGGCCTCCTACGCCGCCGCCTCACTCTGCCGGTCGCCGGTGGTGGCAGCAGCCGCCGTCGGCGGCTGGGAATGGAAAAGTTTGACTTTTCCGATTCTCTTCAACACGCCGATCTCAAATCCGGGGTCGGGTTTCTCCCAAAATGCCTCTAGGTAAGTAGATCTGAGAAAATAAGTTCGATTTACTTTATTTTTTTTTACCTTCGGTTTTTGCTCCCTTTTTTGTTGTTTGCGATTCGATATAACTAAAAAAGAATATCTACTTCGAAAAGTTATCTATTTTTTTATTTATCAAATCCTCTCTTTTTTCATATATTTGAACCCCCTTTCATTTGCTTTTCACACCCGTTTTTATAACCGATTTGGGTACATGCATGTTCGTATAAAAATATAAAAGCTACAAGTTGATCTGGCTTTTTTTTGCAGGTTTTGGGCAATGGCCGGCAAGGTGGGCGGTGGCCGTCGCGCGTGACGGCCACGCGCGCTGAGAGTGGGTGAAAATAGCGGCGGCGGCGGCAGAGCTTAAGAGGATTTTCAAATTTAGGGTTTTTAGGGCTAAGGGCATTTATGTGATTAGGGTTTTTTTAATTTAAATGGATATTGGGTCTGGTTTTGGGCTGCTGAATTTTTTAATCTGGGTATAGGGTTTTTGTATTGTATTGGGCTTTAGGGGCCCGGACAGAAATGGGTTACTACGCATATCCTCAAGGAAAAAGTAAAGTTTAGAGCTACAGCTCAGGGATCTTAAGAATTGTAGACTAAAAAGTAAACAAGATATTTGTACCAAATGGATAACAAAATAATATTAGTACAGCCGAAAATTTGTCCCAGATTTTATAACTTGGTAATCCAATTCTCTTGAAAGAGAATTTATTATTGGAGGCATAATGTATAAACATGGAAGTTTAACTCACAAGCTCCTCTCAATGAATTCCCATGTCTTCTCTTCAATGTAAATCCGGTCCCTATGGTGGTGTGGCGTATGGTGTTCCTCTGGAAAACTTAGTATCTCGAATGGTTTGCCAGCAGCCACAAGTGCATTCACAAGCCTTGCCGTGTGTCTTTTCATCGATCATGCCATGGACCAACAGCAGTTTTCGTTTCATCTTGTTAACATGATGCATAACAGAGCCATACCCGTAACTTTCAGCATCATAAGAAGGAAACCCCATGTACTTCTCAGTGTAAAATGTGTCATAGCCATCCCATGATGTAACAGGAGCACAAGAGATGGCACACTGGAAAACATCAGGGAACCTGGCCAACACCATGGCTGAGAGATAACCACCATTGCTCCAACCGTACAAGTACAACACGATATGGCCAGGCTTTGCCAGCCCCTGTTTATTTAGCCATTCGACACCGGTGAGCTGATCCTCAGCATCAATACGGCCAATGTTTCCTTTGAGGCTGCCTTCAAACTTCAGTCCACGTTCCTTTATCCAGAGGTGTAAAGCAATCATGTAGACTAATCCAAGGTTTTAGGTCTTCGACCAATACAACATTTTTTTGGCCCGTTTTGATATCAAACTTAAGGATCTTTAGTTTGGAGTGAGACCTGTTTAAGATTTGCGCTGAAAGAACATTTGTATGCATCCAATTGACTCTAGCCAAATATTCATCATCATAGTTTGGTCCCCCACAGATAAGATCCATCCAGGTGACAGGACCGCCTGAGGTGGACACCATCCCGAGCCGAACCTTGACATTTGAAGCCCCTGCAAAAGGATATGCATGGTCTTCATGTGCCTCAAGACCAACTGAGTTTTTACCTGGGTGCATAATTCTAAGAAGAGGTATCTCAGAAGAATCAACCTCTGTAAATGCAATGAACTTGCCATCAAGTGACCACCAATACCCAGTTTTTCTATCCATTTCCTGCAATCAGTGAAATTCCAAAAATGAGGAGGAGAAATCTATATGGACAATAGAAAGATAAAACAGGGAAAAAGAAGAATTTCGACATCATTGTAACTTCATGGCATACCTTTTATTATAAATAAATCCAATAATAACCCTTTACAGTGACCAATTTATATAAATATTTGACAAAAGGAAGGAAATTGAAGAAATTCTCACCTGAGCTATATATTCGGCAAGTCCATGAGTCTGCAACTCATTAAAAATAATGTCACATCCAAGACAAGGGTGCAAAAAACTAAACAAATGTCAAAATGTTAAAGTCTAACTTGCTTCATTTGCCAAACCCACACAGCATAGCGAAACTAGGTAAAATCAAATAGTTAGAGCCTATCACATTTGAAATTATTCATTCACTAATATCTATGAAAAAGCAGGAAAAGTTTCCATAGGCAGGGCCAAAAAGGAGAGATGAAACGAAAAGAAAACTTGTTGTAAACATATGAACATCCAATGACGTGAACTATTAAAAAGTTCTACCCCGTAGAGATATTGGTATTTGGTAACATAAACTTACCACAGTGCTCCCGTTGGCACCATATGTTAATTGTCTTTGTTCATTGTACAAAAGATTTAGGATGTGTAGCTCATAATCTTTTAGGTAAGCAAGCATGGAACCATCTGGGGAAAGATGTGGAACAATTATTGGAGACGATGATGTGCTTGGAAGCTTAAGTATTGGTTCTGAACCAGAAAAATCCTGGAAATATATCTGCTCATAGGAAAGAGAACAAATATCAGGGAAAACAAAGTTCTTAATTTTGAAAAGGTGAAGACAGCACTGAAGGTGTTAACTACGAGCGATAAGATAAGGCTATAAGCAGGCAGGTTTGTGTGGTGAAAACAGTCTGAATTTGTTGTATCACTATAAACAATGGGTATGAGGAACTGAAGAAAATGTTAGAAAGGAACATACAGTGGTGGGACTCTAATAGCAATATCAGCATCAACATTAACATCAGTAATCCAGCACGCAAAATTGCAAATTTGGGAAGAGGTCATTTGCACACAACACTAATTCATGTAGAACATGAATAGACTAAATAAGCCTTAGTAGTAAATTCAAAGTAGCAGATAGATAGATTCTTCCACATACCCCACCAGGTAAAGGCACTATCATGGTTTTCTTCTTCGAGATAGTCTTCGACTTCACCCATTCATAACATGTGACTCCCAGACCACACTCTTCTCTTCTGGTGATATATTACTCTCGTCAAGTCCACCATCCGGGGGATAGAAGAATAAATCTTGCTTGACAGCATTGAGATCAAAAGCAAACACTTTTCTACTCAAAGTTTGTTCAGGACTAAATAGATATGCTATCAAACTATCATCTGGACTAAAACTAACAGATGTAGGAGCTACATATCCGGGTAGTGGTGATTGAACTATCTCTTTATCAGGGAAAATATCACACTGGTCAAGAGTTTGCGCAGCAGGGCTGTCAGTCACGGACATATCGCAAAGGGATGATGATCTTCTTTTCTTTACTTTCTTCAAAAGACTGCATTACAAATTGAACTCCTATAGATTCAAATTACAAAAGAATATGAATTGTTGTGCAAAGATAAAAGCAAACTATTTAACAAATGAACCGGAAACATCATAATGGATTCGGAAGAGTAAAGTTTCTTTCATGTTATTCAATTTTATTTTACTTCAACTTCAACAATTAAGCTAATTGACACAGCTATTCAAAAAAAAGGTAATGACACAAGCATAATACAAAAATAAAAAAAAATCTCTTTAAATTAAAACACTGTAATATTTAATCAAATTAATAAACTAAAGGGTAAAGTATCAAAATGGTTATTGAACTTTGTTAAAAAATAAAATGTTAACCAAACTTGCAAATGTTACAAAATGATAATTAAACTTAATGTTTTGTAACAAAACGGTAACTCGACCGTTAAACGCAGTTAAATACTTAATATGACTGTTATGAAACCTTGTATATTTACACATTTAATCAATTTAGTAATAATTTAAAAAAATTAATAAATTTAACTCTCGTTTAGTCCCTTAAGCTGTTTGAATGAAACTGTGACTTACATTAAAAGAGTTGGTTTTAAAGAAAGTAAATGGGTATCTAAAAAGAACAAAACCAAATAAATACAAATACAGGAAGGAACAGTCGAGGACAACGTAAAGAAAAATGGAGGTTTCCGTATTTGGCGGTGGATAGCTAAGCTTGTACTGTTTTTTTAGGTAAAACAGCAAAAGATGCCCCTAACGTTTATATGTTTTGTCATTTGGTTCCTTATTTTTTTTTTGAGCAAACAATCCCCAACGTTTTAATTTAGTCCAAATATACCCATGTTGGATGGAAACTGCCAGTCAATTGACGGTCAATGGCTGATTCTGACTAGATTTGTCATGCGTTAAGATCTACATATGTCACGCCAGATTTAAAAAAAAAACATTTTGTTAAACGTGGATGACTATCATGCTGACACATGAACGAACCGAATGGTGACACGTGACGAATAAGATATTGACATGTGGCGAATATGATACTGACACATCAACAGATCTTAACACATGGCAAGTCCAGTCAACATCAGCCGTTGACCGTCAGTTGACTGACAGTTTTCATCCAACAAGGGCATATTTGGACCAAATTAAAATATTGGGGTTGTTTGCTCTAAAAAAGAATAGGGGCCCAATGACAAAACATGCAAACGTTGGAGACATCTTTTGTCATTTTGCCTTTTTAACTAAAGACCAAGTCTGTTCCTGAGATTTTGGTGGCCTACGGGCGAACCTAAAGATTAGACCCCTTATAATAAATATTGAAAAAAATGAATTTTAAGAGTAGACTTCTAATAACAAGTATTAGAAAAAATCGGAACTCTAATAACAAGTAATGGAAAAAAAATAAATTTTAATAGTATGTACTTATTAACAAATATTGAAAAAAATGTATTTTAAGAGTAGACATCTAATAACAAGTATTAAAAAAATTGGGCCATAAATAACAAGAATTATAAAAAAATGGACCCATAATAACAAATATAAAAAAATTGGTCTCCAATAATAACAAGTATTGAGAAAAATGGACCTCTAATAACAAGTATTAAAAAAATTAAATTTTAATAATTAACCCCTAATAACAAGTATTAAAAAATAAATGCTAATAATAATTATTGGAGAAAAATTAAACAATCATTAAAATTAAATACTTTTAATCAAAAAAAATTAAACATCTACATTTAAAAACTGTGGGCCCTGGACAGTCCCACCCTCAAGGACGGACATGTTAAAGATCAACTGGCATTAAAACACAAACGAAGTACAACGAAAAAGACTGGACAAACAACAAGCCGATCAGAACCAAATCAGAGAGAAAGATCGGCAAAAAACTAAAGCACAAATACAAACTGAACTTGAAACAAGCCGGTCGACAAAAATTAAGGGGGAGAACATAAAAACATTAAAAAAATCCAACAACAACGAAGAGAATAAACATCGGAGAGGCACAACAGGCCAATATCAACGACAAGAGAGAACGAGACAAGAACACGTCAACAAATTCATTCTTCACTATATGTCGCACATGCGGTCATAGATGAGTAGACAAATTTGTAAGAATGTATAGAGAAAGTCGATTCCATCATCGCGTTAAGAATCAAGGGTCGTCGGTGACTAGAACAAGGAGGAAAAAGACGAAATCGATAGCCGAGCTAAAACTTTTCGACAGAAAAAAGACAGAGCCGATAGCCATGCCAGTAGCCGGTAGCTAAGCTTGTAGTGTTAGTTGCAAAAGCGTTTTTAGAATAGGTTTGATAGCATAACACTCAACAAATTCAAATGACCTTTTAAGGAATCCAAACCTTCATTCTTTTCAAAAGAAGGTATACTACTATCATGTGTCACCATTGTTGTAAGAAGCAATATATAAATGTTTAAAAATGGGAATAAATTCATAAATAACCTTATTTTTCAAAATTTATATATATAAGAATAAAGGTAAAAAAATTAGGTTGGGGTAATTGCCCCACCCATAGCTCACATACCTCCTTCCTTGATTGTTGTTACCTTTGGGGTTCATAATGAAAAGTTGAGGGGTTTGCGATGTCTAAGGGGAAGTGTAAAAGCAAGAACGAAGCCAGAATCAAACATTGTTTATGGACTAAAATGTTAAATTTTAGTAATACAATGACTTATTAAGTATTTTAACTCAAAATTCATGAGACAAGGTATAATTTGTCTAATATTTAAACTTATAAGGTCCTACATTATTATTGGACCAAAAAAATTGAGTATACGAGCTCATTCTTCTTTAGTTCAATCTCTACTTGATTATATATATATATAATAAACTTTTTGTATTTTTAAATTGGAATATGTATTTTTACCGGAACCAAATTATTATTAGACTAAAATTCATCGAATATTTTAATTTTATAACAGTGGACGAGGCCCCTTGGTCCCAAGGGAGCTCTGTCCCTGTATAAAAATTTAGGGGATTAATTTGATGAGATATTAGAATGTTGATGATTATTTTTTCAAATTAGGATTTAATTAAAACAAGGTGTAAAAGTATGGGTTAAATTTATTATTATATTAATTTTATTAATTACTACGTCATCTACGTTTAATTTTTTTAACGAAAATGGACCCATTATTATTTTTTAAAGTCGGATGACTCAATAAAACATGCTAAATAACATAGGATTATTTATGTGGTTTACAATTATAATGGCACCTCGCTCATATGGATAAAATTTGAAAGGTTATAATGGTAATATGAAGTGTTAGATCGAGGATGTTGTCGGATCAAGGAAAAATTATTAGATGGACTCGGCTCACTATGTCATCTATAGTCCATCTAACGAGATTCATATGTTTCAGTGTAATTTTCAAATAACTATCACTCTTTAATGACATGTAGGAAATATGTGAAGATTTACCTTAAAAATGAGATGAAAAATTATTATTGAATGAGACCATAGATGACGTGGTGAGCAAGACCCATCTAATAATTTTTTCGGATCAAGGGTTATTTTTATTTTGAAAAAAAAAATTATAGTAATTAAAGTGATTTAAGAATTGTATTGTGAACATTGTGTTCACTATTTGGTTAAATTAAATTAATCTACTTAAAACCGAATTAGTTTAGTTAATCGGTTGGTGACCGAATTAGTTCGGTTAAACGGTCGGCAGCCGAATTTTTTTCGGTCGGTCAACGATCAAGAAAAATTAAAGTACTTTATCAGTTAATTCGGTTTAAGATTGATTAATTAATCAAATTAATCAAATTTTAAATATTAAATAAATCATATAAATATATATAAGGCCCAAACCCAATAAAAGTTTGAAACCCAAAGAAAAAACACCCAAAACTAGGGATTGGCATTTTACCCTACACAGTCGGGTTCTGACCCAACCCGGCCCTATGGGGTTAGATTTTTTAATGAAAAATTTTGATTCGGATTGGGTTTTTATTAAGGATGAAGTCGAGTTTGGGTTTAGGGTGAAAAATATACAACCTGACCCGATCTAACCCGAGACTAATTGTATACTTTTTTTCTTATTTTTAGGGACATTTATAATAATACTCCCTATATATATATATATTTATAATTAAGTCCTTAAAATTAAAATTTTATTTATAATTTAGTCCTTAAAGTTGTATTTTTTATAATTAAGTCCCCTAAAATTATTTTTTTACAATTAGGTCCCTAAAATTATTTTTTATAAGTCGGGATCGGGTTTAGTGTATTTATTTTTTGGTCGGGTCGGGTTAGTTTTTTTAAGGAATGCGTTCGGTTCGGGTAGGGCAGTTTTTTTAAAGAATGCGTTCAGTTTGGGTAGGCCAAAACTCAACCCGACTCGTGCCCATCCCTACCCAAAATTAGTCTCTAAATTTCAAATAAAACTAAGAAACTAAAACCATACATTACCCTTCATTCTTGTTTTTGACAGTTGTTTAATAAAAATAATGTTTACACTTGATCTCTATTAAGTTATGCACGATTGATTCTCTTGATAACATTTCAAGTATTCTATTTATTTTGTCAAAGTTCGAATTAGTTGGCTACGTAGCTTGATGTTGTTCTATAAGTAGACCTTGCATTTTTTGTTACTTGTTTTAATGTAATGTTTAATCTAAATTCTAATATTTTTACCTAGATATTGTTTAAATTAAATACAATTTATGTAAACTAAAAATTATTTTTGAGGATTTTTATTTTGTGAATTAAATTCTATTGTCATTTTGATTAGGATTAAAAAACTCATAAAAATTTTGATTGATACGAAAATTAACCGATATTTATTCGATTCGACTAACAGTTAAAGAAAAATTATTTCGGTTATTATAAAAATTAACCGATATTTTTCGATTCGACTAACCATTAAAGAAAAATTTCGACTAATTCTATTAATGATAATTCGGTTCAGTCAGTTCATACAAAGAATTATATCTCCATAACCAAAAAGTTAATAGCAACAATTATTAATCATCTCTTAAAGCAAATCAAAAGTTAATGCAAGGTTTTCCAAATTTGATGTTGTGGCTGAAATATGAAAAGAAACCCTTTGTCTGAGTTGGGAAGGCAGAGTTCACGTGAAGGAGGTTCTTGAGTTGACACGTAGGGAACCTCCAATGCTTCAATGGCGAAATCCTTTTTAACTTTAGCGCCAAGCTTCCGCCATTTTGATCTCCGCTGGGCGTCCAGTTTTCTCGGCTCTCGCGCTTTTATTGGATCTCTAAATCTTCTTCTCCTCGAGCAAAAAGGGACGGACCGAGTTTGATTTCTCTTTCTTTTTTTGGTCTTCTATTACCCGAGTCACAAGCCTTTCTGAATTCTCGGATTTTCTTCCCCTTCATTTCGTTCCTTTGTTCTCTTCGGCTCCTTCTTATTTCGCCGGTCCTTTCGTTTTCTTCTCATTTGCAGTAATTCTTTTTCCACACAGTTTCTTTCGATATTCTCTGTTTGTTTCAATGGAGTCGATTCAACTGACTCGCATACTATCGTCTTGCAAATTGTCTACCTTTGCATCGCCTAAAAGTTCTATTTTCAGGCGGAGTTGTCAATTGAGTTTTGATAATTTGTTGAAAAGGAGTCTTCCGAATGTGAAGTTGACGGTTGTGAGATCTGGAAAATCTGGCAATGGTTCCGTTGACGAAGAGAAGCGTGCTGTCAGGCTGGACGTGGACAGGGATGTTTCCGGCTCTGTTATCGGCTTAAACTTGATTCCCACGTCTGGTATTTCCGTTTCTCTGATAATTTGTTCTTTTATATTCCTTTTCAAAAATGATCTCCAATTACATTCGTCTCCGTTTCAATGATTAGTACAACTTCCCACTTTTTCTTTTTGGAAAGAAACTGGCTTATTTTATCTTACTCCGACCTGAAACTTTCTTCTTTTTTCGCTGAAAATCCGACTTTCGTTGTATTTATTAAGTTTTTTAAAAACTAAGATGTAGAAGAAGCCAAGGATTAGGAATGGGCAGATGAGCAACTGATTTACAAGTAAAATAATAAGAGTCACATGCTCTCTGTCTCTGACCTAGCGATCCGATGGGACCAAGCAAGTACAGGGCTGGTATTGCCTGCATTTTGGGTTCAACCACATGGGTCATGGAACCAAAATTGACTACTTTGTCAGTACATAAACGCAATAGGGGTATCATATGAACACCATGATATGAGAATCACAATGAATTGGATTTTTGATTAAAAAAACTAATTGGATACAAATGCAAAATTGATGCTTTTTAATTAAATATTAATATGGAAATAAGTAAAAAAAGGTTGTGGGGGGGGTGGGGGGGGGGGGGAGAAGAAAATATTGTGTTTTGACTATAGTTTGACTATTATATACCTCTTCTTCTTAACTAATGTTGTATACCAAAGTATAGTTGAATGTGAGATTTTCTTATTGATAAATCTTGAGCTTCTTGCTAATCAATATTCATGTGTGTAAACTTGGGATTTGGTGGAATTTGCAATCTATGGTTATTAACTTATTCGTGGTAGATTCTTCCCCGTTTTCCTCTTATTCCACCCATTGTCCAGAATGCGCATGTGACTCAATCAAACATAGACTATTATTTAAGCCCATCATGTTGTCCATATTGTCAAGAAAATGCTAGGTTTACATATATCTTGGGCTGTGGAGTCTTTTGTGTTCATTGTCCTATGAAAATGGTCCACCTAAAGTTCTACTCGTTCTTGTGGAGGGGCTTTCGTATGAAACTTTTATGGTTAAACTACCTATTACGTCCTTGTAGGTTTAGAGCAAATTGGTCCATCTCTTATTATTATTTTTTTGAACAATTCCCACCTAAGGGGAGGGAAAGGGGAAATTTTCTCCTAATGGGTCTAGAACCCACAACCTAGGGGGAGTGAAATGCGTCAACTGAGAGCTTTTAATTATTTGCTCTAGAGATTGTTGACAGGTCCATCTCTTATAAAAGTGAACAATTCAGTCTTTGTACATTTAACTTTGAAGCAATAGATAAAATCATAAAAATGACAGAAAGTTTAAACATTAAAAAATACTAACTTTGTCACATTATAAAGTAAAATTTTATTGTTCAAAGAGCGGTTCTATAAAATTTTATCACTTTGCTTCAAAATTAAACATGCATAGACTAAGTTGCTCGCTTTTACCATAAGGAGATCAGCTGACTTTTCAAGCCCACTAGGTAGTTTAACTTGGATCAAATGATCTTCTTTGTTCTAACTGCGGTTTATCTACTTGGATCATAGGTGACCATGAAGTCATTGACACTAAAGTGGCGGTGGCAACTGTTACCAAAGACGAGGAAATTAAAAAAGAAAAAGCAGAAACCAGAGTCACCTACAATATTGTTTTTGTTACTGCTGAAGCTGCACCCTACTCAAAGACAGGCGGATTAGGAGATGTTTGTGGTTCTTTGCCTATACAGCTGGCTAACCATGGACACCGAGTCATGGTTGTTTCCCCTAGATACCTGAATGGTACCTCTTCAGATGAAAATTTTGCACGTGTTTTTGATGCAAATAAGCGCATGAAGCTACAATGCTTTGGAGGGGAGCAAGAGATTGCATTCTTCCACGAGTATAGGGAGGGTGTTGATTGGGTGAGAACCTCTGCTTTAAATCTAAACCTTCTCTCACGAATATGTTGTTAAATTGAATATTTATTAGAGAATCATGAGGAAAATTAGCTAGTAGTTAATAACTTTCATTCATCTATTTGTCAAATTGATGCTGTGGGATAAAACTTTAATCATGCTAATTGGTTTCCCTCAATTATAAGGTATTTGTGGACCATCCTTCTTACCATAGACCCGGAAATCCGTATGGTGATAGTCATGGTGCTTTTGGTGATAACCAGGTAAAGTTTTGTTTGTTGTTTATTTGATTATGAAATTGCTTATCACTTCTCTATTCACTAATGATAATACTTTCTACAGTTTCGGTTTACTTTACTTTGCCATGCCGCATGTGAAGCGCCATTAGTTCTTCCATTGGGAGGGTATACCTATGGGGAGAAGTGTCTCTTCCTTGTCAATGATTGGCATGCTGGTCTAGTGCCGGTGTAAGATTGCCTTCTTATTGTTGCATTTATTTGCCTGCTATGTTTCAACTTTATAAGTATTAGAAACATTTGTTTTACCAACTAATTAGGTTGATACTTCTTATTACACTCAATTTATAAAGTTTTCAATTTTTCTGGGACCGTTGATTTGACATCTTACGTTTTTCAGGCTTTTGGCTTCCAAATACCGTCCGCACGGTGTTTATAAAGATGCTCGTAGCATCCTTGTAATTCATAACCTTGCTCATCAGGTATATGCTTTCCTCGTGGATATTCCTTTTGCTTTCTTCTTGATTCTCTCATGTTAATGCCACACCAAGACCGATGCTAAAATTTTCCTTTTCAGTTTCTTCAGTCCATAAGAGTGGTTAAAACTGAACTCCTATGGATCAAACTCGCATTTCTGAACTACTAATTTTAGATATATTATATTCTCTATGAAAGGGAGTGGAACCTGCAGCAAGCTATAAGAATTTGGGACTGCCTTCAAACTGGTATGGGGCATTGGAATGGGTGTTTCCAACATGGGCAAGGACGCATGCTCTTGACACAGGGGAAGCTGTCAATATTCTAAAGGGTGCAATTGTGACAGCTGATCGAATACTTACCGTTAGCAAGGTGATTTATTTTACATATTGTGCTATTTATGGTACATTTATATCTGGTCTTTTGTCTGGATATATAATGTTGCTAAGTCTTTGAACTATCAAAATGTTGCATTTAAATGCTTTAGTTAGAAGCTTTATTTGATGGTTACAATCACATATTGTGTGAATCTGATTGAAAAGCCACCGAACATCTGTGCTTCTTGTATGGGAATTAGTTGCAACTAAAACGTAAAAACTGTCCTCTATTTAATAACATTGAATTACAGTTTTCAGTTTTAGTATTTTTATAAGATGGCTTTAGCCAACTGTATTTGTTAATTGCAGGGCTATGCGTGGGAAATAACAACCGTTGAAGGTGGATATGGTTTAAATGAGATATTAAGCAGTCGGAGGGCTGTTCTGAATGGTATGTGTTCCCTATTTTCTGAAAAGAATGTGGCCTTTATGCGATTTCACGGGTCTAAAGGCTTTTAGGACAATGCACTTGCAAATGAAGTGATTGTTAAGCTTAATACATAACATAATGTGACATCCCACTTTTATTGGGATCTACATTTTAGTAAGACCTTTCTTGAAGTCGTAGTTTTGTGATTGTCCATAAGCTTCATGCTGGACAAAAGCAGACCATTATATCGAAAATTACATGCACTGATTATGTGTGGGGCTTTTGGATCATGTGTTCTCCAGTCTTGTTTATTGTATTTGAAGGAATTACAGATGTTCTTTAACCAAAGTCTTTATGAACATTCAATGATGATCAGGAATTACAAATGGCATTGATGTTTCTGAATGGGACCCATCTTCAGATAAGCATATTCCTTTCCATTATTCGACTTCTTCTCTTTCCGGAAAGGTAGTTAATCTATTGGTTCTAGTATTATCCATTTATAGTCGAACAAAGTTGCTCTTCTGAATTCTTATCCCAACGAGATGTGAACTTCAGGTTCAATGCAAGACTGCTCTCCAACAGGAACTTGGTCTTCCAATTAAGCCTGAATGTCCCTTGGTAAGATTTTAACTTAATGTCGGAATAGAGTTGGTAGTGAAAAACCAATGCTTTTCTTCATTTCTCACTATGTTTGTATTTACAGATTGGGTTTATTGGAAGACTAGACTATCAGAAAGGTATTGACCTGATCCACTGGGCAATTCCAGAACTTATGGAAGCTGATGTGCAATTTGTAAGTGAGCTTTCTATGTATTTGATAATCGTGAAAAGTGCAAGCATAATTACTCTTAATTTGTGTGATGCATTCAAGGATGTATTCCTTTTGATTAATATCACGGTGACCTATTTTGGTAGAAGGGTATTTTCATAGTTCTAGGGTCAAAGTAATGCTTCCCCTTATGGAAGCTAAAAGTAGATTTACTGTTGTTCAAGACCATGACTCGTTTAGGCATTTTTATGCTGGTCATCGATACTAATTTTGCCATGTAATATCATTCTTCCTCATGTTGATTTTGAATCTAGTGATTAATGATTTAATATGAAATTGAAAGGGGCCTTGGTCATTTTATGCATTACTGATCGCATTGTTCTGTTATTGGTTAGGTAATGCTAGGCTCCGGTGACCCACTTTATGAAAATTCGATGAGATCAGCAGAGAATACTTACAGAGATAAATTCCGTGGTTGGGTTGGATTTAATGTTCCAATCTCTCATAGGATCACCGCAGGGTAATCGGAAACCTTTTTTTTTTGTCTAAACATGTTACTAGAGCTACCAATATCTTACCATTTTTTTCGGAATTGAGCAGCTGTGACATACTGTTGATGCCCTCAAGATTCGAGCCCTGTGGATTAAATCAATTGTATGCGATGAGATACGGAACCATCCCAGTAGTTCATGCCACAGGAGGACTTAGAGTGAGTTAAAACAATACCATTCTCATGTCATCTGCTTTTATACGATATGCGTTAATCACATGCGTGCCTCCGGCTTACTCTTATCCAGGACACAGTAGAGAATTTCAATCCGTACGCTGGAGGAGGTAGTGGTGAAGGCACTGGGTATGCAATCCTTACTTCTTCTTTTTTCCTTTTTGCTATATTACTTGGGACTTAAATGACAGTTTCAGGTATTGGTATCATTGTAGTTTCTCTTACAATGGTATGGTTTAAACTGTGCTAACAGGTGGACCTTTTCTCCCCTCACAAAAGACAGTATGCTGAATGTAAGTTAAATGCTATTCATTTGCCACCTGCAATGTCTTATGGTGTTTCTTCTCCGTTATCATACCATCTGAATCGACATAATGAGATTTTCGCAAGAATAAGTTCGATCTTACTGCACTGCAGGCGTTAAGAATGGCTATAACGACCTACAAAGATCACAAGTCAACTTGGGAGGGATTGATGAGAAGATGTATGCAGAAGGATTTCACCTGGGAAAATGCTGCCATTCAATACGAGCAGGTTTTCGAGTGGGTCTTTATTGATCCACCTTACGTTATGTAAACTGAAAATGAGATGGAAACACAACAATGGAACGTCGGACAGAAGACGTTTCAGTAAAGCTCTTCCGGGGCCTGTTTATAGGTAACGAATCATAGGGAAAATTACATGCCGGTGGGCAGTATTATTTGTTGTATTTTTACTATTTTTCTCTTCCATCTTCTGATAAGGATATGAGCTTGAATTAGCTATTCATTTTTGAAAAGATTTTTTAGTTTGCAAAATGCACTTTTTTGGTTCTGTACTATAAGATTACCACTGTAATATTTACAAACAGAAGAATATGCCTTGTTAAATGTTACCCATACCTGGAAATATTACATTGAGAAGTTTGGATTAGATTATGTTGAATATTTCAATATTGAGCTTAAATTTGTTCATGTGTTTCAGAGTCATAGAAGTGTTGCATTTTGATTCTAATATTTCAATTTCGAGCTTTGACCAGTTAAATACACGAAAATATAAGGACAAAGAGTTGGACCAACATTCATCCACGTACATATCACTATTGACCTCAAAAGAAAAGAGAGATTATCATGTTAATGCATGCTGAATGTCAATTCAGTGAGGCTTTAAGCAAGCAGTGATAATGACAACTAAATAATCATGAATAACCACCAAACATATGATATAAATTAATGGATTAACATGCTATATCCAAGGATTACGATATGAGCTAACAACATACTATATGATTCAACATATCCAAGGATCATTCAATTAAAAAAAGCATATCCAAGGATCATCATATCATGCCATCATCAACAGTGCAAGATGCATGAACTCATTATATTATTGAGGCATATTTTAACATCCGTATCAAACTTTATCAATGGAGAGCCAGAGTGAATAATAAAATATCTAACTAGATATGCGGGTCAACTAGATGATATAAATATTCAGGATGCACATGAGTGTAACTATCATTGTCGAAGAGTAATAGACATAATGAACAAAATGCCATTATGCATAAAGGTGTTACAATGCACGAGATATGCCACGATACAACTGTTAGATTTTAGGACATATCATTTATACCATACGACTCATGACTAGCTCACATAAAAAATTTATATCATTAGTAATTTATTTTAAATAACATAAGTATACATAAGTATTTCAAAATCTCATAGTACACTAATGATTTACACGCAATAATATGACATGAATCACATAGGAGCACATAAAACACATTGTAAGCATAGGAATAGGAAGAAGCCTTCATAGATGACATTTGATTTAAAAAGCATAATATATATCACTCACCTACATACTAGCCTACCAAAGTATCGCTTTGAGCTTTAAAGAAGCCTTACTCTTGGATCTTCCCTTTGCTCCTCGTGGTTTTAACTCGGGTGCAGGTTTGATTTAGATCTAAAATTATCGGTTTAATTCGAGTTTAAGTCAATATCAGTTCTGACTCAATCGAGTTTATGTCATCATCACTTCAAATTACAATCAATACATCGAATTTTCATATCGGATAAGGTTTTTACACTCATAGTTGTAATTGTCGATAAATGTGATTGTACTTTAACACTTCCAAAAAATTGTTAAAAATACAGAACAAGCACATTTGGCATGTTAACCAAGCTGCTATTTTTATCCTTTCACATTTTCTTATGTCATGAGTTTTAGACCCGATAAAAACACTCTTTTTCTTCTCCTAAAATTTTTCATTTTCCTCTTCTCTAGAAAGGATTAAGATTAAAATTTATCAATATTTTTTTAAAATTATTTAAGTACAAAAACTACATAGTAATTATATTTTATTCTTAAAAAATACTATTTTTCCTTATAAATCATACTAATTATTTTTTTTATCAAAATTTAAATTTTATTTCGGAGGAAAATCATTGTTAAAAGGGTATGAATCATAAAACAAATTTAATACATAAAAATGAACTCTAAATCTATAAAATAAAAAACCCTAGCCGCTCTCGCTTACCTTTCGCAAAATCTCAATCCCCAAGCTGTTCTTATTCCCGATTGGAGGTGTTGTCTGTGTTCCGAAGCTATAATTTTCTGTGACTCTGGCCCCTGATCCAGCCCTGTCTTTTGCCCTTCCTTCCTGCATCGGCGTTGGGTTTATAGTGGTTTTGAGCGTGAGGTTTGTTTTTACTAGTTCTAGTGGCCTCTTTCCAGCTTATATCTTGCTTTAGCCTTGGGTTTTTGCTCTGTCGCCATTTTTTTTCTTTGTGTGTGTTGGGGGTTTTGCGGTGGGAATTCATTTCCCCCCATTTTCTTTTGTTCGTTAGCTTTGTCTTTCTTTTAGTCGCTTTTTTTATGTATAGGGTATGTGGTTTGTTTGTTTGCCTTGTTCGTTCTTCCAAACAGGATATACATCGATTTTTTTTTCTGGTTTTGAGCTTTTCTCCTTCGTCTTGTTTTCTTGAAAATTTTCTTCTGATGGCTTCTCTTCACCGGGCGCAAATTGGTCTCGACCAGTGCTCCCCTCCTGTGGGTGGAGCAAGGTCATCTCCCTGGCGGTGACTATTAGAATTTCGCCGGCGAACGATAAGTTTGAATATCGTCCCCGCTTGACTCCTCTGTTTTTTCGTTCTAATCGACCACCTCCCAAGCCTCTTTTTAACTTAATGGTTTGGGAATAACTCAGAAGATGCTTATTCCCGTTCAAACACCCTCCAAATTTAAAGTTTTGTTCTTCTCCTTCCGACATTTTAAAGTCGGTGAGAAATGTTGGTTGCTGTCAGGGGAGATTTAATCACTCTTTAGCTTGTTTCATTTACGATGGAGCATTGTTACTTCTCACCTCGTTTGTACTTGATGATTTCTCAATGAACCATCTAATGATTAGGTCTTTATTGCTTATTAATAGGGAGACCTTTCTTCGACCTTGGAGTTCTCTTAGAAGGCGTTCTCTGATCCAGATGTTATCGAGGAGCTGCAGAAGTAGTTTCATTGTCTAGAAGGATGTGGATCCTTTGGTTTTAATTCTCATTTCATCCTTTATGTTTGCTTTGTTGGTGGTGGGTTGGCCTTGTTTTTCGTTAAAGGCCTTGACCTCAGCTTTTATTTGCACTCATAGTGTTGTTTCTCTTGTTATCTTGCTTGCTATCTTAGCTTTCTTTGTTTTGAGAGGGTTTCTTATTTTGATGAAATGAATTTTACCTTTGAAAAAAAAAAAAAAACCTAAATCTATAAAATGCCCAAAAATGCAAAGAAATTCTAATCATAAGGGGTTGACAGTTGGGTAATAATCCAGTTTGAAAACAAGAGAATCATTGGAAGTTGGGCAGACAATATAAGACTCTTTTAAGTTGTGCTCCGTTATTAGAATCCCTAAACAAGGTTATCCTTGATGAAACCAGAGTCGTTATTAGTATTCAGTTTTGTTCGTTTATTCCAATATTCAACCATGGATTAGCAAAAACATGATTTAATCCAATCAAAAGTTTCTATCTTTTCTTTTCTTTTCATTGTAGGAAGGATAAACCCCAAAAGTTTATTCTTTCTTTTATTTCAATCCAATCAAAATTGAAGCTAGACAAGAAGAACCCATCAAATGCTTTCCAATCCAAATCTGATCATTTATGCCTGCGTTGCAAAGGGATCCATAATTCTTGCTGAATTCTCTGCCAAGGAAGCTGCTGGAATCGAATCCTTACCTCAACAATGCATCGAGAGAACCCCTCCTTTCCATTCAATCTTCTCTCACACCGTTTTCAAAAGAACCTACACCTTCTTAATCGATGACCCTTTTGCCTATTTCCTCATATCCCACGAAGATCTTGACAAGTCCAGGTCCATTTGGTTCTTGAATCACCTCAAATGTAATCTCAAGGATTTTCTTCTCATGGGTTCAATGACGGGCACTGATAATTTGACCCGAAATTGTCTTCAATCCCATTTCAATCCAATCTTTTCGAAGCTAATGACTTTGGATTCAGAGTTGAAAACATCCCCAAGAAAAGAGAACCAGGACCCAATTCTGCATTCTAACAAAGGGGAAAAGGCAGGGGTGGCTTCGCCGAATAAAGGGTTGAAAAAGAAGAAAAGATTGGGTAGTATGATTCTGATTAACAGTGGCGACGCCACTAAAGATGGTGATTCTGGGAATGGGAAGGGGAAAGGGGTGGAGAATACTAAGGTGGATGGGAGTGATAATGGCAGAGAGATGCATAAAAGTAACGGTGGAGATTTATATGTGGGTGGTTCCGGTGGGTATAGGCAAAAGGCTCAGCAAACATGGAGGAAACAGGTTGGGATTGTATTGATGTTGGATTTTCTTGTTATTGCTACTTTGTTTGGTATTTGGTTATGGGTTTGCAGAGGCTTCAAATGCATGAATGCTTGATACTTGATACATTGTGTGTTTTTCCTATCATAGATAATTTGGTGCAATGGCGATTGTAAAAAAATGGTTCATCTTTTCTCTCAGATATGGCTTCCCACTGGTAAACTCTTTCCAGTTATTGGTTTGCAGAATTGTACTATATGATTGCACCAAAAACTGTTTATTGTTATCGTTGGTAATTCTGGGAAAATGGTTTCCAATTCATATTAATTGTACCACTGTCGTATATGTTCCACATCTGAAAAGCATTTTACCATCTGTCACTGGCTGGCAATGGCATGCGGTATCTTCGAAAAAGAAAGTCGTCTGCCAGTGACCACTCCCACAAAATTGAAACAAGCCAACACCCAACCAAACCGCCCCAATTTTCTGATTTAGTCACGAATAGGGTGTAAATGAGACACTAATATTTGCAAGTTATGAAATTCAAATTAAGATGTCTACCATGGGATCTCTAATGTTTCATGCATGCACCAAAGCTTGTATTTAATTACACTTGGTCCCAAAGTTTGGCAACTAGAAATTTCACTTAAACCCTAAACCTTACTAAACTCACAAAACTTGGTAATACCTACACAAAATCAAGTTCTTCTAATCGATGTATGCATTCTATATATCTATTGTTCAAACAGCCAAAATTCTTTAAGAACAACATCGGTAAGATAAGAATTTAAGTGATGTTCCTAAAATCATCGTTTATTGGGTTTGAACAAATACGTACGAAGAGTATGAGAGCTACTTGTCACTTTTACCCACAGGGGGTAAGCTTTTTATTGCCAGCACCTCGAGGATTATCATCTTTCCAGTCATCCCATGCTCTTGCCTTCTCTTGGGCAGCATCATCATCTTCATCATCTTCACTTGGTCCCATCTTTGGTTTGTCCTTGTACCATGCTGAGTTGGCTTCTTCAAACATTTTCGCATTCCTCTCCTGCCACTTATTCATCATTTCCATCTCCCTCAGACCAGCTTCCTCGATACTCATCGTTGGCATCCTACAAGATAATTTGAGTAACAGTTGAAAACAATATTTTTTCTTCATAAATGATTAGAACCAGTATGCTGCCAATATCACATGCAAATGTTGGCATAACTTGGCAATATGTTTTAACCAAAAATAATTTGATATGTGAATCTCTCCTTCCATACCTGACAATAAAACAGAGTATATAAAAGTAGTATTTCAGGACAGGGATTTACCTATAAGCAGGTTGGAAAACCTGTGCTGCCATCCTTTCCCTCTCACTTGTTAGGCTTCCACCTATAAGGTTTTGTGGTCCAAAGATCATTGGCTGGTGTTTGTGGTCATGTGATTGTGAAACATTTGCCCTTCCTTCTATAACATCCTGAGCAAATGTGGCACATGTGATGGGTGCTGCAGGTTGAGTATATCGTGCACGAGCTGCAGCATCACGATGCCATGCCTCAGCTTTCTTGGTGCGATCATCAAGAATAGCCTCAGAAAATTCCTTTTCCCCTTCCTGAAGTGCAAGGAAGATGAAACTGGTTAATTAGAAATACTGTCAAAAGTACATTAGAAACATAAAAAAGCAATTCGATGATTCCCTCAGACAAAACCATTTACTTTCTGAAACTAAAAAAAGAAAAACTATTATCTTTTCCAGCACAAGCTACCAGAAAGCTGGGTATTACTGCACTGCCCACAAGAAATTGAGCATTTCACCAATTAGTCACAGGTTGTAACAAGCCAGGGTTTGGCAGAAAGGCAATGAAAAGATTATAGAAGATCTTGCAATGTTTATCGGTTAAACAACAATACTATGTTTCAGGTGATTTAGTTAAAGATTTCTGAAAATGTATAGAAGAATTTCCAATTTGCTCCATTGTCAATGGCCAGTTGGCCATGTAGGAGCCCTAAGCATCGAACTTAAGGTTATGAGAACCTAACAGGGGCAAATGTTTCTTGTATTTATCATAGGGTAATTATTTCATACACTGGCGGTAGAAACTAAAAGTTTCCACAACAGCCTTAGTTTTAGGGTTTAGGGACTTAGTTTAGGGGGTACGATTTAGGGGTTTAGCTGTATGGGTTTAGAATTTAGGGATAGTGGTTAAAATTTAGGGTTTATGGTTATAATTTAGGGTTTATAGGCTAAAACCTAAATCCTCACCATATTATCCTAAAAACTAAACCCTAACCTCAAAACCATAAATTCTAACTATAAACACTAAATTCTAAACCCCTACACCTATACCCTTAAACCCTACACCCTAAACTAATCCCCTAAACCCTAAAACTAAGGCGCTTGTGGAAACTTTTAGTTTTCACCGCCAGTGTATTGAATATAAATCCTTTATCACAAAGTTAAGTAACCAATATCTGAATTGGACTGAATAGTATCAATCTTGGCATTCCACGTTTAGATGTTTTTCTTAGGCTTAACATCATAAAATATGTACTTTGAGTAATGATATACATCAACTAAGTGGGGTGTATAGCGTCAATCTCCAAGTAGTTTACTGTTTACTCAAAGCTTTAGATCTTCTTCTAGCAGAAACTTTCAACACAACTCATCACCAAAAGTTTCAGAAGGCAGACAAGTTTTCAGGACAAAAGCACAAGTACTCAATACAACAGTTGAGCTATAGGTCATTTACACAGATTAATTAATACCTTTAGCTGTTTCTCCTTTATAGCAGAAAGCATTTCTTCTTCCTTCTTCAGCATTTCAAGCAGATCAAAAGCCTACAATTGCAGTAACACAGAGAAAGTGGTATGAAGTTATCGCTATGATAAAAAAAAAAGAATAAAGCTTTTACATGGTAAAATTTTATTGCAATGTAAGACTAACCTTACAAATAGCCAACGAGATGGTAGTAACCCATGCCTGCACAAGGAGAATTTTACTCTTTAGTATAAACCAGAAAGTTTTTTCAAACAAAGAAGCACAGCTAATATCTTCAATAATAAGCATTAGGTATATCATCTCAGTTTCAGAACTTAATACAATTATTTTGACAACAAAATAACCAAATTTACAGTACCAGCCACAGACTTCAAAAGGTCTAGTGTTGGAAAGTGTAATTCAGAAGTGGATCCTAGTAATATTCAGTAGATAAATATCTTACCTCGAAGTTCATTAAAAAGGATAATAGCCTGCTTAGATAATAGCCTTAACTAAAGCTTCTCTACATGCTACTTCTATTAAAGAATTAATAAAGCAGTTGCCACAGATTCCTTGTGCACCATACAAGCCTTCCCAAGTTCCATGAATTTGCAGATTTTTATAAGACTATCAATTTGACCCGGCAAGTCTTAACGATGACATTACATCTAAAGTAGTTTAGAAGGTGTTTCATGCAGATAACTAACCTCTCTTTCCTCCTCCCCATCATCATCCAGCTGATCATCCTCTCCAACCTCAACAGGAGTGGATAAGGCAGCTGCTTTTGTTGAACGCCCACGTCGCTCCTTCCGTTCCTTTATTTCTGTCAGCTTTGTTTCTGCAGCTCTTTGGCGTCTAAACCGAGCAATCTGGAGACAGACACAAAAGAGCATCCCATTCAATTCAACTATCAAGAATGCATCCAATAATAACAAAAATCCGGGCTATTAGCCAAAAATATATATCAGTACCTTCAAGGCTCTTCGATCGGCAAAAGAATTTGAAGCTCCTTGTGAAGAAGCTTCCAATTCTTCCTGTGGTACAAGTTCCATTGCCTCACAAAACGAAATGAATTCCTAAAAGACACCACATTTTATATAAATTCAATTGACATACGAGACAATAAAAAGATAGATTACAAGTTTTAACAGAATAAAAAAGTAGTTACAAAAGCAACTTATGTAATATATTCTCTCTAATGCTAAACTTCCACAGTGAGAGTTCAACCACACTTCACTTTGCTCTATGGACTAAACTTTACCTTCAATTTCGCCTGCGAAATCTTGAGAATCTGTATCCTTTCATCCCGTGCAAGCTTTTCGGTCAGTTCTGCCAGATAAAATGGCACCTGAATGGTACAACAATCAGAACCTACCTAAAATAATACTTAAATTACAGCCATTACAATTTACAACTTTATCCAAAATTCTAAAAATGAATAACTCCCAACTAATTTTAAAAGAAAGAATAAGAAATTGCAGAACGAGAAATAAAAGTTCGGAAAAAAACTTAATTAGCATACCAAGTAGAATTTATCAAAAAGAAAAAGGAAATGAAATTATTGATGATTACCAGGAGGTACTTAAGATTAGTGGTGCTGATGTCATCTTTGGTTTCATTGGATGAGAAAAGCCCTAGCTTGTTTATCATATCCTCGCACTTCCCAAGCACCTCGCATCCTTTCTTTACCAGATCCTGCGGGACCAATGGAATTCACATTTGTCATATCAGAAAGCGTTGAAGAAACAATGAATCGGGCATGAGAAGGCGCCGTACCTGATCAGCACCAAACTCCGTCGACGTAAGATGGATCTTACGAGCTTGTTCGAACAGAGCTGCCAACGACATATCCTCCACTTTGCATTCACCCATGGGTGACACTGTCGAAAAACCCTAGAATTTATATTAACCCAACTTCGAGGAAAGAAGAAAATAACTAGAAACTCTTGAATCGAATGGGCGGCGACGATTATTGAATTTTCAGAAATCTCAGAGGATAAATTGAAGATCACAATTTTTTTTTTGTATCTGCAAAGAAAGAAATTAAAGAAAAGTTTGCTTAGAGAGAAGGAAGTCCAAGGAGAAGTTAAAACAGATTTAGCTAATTAACTACATCAAATACCAAAGGGTAAAATACACTATAAGTCACTTAGTAATAAATAAATTATTTTTCTTATAAAAATAACAATTAAATACCCTATACATTTAGGAACAAATATATCACTTTTCTTCTAAAACATATTACTCTTCTTTAAAAAGGTAATAATTCAGTCATTAAATTATAGGTTTACGAACAAGCAGATCATTTAATTAAAATTTTGTGACAAATAAGTCGCTCTATCATTAAAATTAACATAAGAGCATGGTATAATAACAATTTTAGTCTCATTATATTATATTAATTTGGTCCTAATTTATAATAAGGCTAAACTACACCCATGACCATTGAATTATTATGTTGATCCTATTTTGACCACCGAATTAAAAATTGTATCAATCAGACCACCGAACTATTAAAGTGCTCCCAATCAAGCCATTGGCCGTCAATTTTAACAGAAATGATGACTTGACAGTTAATAAAATTAGTATAATTACACATTTAGTCTTTCATATTTACACATACAATCAATTTAGTCATAATTTTAATATAAAAATAATTGTAATCATTCAATTAGATGATGTAGATTCCAAACTTTTATATCTATATGTTATAAAGTAGTAAATGCTAAGGAAAACAAGTATAAAAAGGTTGAGAGGAGACTCGAACCTGGGTCAGTTGGAATGTATAAAAACATACCAGCCATCAAACTAATTCAAAATGTTAAATTAAAACTGAAAACATTTTAGATATATTTAAAGTATAGTTAAAGCAAGATTTGAAATGAAAATAGATTTATGATTTTTATATTTTTAAATTAAATTGAATTTTTTTCATATTTATAATATAGAATTGAATTCTTTAGTTCAATTAATAATTTTTTTTCATTGAATATATTAATTCAATGATTATATATATGAATTATATTAAAAAAGTTTAAAAATAAAATTATATTACAATTAGCCCTCATTGATTGTCAATGAGTTAATGATCAAAAATGGTTAATTGTTACGGAAGAGCTAAATTGGGTGCATTTTTGGCTAAATTAGGTGCAAAAATTTTATAATGGTTTTTCATATAATGATATACATATATATTTTTTTATATTTGTTCACATGTCTAAGTAAGATTTTAATGTTATTTCATAAATTAAATATCATCTAAAATTATATAATATATTTATAAAATTATTTTTTAAAGTAAGAGATTTTGAGAAAATAGTATTGATGAGAGTATAAATAAGTCAAAAATTAATGAAAATGAAAAAATACAAAAAATTACAGTTGAAAGACCAAATTGAATAAAACGTAAAAATGAGGGTCTTAATTGAAAAGTGGAAATTAGTTGTAAAAAAAATTAAGTTACACATATATTCTATAATAATTGAAAAACATGTTTAAATTTGGATGAAATAAACTTAAAACAAATGAGAAAACTTAAAAAAATTAAAAGTCAAAAACCATATAAAAAACAATAAAATTACTAAACTAAATAAAAAATAACACAATTTTATAATTTAATTCTCAATTGCTTAAACCTTTTGAGATCTATTAATTGTTCGAGTGATTAAAGATGTTCATGTTTAGGAACATACACGTGACTTTATGTTAGGAGACGAATCTATAAAATTATAGCGGGCGAAAATAGATTTTCACTAGAAAATAAATATAAATTTTCTAAATCATACTCCCTCTATCCATCTCACTCAATATGTTAAGTATTGACTTTTTAAAAGTCAAAAATTTTTATTTTGACCATAATTGTTTTAAATATTGTAATTAATTAAATTTTATAAAAATATTTATTTTTAAACTACTTGATTAAAGGTTTCTAAAACAATTTTTTTTACATTTTTATCGATAATAAATTTAAAGTAATAATGAGTCAAAATTAAAAAAATAACAAAAAAGCCAATACTTGACATATTGAATTAGACGGAGGGAGTATACGAGTTTTAAATATTTAGGGAGACGACGCTTCCTTCAACCTCTAGTCCATCCCTGTTGGTCTTGTACGAGTTCGAATTCTGATATTTATCTTAAGAATGTAAATATATATGTACTTAATCAAAAAAGTTACTCAGTAAAATTAAATTAGATTCAAATTCGAAATATGAATCACTAAATTTAAGTTTTTGTTACTATAAAATGAATGGGGTGGGTCATTGAAGTTGAAACTTGAAAGGAGAAGGAAGATGGGAATTGTTTTGGAGGCTGGGCCTAGAACCTAAGTCGTACGAGAAGGGCCCTACAGATGGAAACATGTGAAGAGCTGCCCCATCTGCTTGCTTTCCATTATTCCTTCTGGTCCTCCTGGAGTTGAACTCAGCCTCAGCCGAAACCACACTCCATGTCCATGTTCATGTTCATGTCCTCAACTCATTATTCCCTTTCTCGTCTTAAATCTAAACTGCAATCTTCGTTGTCTGTACTGTAACACCTCTTGTCTACTCTTCCCTTTATTTCTTTTCTCCTAAGACAGTAGTTGCTGCTTGAAGGTTCATGTATCCGATCAGATCAACCCAACCCATGCCTGTCTCCAATTTAAATTTACTTGTGGAATCAACAGGATGATTGGGACGGGAAGCTCGGCCTCAATTATTGAATCTCATTAAATTTCTACACGTCATTTCAGACAAGTGGAGCTTCATCAGTAGTATAAAATTCTGACATCATTAGATAACTTAACAAAAATATACTCCATGTAATAAACGGAGATTAGAGCCTATCCTTTATTTTTATTCTTTTGTTTTCCTTGTTGATTGACTGCTTCCAGTTTAATCAAATGAATTTTCAACCACTTGGGGTCTTGGGGTTTAATCTAATTTCCAAGAGTAGATGTTGGGAATATTAAAGGCTATAAAACACGTGCACTTCAATCTAATGTTGTATTATGTACTCGATATATTCTAATGTCGGGACATAATTTAAATACCCACAAGTATTTCATTATCCTATTTTTCTTCTTCTTCCACTTTTTTTTTATGTTTTTTTAATCTTTTCAACTTTATCTTTTTTAACATATCTTTTCAACTTTATCTTACACACATGATTTAACTATAAGTATATAATTATGTATGATGCAATGTTCACATGGTTTTTTATGACTTTTTATTTTTACATTTTTTTAGCATGTAAACTTTATTTTATATTTGGTGTATTTTTATTGTTCCCGTACCATGAAATTTTAAAAATTATCATTTTTGTCCCTATTTTTGTACCTATAATTATATTTATATCCGTATCAGTGCAACGTAGATTAAATGTACGACGAGAAATGAATCATGGGATTTGTATAGTATTTCTCATATGAAAAAGAGACAGAGAGAAAAAGATAGACATATTTAATAGGGTGGATTTGCATATCCTATCTTCAACAAGTTCCTGCTTTACAGGACTGAATCAAGCAAATTCATAATAACTATGGACCCATAAAGAATTGGTTTCTTAGGTGGCTTCATCATGGTGGCTATGAACTTCTAAAGTGACCTCCTCCTTTGTTTGCCCCAAAATGCTCTTAACTTCTCATTTTTGCCAACTAGGGCCAGCTTTCACATGTATCAAATTCCATCTCATTCTTGGAAATTTGGATATCTTTCATGGGGGAATATTTGCTTCTTCTTTAGATTATTATAACATCAAAATCAATATGATTAATTATTACAAATTATGTCTTGATTGCATACTAAAATATATATAGACACCTAAACTCAACAAGTGGTCTCAATAAAAAATATATAATATTCATTTTAAGAGACCCGAGTTCAAATCCCTCGCCTTTAAGACCTTCTATCCATCCCGATCTAGATATAAAAACTTGTATGATTTATTTTTAGGGTAAAACTTTGATACACAGGCTGTGTAAATTACACAGGCCTGTGTATTTACACTAAAAAAACTCAAATTCTAAATTCCTAACCCTAACCCTAAAAAACTAAACCCCACACTCTAAACCCTAAATTCTAAACACTAACCTTAAATTCTAAACCTCTAAACTAAAACTTTAACCCCTAAAATTAAAAGGTACGTGTAAACAAAAATTTTTTTCCTTATTTTTATACGGTTATGACTTTTAGGCCAAGGAAAAAGTCTACATTATTTTATGTGTAATAATAACAGACTTTTATAAACTATTTTCTGTAGCCTTTTTTCAACATTCATTCTGATACCTAACACTCTTCAATTCAATGGATTGTAGTTAAAGAAAGAAAAGACAGTCTGGAAATAGTAAAATATATTTCCAGGATTGTTCCACGGAAGGTTTCTTTATTCTACTTTCCCTCGTTAGTAATGGTGACAAACACCCGGGAATCTAGTGTTGAAACCCGGAATCCTTGAAATAAGTTGATGGGAAGCAGGTAGGGTTATCACTACAAATAAACTACTATTCTTTTTCCTTTTTTTAACTGATTTTGCAGACTTATACGCGTATAAAAGTTTATGATTTTCCAAATCAAACACTCCCTTTAAAAAGATCCTCCATGGAAGACTAATCTTTGGTGTTCTGTGGTCTGGGTTTCGAATTCATGAAACCATTTCAGCCTTTTGTTCTAGTAAGTTTTACATTATTTTGTTATGGATTGTACAGTTTTTATAAGCTTTTCTTTTTGCAGCTAACTATGTAGGGTATTGTTTTTCCTCCATTATTGTAATGCCTTTTCTGTTCAATTATTTTTGCTAGATTAATTAGATCACCCTGAATACATAACTTGATTGTTCTTCTAACAGGTGAAGAAGCAGGTTCATAAGGCAATGGATGAGAAGAGAATCTCTGGTTCATATCTAAGCATCTCTGAAGACGAAAGTGACAGCTTGTATCCAATGTATTTTGGTGTTTCCTGTGCCTTTTTTGCTCTCAGATTCCTCATAGGACCTGAAAAGGGTGATCCGAAATGGTCCGAATTTCGGGATACAATGCTTCAGGAAAGTGCTCACCTCTTGGGGTTGATCCTATGGAGAATCCAAAGTGAAGAAGCAGCCAATGTGGCAAAGGCTGAACTTCTCCGAAAGCTCGAGACCTCAGCGAGAGAGATCGAGGAGTTGAAGCAAATGAGACATGAAGATGCCAAAGCAAATGAAAAGGTTGTCAGCATCTTTGCATCACAGGAGCAAGGATGGTTGATTGAAAGAAAGAAGCTTAGGTTGCAAATTAGTGCTCTTGTAAATGAACTGAGAGCCTTGGAGAAAAAGAAAGATGAAGAAATTGCAGACTTGAATAACAGATTGAATGAAATCGAGACATCGGTGGATTCGAAGGATAAGATGATTGAAGAAATGGAGCTGAAAGTGAAGGAATTAGAAGAGAAAGCAATCAAGTTTGAAAGCGTGGCTCAAGAATTGAGAGAAACACTAAAGCGTGAAGCTCAGGAGCATTCCACTGAGCTTTGGAAACACAAAACTGCGTTTATCGAGATTGTTTCGAATCAAAGGCAAGTCGAAGCAGAGATGGGGCGAGCCTTGAGGCAAGTTGAAGCTACAAAAATGGAGCTTGATGCAGTGCTGGAACAGAAGGAGGAATCAGTTATGTTGGCACAAAACCTGTCCATGGAAATCACAAAAATGCGCAAGGATTCGGAGCAAAAAGACAAGATCTTGTCTGCAATGTTAAGGAAATCCAAGTTGGATACAGCAGAGAAACAATTGCTTTTGAAAGAGGTTAAAGTATCAAAGGCAAAGAAGAAGCAAGCTGAACTAGAAACAGAGAGGTGGAAAGCAGTGTCTGAGACCAGACATGAGAGACATTCATTGAAGGGTATGTTCATTAACCAAGCTCAAGCCAGTGCAAAATTGGATGTTCCAGAATTGAAAACAGACCCAGAAGTCTTTTATCCTCTCACAGATTGTCAATCTCCTGAAGGGACTGAAGATTTTGGTAAGAACTGACAACAATTTCCCTGTTATTCTCTTCTTATCGTGTAGTCCAGTCCTATGCACAACTTATTATGTTTAAGATTTGATCATTTCTGTAATGGTTTTTTGTTTGAAACTAGTGGTGACAGCTGATGTTAAAAGGCTGGAAAGTTGGGTTCGAGCAGAGGCAGAAAAGTATGCAAATGTGAGTGAGAAAAGACATCATTTGGAGTTGGATGCATTTGCAGAACAAATGAGACTGAAAGATGAGAAGCTAGAGAGTATTCGATGGCGGCTGCTGAGCATGGAACTCGAATCAGAGCGGTTGCAGTCCAATATCGAAGGACTGAACCTAGATGTGTCTCAGCTCAGACAAGACAATATGAAATTAGAGGCCTTGCTGTTGGAGAGAGAAGAAGAATTAGATTCCTTGAAGGATCAGTTTGCATCACAATTAAAGCCTCTGAGTTGTCAAAAGGGTGACATTTTTGATTTATCTTTGCATGATCCAGCTTTAACACATGATTCCTTTTGGCCCAAAGTCAAGATCATGAAGAAGAAACCTACTGAGAAGGAGCAAGAAACTAAAACAAGTTTGCTAGATAAAGAAGAGGTAATCCCATCTTGCAATGAGTCCAACTCTAAAAACATCACATTGATTGTTCAATCACCTGAAAAAGAGTTTGAAGAAGAAAGAGAACCTATTGACCCTGGCTCAATCCAGAAAGACACTAATGGTTCATCGGCGGTCAAGTCTGGTGACAAGTTGGTATCAATTGCGCATTCAGTGGGTGCTAAAACCAAAAACAATCCATGGAGAATGGATCTTCAAGCACTTGGAGTTTCTTACAAGATCAAAAGGTTGAAACAGCAACTTCTCATGCTTGAGAGGTTAAAAGGAAAACAAGAAATTGGAGAAGGTATGGATGCTGGTGGTGACAATGAGATGAAAGCCTTTCTATTGTTGATATCTTTGCTCCATAAGCAAGTCAGCCGCTACCAGTCGCTTCAAGGGAAGACCGACGATCTTTGTAAGCGGATGGTAAGCAATGACATCAACGGTTTTTACTGGTGATCTGCAACATCTTTATTTGTTGCTAGAATTTGAAATCAAACGGTACTTCTTTGTGTTACTATTGCTAATTTCTTATCATTATCTCAACTGCAATTTCCAGCACGACAACAATGTAGAGTCGAGTCAAGGAGATTGCAGCACTGCAAAAACCAAAGGGGAAACCAGAACACTAGAGAATTTCCTAGAGGAGACATTCCATTTGCAGAGATACATTGTTGCAACAGGTCAAAAGTTGATGGAAATTCAAACCAAAATAGCTTCTGGGTTGAATGGGGTGGAGCTAGACAAGACAGCCACATTTGACATGAAGGGATTCTCCGATAACATCAAATCATTGTTTCAGGAAGTTCAAAAAGGTCTCGAGGTTCGAATAGCTCGGATCATCGGAGATCTTGAAGGGACATTGGCTTGTGAGGGAATGATACAATTTAGAAGGTTGTAAGAATATTGCAGGCAGCTATAAATAAGCAAGGAGAAAGGTCAAATAAGGATTTATTATACCGTTTGTTCAGTATCTATAATCCAATTTGTACATAGTAGTTGATACAACATGAATAGCCTGAAGTAAGACCTTATACTTTTCCTTCAATCTTTGATTTGCACTCCATAGTCCACTTCTCCCGCTAATCCGAACCAATCCGTCATACACCTAGTTTTGGGGTATGAGACTTAGAACTCGAGACCTGCTTAAGCTATACCAAACTGCTTACTACTTTAACCAACCCGTTGATTACTGCTTAGATATTTTCAAAGTTCACAAATGATATTTTTTTAGAAAAAAATACAATTAATTAAATAAATTTGAAAATAAAGAACATATCAACATATCACTTGAAAGACATGGGAAAATAGATTGAATTTAGTCACGACAATAATAATCCGACTTTATAATATAATCTATAAATATAGTGCGACATATAATAATTTGAATGTCATTGGCTTTTTTCTTCTAGGCTAAGATATTTTTTGGTTACATGTAAAAAAAAATACTTGTCAACCGTTTTATGATATATATCGATAGGATGCTAAAATTTTAATTTCATTGACCAAAATTTAATTAAAATTTTAAATAAATAAAATGTTATGATCTAAATAAAACAGTAAGAAATATAATAAAAGAAAGTGAGAAAATATATATTTTAGTTTAGTTAATTCATGCAATTATTTTTACTGGTGACATCCAGTAAATTCTAGAATTCAAATCTTAGCATATGCTTTTTCATACACTGATAGTCTTCCTTGAAGCATTCAAACAATTGATTGAACAAATATTGTCACGTTTCATTCCAAAAACTACAAGAGAAATAAAATTTAATTGGATAAAAATAATTTATAGCAGGCATGTTTCTACTCGCATGTAGTTTTAATGAATTCAATTTAAATCGTAAATATTAATATAGAGTATATTTTTAATATTTTATCCTGTGATTTTATAAAATTACCTTAAATTACAAGTATTAATGTAGTTTTTAATATTTATATTTAGGGAAAATTTTACAACGCTTGACGAGCGCCGCTGAACACCATTAACGATGAGCACCGCTAAACACTATTAACTTAATTAATAAAAATTAAAAATTTCAAAGACTAAATATATAATTATAAATTATTTAAAATAAAATATTAATTACATTATTATATATATATATATAATTTTTGTTAATCTTTTTTCAAAATAATTGGATCGAATACCAACTACTAAACCCTAAATCTTAAACCATAAACTATAAAGCCTAAGGCCTAAACCCTAAATACAATAACCAAATTTAGGGTTTATCATTTATGGTCTATACTTTAGAGTTTAGGGTTTATTGTTTAGTGTCCTGGATTTATGGTTTTATGTTTGTGGTTTAGGGTTTTGGGTTTTAGGTTTATGATTGTAGGTTTAGGGTTTTATTTTTTAATTTAACTTAGGTTGGTGTTTGATCTAATTATTTTTTAAAAAAATTTAGGATTCACCATTGGTGCGTGTCAAAATTTTGTATGGTTCCTGAGAATTCATTTTTTTTTGTTCAAAATTCTGAGAATTCAGTCATTTTATGTAGTTTTTAATATTTATATTTGGATTAGTTTACCACGCTCAACGATCATGGCTGAACACTACTAACGATGAACACCGCTGAACACCATTAAATTAATTAATAAAAATTAAAAATCTAAAGGACTCAACATGTAATTATAAATTATTTAAACATATAGTTATAAATTATTTAAAATAAAATATTAATTAAATTATTTTTCATATATATAATATTTTTTAATTTTTTTAAATAACTGGATCAAATACTAACCTTAGTCAATTTTAAAAACCCAAAACACTAAACCCTAAACTATAAACCTAAAACTCTAAATTTGAATATTGGATTTAGGCTTTAGGGTTTAGTGTTTGAAATTTAGAGTTTAAAGTTTAGGGTTTAGGGGTTGGTATTTGATCCAATTATTTTTAAAAAGACTAAAATTATATATATGGAAAATAATTTAATTAATATTTTATTTTAAATAATTTATAATTATGTTTAAATAATTTATAATTATATGTTTAGTCCTTGAGATTTTTAATCTTTATTAATTAATTTAATGGTATTCTGATGTTTTTACCGTTAGTGATGTTCAACGGTGCTCGTCGAACGTTGTAAAATTTTCCTTTATATTTTTATCGAATTGTAATATATATGGGTCTCATCTCTTGTAATTTAATGAATCCACAGTTTAACTGTAAACAGTAATCTATTTTCTGTAATATTTATACAATTACTTCTTTTTTGTAATTGGTTTTAGATATATAGGATAAAATAATTTATTTGGTATATATTTTTATGTAATTTTAACTTTTCAATATAATTTATATATTTAAATTAAAATTGACAATTCAATTATATTAAGTCATTACAATGCCTTTAAATTTTATGTTTTCTAAAATATTTCATAATGAAAAATATTAATAACAGTTTACCATAAAATATTTTTTTATATTTTTATTATAATTTAAGTTGATATATTTTATATATCATAATAGTAATAAATTTGAATATAAATCAAATTAGTATATTTTTAATTTTTAATATAATGTCAAGAACAAATATTTATCTTTTAAAAAATTATTAAAATAATATCGAACAATTAAATTTTAAATCAAATCTTTTTAAAAATTCTGTTAACTCCACAACACCTAAAAAAAGCTGAGAAGAAATATATAAAGCTAAGAATTAGGCCTAAAATGACCAGATTACGGTCCATTAATGTTGCAGATCAGCCTGGACTAGAAATTATTAGATGGACCCGGTTTACCACTCATCTATGGTCCATTCAATAAGATTTATCTATTTCAGTGTAAATTTTAAATTATTAGATGAACTCGATTTACCACGTCATCCAAGGTCCATTAATGTTTTGCATTTTCCCTAACTAATTACAAGCTCCATTTTACTTACTTGCCCGTTTTATTCGGATTAAATAAATTTCTAATTGCATCCAAAAATATATAAAATAAATTTTATGTAATTAGTTAAGCACTAGTAATGAAAAGACTAATCCATTATTATGACGGTAAAAAATATTTTTATTTTTTAAAATTCATTAAAAATCTAATGTTGTAGGATGATAAGGTAGAGAATTATCTCGAAAACTAAAAAAAAAACACACATAAAATTAACAAAATGTGTAATTATTAAAAGTTAAAATATTTGAAATAGAGATCAAATTAATAAAATGTATATAATTTAAGAATTAAATATGTTATTTTATTAATTTATAAAACAATCACAACATTGGTCACTATTAACTTAATTAGGAGATCTAATTGATTTAGTGTCCGAGAATATTCATATTATTGAATCTTGAGAATTTAATATATTCATATTTAATAAAAAAATAATTGGAAATGGACAAAAAACTGATAAGAAGAGCCACCCTCTTCGCCCACTAGGCCACGACTCTTTCTCTATAAACTTTGAAAAACGTTTTATATATCGTGCGGGAAAAAAAGGGAAAAAAAACTAACGTTTGCATGATCCGAGGGTGGAAGCAAGAATGGGGTCTCCTTCTACACCAAAGCTTTCTCTATATTCGTTTCCGAGTAAGAGGAAAGAGCCGTCGGGGATGATAACGCCGCCGATCCACGCCTCGGTTTCGATTCCATTCCAGTGGGAGGAAGCACCGGGCAAGCCTAGGCAGCCATATCGGCGTACTGAAAACGGAACTGATACAAGCAGCTGTCGATCAAAGCCAAACGTTGCGAGATGCTTACAACTGTCTCCGAGGTTAACAGTCTTGGAGGGGCCTGATGCGTGTCGGTTTAGGTCCAACACCTTGTCGTTTCGAAAAGGTGAGTCTTTGAGGAGCCTGGACAACAAGAGGGTGAACAAGGAGACAGTTAAGTTGGGATCCCGTAGGTGGGGGAGCTTTAGAAAGGCAGGACGAGTTGTTCAGGGAAGTCTTGACTTTTCAACTCCGGTTGCTGACGGTGGAGATGCGGAGGTGAAGATCACAAGGGTTAAAAAGAAAGCCAGTTTTCTGAATCTATCTCAACCTAGGTCACATGTCTTGGTACGTTTTTAATCTTCCTTGTTGTGTCAAACTTTCTGTTTTTTTATGTTTCTTAATTTTCTGGGAATTTTACCCTCTTGACTCTTCTGCAAGTGAATTTGAGTAATTAACTATTCACCAAAAAAATTAGCACAATCTTTGTTATTGAATGTTTTCTAATCAGACAACTACATTTATCTGCAGGCAAGCATTTATGAAAGCTTTAAGCAAGTGGTCCCATGGAGACGTGGGCATGGGAAAATGAAGAAAAAGAGCTCCTGAAACTTGAAAGCACTTTTAAGTAAGGAATAATTTACAGCACATCAAAAAATTATCTAAAAGTTTTCAATGTATATAAAATCATCTCTTGGAGTAGTAATTGAATATCTTACAATTTGCTTTTACATTAAAATCTAAAGGTCGCCTGTGGTGACTGTAAATTACAGCAGAAGAGTAAGCACAGAGCCTGAATGGCATAGCAAATTAGAAATCAATAACATGAGGCAAGGGGCCTTTTCTTGTATTTAGCTTTGAAACAAGCCTGCCTTAGCTTCTTTGTTCTCTCGGTCAATTCCATATCTGGCAGTTTCTCTAGCATCCTCTGGTGCTCCTCCAACATCTCCAAGCTCCTAAAAAATAAAATATGCCAAATGAGTCCCTCACATCTATATTGGCTAGTTAGAATATAGGAACCACACACTTTGAAGAGCTTTCCCCATTAGGTTTTGGCCATGCCATTTAGAAAAGCATTAAAGGGTTTGGTCAGTTGGCACCATCAATCTCTGCTAATGCTAGCCAGTATTAATAAACATGTGTTTTAATTGATGACGTTTTGTATAAAAAGATTAAAATACATTTAGTTTCATCATGATCATGTCATGTTAACGAGACCCTTGTACTTAATCAACATGGAATGTCTAGAGTAAGAAGTACACGGACGAACCGAGGGTGCTAAGTGGGGTGTTCATGGTTAACCTAAATACTATAACGGTCAATCTGTAGGTTTTGTTCTTAGTGTAACTAGAACACATTATTTTTAGACGTTATCATCTACTTGCACTAAGAACAGAGCTTATAGGTTATGCGTGGTAGCATTTAGGTTAACCATGAACACCCCTGGGACTGTTAGGGGGCAATCGCACCCCCTAACATAAAATCATGCATCCGTCTCCAAAAAAGCATATAATTGCATTAAGAACATAACTTATAGTTTAATAGTGGTAGCATTTAGATTAACCATGAACACCCCTAGTGATAGGGGAGTCGCACTCCTAACATAAAATCATGCATTTGTCTCCAAAGAAGCATGTATAATTCTGCTGAATGTAAACACACATGCATGGATATGGATATGGATTTACCTTGACATTGTTGATGAGGGACTTCAAGCTCTTGATCTTCCTACAAGGCCATCTCAAGATGTTAAGTTCCCTGCATCTCTTCTTCAACAGCGTTAGCTCCACATTCATCTCCTTAGCAGCTTTCGATATCGGGAAACCAAAGCACTTTTGAATCTCATCCAATTCCAACGCAGCCGTTCTCTTCCTTCTGAAACTCCTGCTCATAATTTGCTCCGCTTGTGATCCTGCGTCCATACCACAAGTGTTCGACGTATTGCCACAACGTTTACCCGACGAATCAAGTGCTGCCTTTAGAGGCTTTACATCGACCATTACTCTTCATTCCGATCAAAAAGAGTAAAGTCGCTGCTTATTTCTTCAAAATCCATGAACTCAACACGTACATTATTGGTTTGGTGAGCCGATGCAGATGAACTGAAATCGTAAAAATTACCCATTTCAAAAGCCGACAAATCCACCCTGGTTAAAACAACAAAAGAAAAAGACCCAAACATTAAGGACTAAAACCCCAAACTTGAAAACACAAATAACGGTAGAATAACAACAGATTATGAAGATGATTAAATCATCTAACATTCGAAATGGGTTTTCTTCAAAGTTGAAGCAGTCAAATCCAGGTCCATTTTCCAACTTTGGGAAGCCAAGATCCATTGGAAGAGGATGGAGAATGAAGGTGAGAAGTTAAAAAGGTGGCTTTCAACGTTATATATAACAACAGGGAAAGAGATTGAATTGTTTTACATTGGAGTTTGTACATATTTAGTCTATAATGGAAATAAATTGCACAATTTTCATGGGATGTATTCAATATTTATCATTTATTATTAGTGAAGAATTAACCAATCACTTAACACCATTACCGTTCATGCATGCATCGTTATCAATCTTTTAAAGTTCTTCTTTTTAAAGATCATATCTTTTCGATTTTACAACTTTTGAGTTTAATTTAGTTCATATATCAATTTCCATTTTCCTGTTGAATTATTGTTTTGCTTTTTTTTTTTGCAGTAATGAATCTAAAAAAAACTTTTTTGTTTGCATTTTTTCGTAAGGTATAAGTAATCTTTTAGTTCTAAATTTATTTACTTTTTCTACATTGCTATTTAATTATTTTTTACATCCATATTGATATTTGAATTTGTTTGTTTTTCCACATTAATATTTAAATGTTTTGTCCACATTAATATTAGTACCTTTTTATGTAACAGTTTTAATTTCTATAATTTTTATATTTTATAATTGTTTAAAATAATTTTTAATTATTTCATACTTTTTATATTTTTACATTTTTAATTTTTTTTGTGATGATCTGACACAAGCTCAGAGTGTCACGGCATTCCGCTTAATATGGTAATAAAAAATATAATATGAGAAATATAGACAAATCAAGACCCATGTAAAAAATAAAGACTAGTATTTAGAAAAATAGACAAATTCACTTGCTAATAGCCTAATATAGATAAAAATAAATTAATACCGACATAACAAATAACAAATTTAAAGACTAAAATTTGACTTTAACGATTTTAATGATTATAATAAAAAGAGTTAATTGCATCATATGTCCCCAAACTATGGCATTCATTCTAAATTAGTCCCTAAGCTTTAAAACATTCCAATTTCATCCTCAAACTATGACATTCATTCTAAATTGGTCCCCAAACTTTTGAGTATTTAGTTTTATCCTCAAACTACGACTCCCATTCTAGATTGGTCCTTAAATTTTTTGAACGTTCTAATGCCATCCTCAAATTATCGTTTATATCACATCATATTATTACATAATACACATTAGTGTTTCATGATAGTTAACAAATTTTGTAACATTTTTATTAACATAAGATATGCTCAGCATATATTAATAATTTGGGGATGAAATTAGAACGTTCAAAAAGTTTGAGGACGAAACTGGAATGTTCAAAAGTTTTGGACAAATTTAGAATGAAGGTCATAGTTTGAGGATAAAATTAGAATGTTTTAAAGTTTAGGGACCAATTTAAAATAAGTGTCATAGTTTAGGGACGTATGGTGCAATTAACTCTAATAAAAAAGACGGAGTTAGAAAATATAGATTACGCCTTACATGTTAAAATTTTGGGTGTTAGCTCATATTTTATTAAAAGTGTATGAAATTAAAAAGTGTGTCAATTTACTTTAAAGAATCTTAATTATTTTTTAAATTGATGACTTATTTTCCTAAAATGTTGTCAATTTTTTTATATTTTTTTGTATAAAATATATATTATATATTTTCCTAAAATATCAGGACCAAAACGACGTCCTTTCACTATGGCATCTACGTCGGCATTCGTTGGCCATGTTATTACCCATTAAGAAGTTAACGACGGAGTGGCATAATTGAAACGGAAACAAAAGTTTAGTGTTAATATTGAACTAATTGAAAGTTCATTGGTATAAATGATACACCACCTAAAGTTGAGTGGTATTTGGTGTAGTCACCGAACTATTGTCGTTTTTCTATTTTGGTCATCAAACTTTTTTTTGACAAAACTGTCACTAACACTATGTTTTTTTTCCTATTTTGGTCACTAATCTTTCAGTTTGACCGTTGATTTAATGAAAACGGTGACATTACATGGTAGAATAACACTTTTAGTCACAAAACTTATACATTCTATAACTTTGGTCCTAAGTTGAAATGATTTAATAAATCTTTAATATTTAAAAATTCTATCAATTTGGTCTCTATTTTAATTTGAAATAATTTAATAAATTTAACCCTCGAACAAGACGATGATAAGTGTCAAAAGTTAAGTGAATTCAATTTAACGAAGAGTTTTAATTCTTTTTAATATAAGGGATTAAATATTAATAGAAGGCAAGTTCGAGGGTACATTTTATAAAAACTATAATTTTGTAAGAACGCATACTGAAAATTTCACTTCTTCTGAAACCTTGCCCCTGTCCTGAAACTCTAACAGCTCGTACTCACTCCCTTCTTCCGAAAATCCACTGTCGATATCCCCTTCTCGTTGATTGTTCAACACTGTCGAACATTTTGAACATGGACAAACACATAATTTTAGGTTAAAAGGGGCGAGCAAATAAAAATTTAGGGGCAAAAATAGATTTTTAAATAAAAATTATAAAAAAAAATTGTATAAAAATTTTAAATTTTTAGGAGAGCGGCCGCTCCCTCTAGCCTCTCTCTCGGTCCATCCTTGGTTGTAAATCCCTTTGCCTATTAAGGCTATGCAACCCCGACGTCGTCTCACCCTCCAATTATTAGTTGAGCAAAAAGAAGTTGGACGACGTGACAATGTGATGCCTTGGCTCAAACGAGGCGGAGGGTGCAAGTGTGCGTAGAGAACCAAGTACTTAAGGCGTGACAAGATGGTGCACGATGAGGACTGAGGTGCACTGAAAGAGGCGATGAGACGGGAAACAATGAGTGACTATATCAAAGGGAGTCAACGACAGTGTTGTTGTGGGTTCTCCTTGGGGTTTCAGGAGTATTTGGGGGGTTCAAAACAATGGTTATATGACTAAATTGATAAGATTTTTAAATATAGATGATTTATTGAATTATTTAAAATTATGACCAAAATAATAGAATGTATTAGTTTTGAGACTTAAACTATTATTGTACATGTCACGCCACGATCTCCGTTAAGTCAACGATCAAATTTAACGGTCGGTGACCAAAATAAAAAAAACATAAGACGATTTTGCCCAAAAAATTAATTTGGTGACCAAAATCTAATGTTATAGTTTACCCAAATATTTTTTACTAAAAAAAAACATTATTAAAAACGATACATAACATGAACTAAATCAATTAAAGCATTAAACCAAAGGATTGCTATCTCAGACAGTGTAATTTTTTTTTTGTTTTCATAAGCGCCTTAATTTTAACATTTAAAGTTTTAGTGTAGGGGTTTAAAATTTAGGGTTCATGGTTAGAATTTAGAGTTATGGTTTATGTTTTAGGATAATATGGTAAGAGATTTAGATTTTAACATAATAACCCTAAATTTTAACTCTAAATTTAAAATTTTATCGATATTTTCTAAATTCAAAATTACCATACTTAAACCCCTAAGGCTTTATTTTTGGTTGAGGTGAGAAAACTTGGTTTGGGCAAACCAAAGTTTTGCAAAAGTTAGAAAAACCAGCTTTTGGCAAACTAATGTATGAGAAGCTAGTTTGGAGGGCAAACTAAGATTTTGACATTCAAAAGCCGTCTGTTTTTTGTTACTTTTAAAATTTCTTAAATGAAAAAACTAGTTTGACCCTTCAAACACAACAAAAAACAATGCCTAAATCCTAAATAAAATTTTTAAACTTTAAAATTAAAATGTTTATGTAGACAAAATTTTTATATCCGCTTGTACATGTAATAATTGCCTTTAAACCAAATTACAACAACCCCTGGTCAAAAGTGGTTTAAAGATTTCAGTTAAGGAAGTGATGAAATCTTGTTGGGTCATGTGATTCTGCTTCATAAAGGGACCCCATTAGACCAGATAAAGGAAAAATAATCTACTGCTGCAAAGCAAATCGGTCCCACCGGAATGGCCATTCAAAGGAGCTGGCAAAATCAAGTCCAGCAAGACGTGCTATAAGTATTAACAATGCTGCCAACTGCTTCTTTCTGGAGTACGACTGCAAGTTTTTGCCTTTTCTGCTGTTCCCAGAGCCGGTTGATGTTGTCGTTTTCTCAATGTTTAGCCAAACCAACAATCATACATCAAACTATTTCGGTCACCGTCAATCATTTAGTTCTGTTCATAAGTCTATTACGCTTTGTTTAACCTCTGCTGGTTTTTAAAGGTTAAATCGGAAGTGGGTCTCGGTTTTCAGAAGTTCAGCTGCGCTAGAAGTGGAAATAAAAGAACAAGCTTGTCTAAGAGGAGGTTAGTTTTTCTTCAATTTTACTTAGAACCCACTTTCTATTTTGGTTAGTTTTGAGCTTTTAAATGTTGAAACTGTGAGAAACTGAGAAGAAAGGGAAGAAGATGACCCGACAAAGCCTACAGCTTGTTTTACACGGCTCAAATGACATTCGCACTTTCTGAGAAGTATCTCAACGTACACTGTTTGACATAAGAATTTCTGTTCTTTGGCTGTCTCTGCAAATAAAGAAAGGGCATGGAAAATTTACAACTTTTGGAGTTTCCTTTCATTTTTAAATGTTTAATGCACTTAGAGTATTGATGAAGACTCAGACAAAATGGGTTTTTTTCCTTTGTATCACAATCAAGTATTTTAGATTATTATCTGTTCATTTTGTGTGTAAGATTTGTTTTTTAATTTCTGGGTAGTGGCAGAAGTGCAGCAACTGGTAAAGGTTTGTCTGTCTTTTATTATTTGTTTTTTTATTGCCTTTGGTTGGAATAACTGCCTTTTTTGTATCTTATTAGTTGTAACTTAGTTTTGAAGTATCTCAATCTGGGTACAAGTTTCAAGCTTGATGTTGTCATATTGTTAATCATTCTTGTTCTGGTGCTTATTTAAAATTCTCATGATTCAATGAGGTTTTCTGTTTCTTTCCAAGTTCTTCAGTTTAAAATGCTTAGGGACATAATATTACTATATGATTTCTAACTTTCCTGTTTGATGTTAGATGGGCTAATTTTCTTGCTCTCCCTTTGCTCCCATTTGCTTGAAGTAAATTTGGTTATTTTGATTATACAGGTTAAGGCATACTCGGTCCGGTCTCCTTGCTGTATTGCCGATGTCTGGAGAAGAATCCGATTATGAAGAGGTTTCTATGCAGCGGAGCTTCTTGTTCTCTGATAGTCTCAAGGTATTAGATTCTTGATATTTTGTGTCTGTTTAGTTCTTAGGCTTGAAAGAATAGGATCTTCCTTAAAGTTGACATCTTTTTTCTTTTATTTTCTTTGATATCCTGTTCAAATTTTAGCACTTCTAGATCATATGCTTAGCATTTTGATGGTCAAAATGATTGCACTAGCATTCGAGTTAAATCACTGCCTAAGTTGGGCGGTTTTGTCTTAATATTTCAAGTGGTGGATGTTCTTGGAGGTTGCTAAGCACCCATACATGTCAGTCGAGTGCGATATGCACAGATTTGGCAGTTTGCACTGCTAGATAATGCATTTATATCTCATATTTATGGTTTTATCACAGAGTTTCTTTGTTTTAGGATTTGAAAAATCTGAGAACACAACTATACTCGGCAGCCGAGTATTTTGAACTTTCCTACACTAATGATGACCATAAGCAGATGTGAGTCACTCAAATTCCTCATAGCTCATTTCTTCCAGTGTTGTTTGAGTTTAATTATTCCATTTTCTCTTATTTTCATTATGAAGAAAGCTCATCGTGTATATGCAGAGTGGTAGAAACATTAAAGGATTATGCCGTAAAAGCCATTGTGAACACCGTAGATCATCTGGGTTCTGTGACATACAAGGTTAATGATTTTGTGGATGAAAAGGTTGATGAGGTTTCGGGAACAGAGCTTCGGGTATCTTGTGTCGAAGAGGTAAGTTTGGATTATCTTCATTTCTTGGTGAGATAACTATGATTCTAGCCTTTCCTCTTCTGATGCTTTAAACGTAGTATGCTTACAAAGTATTGAACTTATCCATACTTTAATGCGGCACTGCAGAGAGTGCGAAAATGCCAAGAATATATTGACCATGAGGGAATTTCGCAGCAGTCGTCCATGATTAAAACACCGAAGTACCATAAACGGTACATCTTGCCAGGTAATTACCTGTCTCTACTCTTTTCACTTCGTCGTTTTTCCGTTTCGTAGCAATTATCGGACAGGATATTTATTTGGTTGTTTACAATATCTTTGATTAAATCCCAGTTGGGGAGACCTTGCATGGTGCAAACCAGACCAAGTCAAAATATCAAGGATGCAGTCTAGATGGAGAAGACAACTGCCATCGGTTTAGGAACGGTAGTTGTTTTATCTATCCTTTTGCATCATCTCTCATATTTTGGGTAAGATTCGAATGTAACTTAATCCTACTTGTAATGATTCCTCTAAAGCTGTTCGAGCTACGATTAGGGAAACCCGACTGCCACCATCTTCTGTCAGGGAAACCCCAGCATCTTCAATCAGGTAAAGATCACCATTACATTTCTGGCGAATTGCATTAATAGACCATAGTTAGTTGTATAATTAGAGCATCAATACCAACTACTCTATTAATGGTTGTTGCAGAAGAGGACGTTCTCCATCACCTTCTCCTCGACCCCAACAGCGATCCGCAACTTTTTCCTTTACTGCTACCACGCTGAAGAAAGGACTAGGTTGGTATACTTGTACTATTATTTTCGGATTGCAATTCTATACTTTCTTTCTCTTCTACTATCTTGTTTCCTTAAAACTGTTTTTGGTTACGACTTATGAATGCATGTCCGTGTTCATTGATGATGTAATGATGTTTATACGTATAATCAGAGAAGCGAACAGGATCACCTCATCTGTTTCCACGTTTGAGTTTTGGATCTGATAGCAGGCCCACAACACCCAATAAGAGCCGGTCAAGTACTCCCAATTCAGCGGGTGCGAGGCAACGGGTGCGTGTAAAATAGTTTCATTCATATGCTTATTCTATCAACGAAGCATTGTCGCGCATCTTTAACGATGTTCTAATGCTGAAAATGATTCATAATCTGTTGAGGCTGCCTATGAGCTATAAATTCTAACTTTAATTTGCTTTGAATTGCCAGTATACATCAGAGCCTCGGAAATCGGCCGAAATGCATCTTGATTCTGAGAAAGACAACACCAGAGACATCGAACAATATCCCAGCAAAAGTAAGAGACTCCTCAAAGCATTTTTTAGTCGTCGCAAATCAAAGAAAGATGATATGCTGTATACTTATTTAGATGAATATTGAAGAAAAAGATGGTGAAGGTCAAATAATGTTATATCATGCTCATCGAAGTTAATTGCATCGAACGTCACCAAATTATTGCTTGGATTCTAAATTGGCTTCAAATTGTTAAAGTTTTATGTGTATAATTGCACAAAATCAAAATTCAAGTATAGCATTGAATATTCGATCGATGTTCAGGTGTAATTTAGTATATATACTTATTAATTTTTTATTAAATGTTTGTTATATTTATGAAAATTATTATCTGGATTCTACACATTTGGGTTGCACTGAAATATAAATCTGGTTGGAGATATTTGATCTGTAAACAAATTCAACATGAAGCTGAAGAACTGTCCGGAAGAATAAAGAGCCGGCTGCCATTGTTGGAAGTTGAAACAGCTCGAGCTTCTTGCGGACAACCAGCGGCTAATGTAGGGTCACTTCTAATTCATCATAGCGAACCTGCCACCATTGTCGGGTCACCTGGGGTTCATCAGGAAACAGCCGATAAAGAAAACAACAAAAAATGATGAACAAGAACATGATCATGTGGTGGACTAGGAATCCGTACGAAAATAATGATTTTATAGGGGAAATCAAATCAAGTCCTAGATTTTTCTGTCGTTAACAATGATTTATATATACATGAAAAAAAAAAGTAAATGAACTAAACTTGAACGAATAAGGTTATGTTCGTGTTTGATTATTTATTTTTTAATGTATTTATGTTCGGTTCGCGTTCGTTAAAGTTTTAATATCGTATTCGTGTTTGTTTGTTTATTTTTTAAGGTGTTTGTATTCGTCTGTTTAGCGTTCACAAACATGTTCGTTTAACGTTCGTGAGCATGCTTGTTTATAAGGACAGAGCCATGATTGAATTACGAGGAGGGCGGACCGATTAATTTTGAAACAAATAGGGTCTTAAAAAATAATTAAACTATAAAAACTAAGGGAGTTTAGGTTTGATTTTATAAATTTTAAAATTAAAATATCTTACAAAGTAATTAAACCCAAAAATGAGGTGTCAATGTTTAATTTTATTAATTTTGAATGATAAAGTCCTAAAAGAAAAATAAATCAGAAAATTTTGGGAGGGAGAAATGTTTAATTGCAAATGTTTTAAAATTATTATGACCTAAAATATAATTAACCTATTAAATTTGGGGTAATTTGCCCCTCCACAATTCATGTGTCTTCGTCCCTGGTTGTTTTATATATTCGTAAAAATGGTGAAATTACACGATTATTCCTTAAGCTTCTTAGGCTACACAGTTTGAACTCTAAAGTTCACTATGTGTTCAATTTAGATCATACCTCAACCAATTTAAAAAATAGAAGGAAACGGTGAACCAGGTAAATGAGCTTAGAAAGGAGTCGATAAACGAGACAATAAACGAGCTTATTCGTGAACATAAATAAATCGAACACACATATGTTCGTGTTCGTCTGTTTATTAAACGAACATAATTTTTTTTCAAACTAATTTATTTAGCTTAAGCATCCGACAAGATTGTTGATATGATGTTTCGTTCTCTAGTTTTTTTAGATTTCTTTATTTTGTTATTTTTCTGCTATATTTTCATTTTGTTTAGAATATTTTTCTATTTTATTTTCTAATAAATCCAGCTGGTATATTATTAAAAATAATAAATTAAATTCTTAAGCACTTTGATATGTCATTCTAGAGAAATTTTATCATGTGCCCTTCTCACTACGTCATCTATGATCTCAATCAATGTTTTTTTCATGTCATCTTTTTACAGAGTGAATCTTCACTCGATAAAAATTGTTTTTAGTTTAATTTACAGTAAATATGAGTGAATATTCATTTGGTAAAAAGATGACATGGAAAAAATTAATGAAATGAACGAGTTTTATTGGTTGGGACTATGGATGACGTGGTGAGAAGAGCTCATGATATAATTTCTCGTTATTCTGATAATATTTCAACTATATATATGATTATATTTTGATACACAAGATGTGTAAAAAAATACACAATCTTTAAAATCTAAATTCTAAATTACTAAGCCTAAAACCCTAAACTCTAAAACTTAAATCTTAAACCCCAACCATAAACCCTAAACTCTAACTCCTAACTTCTAAACTCTAGACCCTAAACATAAACTATAAATCATAAATTTAACATACTTGCGTAAATTGAAGTTTACGCAGCTTCTGTATCAAAAAAATTTCGATATATATTCTAAGTTGAGAAAATTAACATTGTGTCTTATATTTTGTACACTAAAGTTTGATTAACATTTCACTTACCGCATTCGTTAATGTGAATTTATTTGGCATAGATATCAACGCACTACATTAGAAGATATTGAAAGAAATTTAACTATTCCATCCGGTACAATATTACACTTTAACTTTGTCCCTTAACAACTAATCATGGTTTGTCCTAATTATGTACCCTCCATATGTTTTAATTACAATTGAACTTCTCTTGGTGATAAATAACAACGAAAATATTTTGATATACAAGTTTGTGTAAAATTTAGTATACACAAACTTTTTAATTTTAGAGTTTAAGGATTTAGGTTGGGGTTTATGTTAGTGTTTAAAATTTAGGGTTTAGAGTATTAGGATTAGGGATTTAGGTTTTGAATTTTATAGTTTAAATATGAAGGGTTTTGTAATTTTACAGAGATCCATTATGGGGCGATCCTCGCAACCAATTTTTTTTTTCATTAACAACGTCAATATTCAAACTTCTGACTTTGCTTAAAGAACCTAACGATTCATCCCGTTAAATCAACTAGTTGTCAATCTTCATCCCGCTAAATCAACTAGTTGTCAGTGAAATCACTCATCTTTGTTTCTCGTTTTAGTTACTGTTTTTTCCAGAAACTTTGATCCTTAGTTTGTGTTAAATCTGTGTTTGGCTTCGGATTCTTGTTTTGTTAATGTTTTTACCAACACTAATTTTTGTCAGAGTTGTAGCTCTGTCATCTTGTGAAACCTTTTTACTTCCATTAATGTCGAACATAGTTAACCCAGGAAAAGGAACATTTATATGGGCAGTTAGGCACTCACTAAACATGAAATTAATCAATCTTCATCAAAACCAACAGAAAAACATAACCAATTGCTTCTTGCTTCTCTGGCCAATCAATGCCACAGTATAAACAACTGAATGTATGTACAGGCTGCAGCGGTTGATTAGAATTACATGTGAGCTAAACTCAAGAAAATTCTATTTGAGTCTAGCTTTCAAAAACTGGATTCAACTCCGTTATGTGTTGGTATAAATATCAAAGCACTACATCTATGAATTGTGTTAGCAGTGACAGAAAAAGGGATTATTCTGACCCGAACAAGAATAGTGTTCAGGGATTGATCTCTCGCATCACAACCGCAAGTCCACAGACCCAGAATCGACATGCCGTGGAAGGAATTGCCCTAAATGTGCTCTGGAAAGCATAAAAATGGTATGCAGTCTGGCACTATAGTAGCAAAGAAATTTGTTTCGAAGAAAATAATACCCGGTAAGCTCTAACTCCATGATCGTTTGAATGACCCTACCAAAAGGCCAGACCCAGAACCGCAGACAAACAATTCCACACCATTTTAACAAAAGGCATATGCTGGTTTACAGGGCGCCACCAACCACAAAAACCTCCATTATACAGTATCGCCTTCTCTTAACAAATATATTGGAGGGTATTCAGATAAACTAACCTTGGCCACTCCGACAGGAAACCACAAATTCTCAACCATCAATCTGAAGTGTGCATGACTATCAAGCAAGCAGCCCTGAGCAAGCCATGGCAGTTGATGCTTTCATATCTCGAGATCACTTGTCAGCCTATTCAAGCTCAACAAAGCATCTGGGAAACTAGGGATGGCAACGGGGCGGGCGGGTTTTTGGCCGCCCCGAACCCTCCCCGATATATTAATCACAAAACCCGACCCCGTCCTGGAAATAAAATAATAATTTACCCGCCCGCCCCGCCCCGATTTATAAACCCTAAACCCGACCAAAAACATAAAAATATATATTAAATTTCGTCGACGATAAATATTAGATTCGATCGAACGACCATTATATTTACAAAATATAAATTTCACACTTTAAACTATATAAAAAAAATAAAACCAATTAAATTACTCATATGAAGAAAAAAAATACATATTTAAAAAAATAAACTCGACCATTGACTTTTAGAATCAAATATGTTAAATTCGAATAATATCTAACAAAAACTTACGATAAACACAAACTAAAAAATAGCTTGAAACTCCTAAAAGTATTTACATATAGTGATATTTTTATAAATATAATAAAAATAAATAAATAAAAAAATACTGGGGCGGGGCGGGGAATTTTCAATATTATACCCGAACCCACCCCGCCCCGACTTTACATTTTTAAATACCCGCCCCGATCCCCGAAAATCATAAGAAAAAACCCGATCAGGTCGGGGCACATCGAGTCGAGTCGGGGACGGGTAATTTTGCCATCCAAACCAGCTAGTATTTTCTCACGGGTACTGGTAAACCATAATTGAGGAATGATCTAATTCTTCCATCCAAACCAGTTGTCACTATAACAAGGCCCCATGCATGAGATTTAAACGTATTCTGGCAAGAAGATTTCAGAAACTTGTACTGGGATTTATGCGTCGCAGATGACACAGTCGAAGGGCTGGATGGAGGAAGTGCTTCCTCTGGCCAAGTTGCAGATTCCTTGGGAAAAGACTCCTCAAAATATTCATGGCTCAAAGAGAAATGTGAAGGCGAGGAAAATGGAAGGTTATTGTGTAAATTGTTATTATATACTTCAAATTTCCTTCCATTTTCTGCATTTTCACATTCCATGCCGCACCATGGGATTGCAATGGATGCATTAGCAAAGAATCGCTCAAAAGATCTCATATCTTTAGCGTGAGGACGTGTTTGTTCATCTAGACCAACACAATTCCATATATATACATTTGCATCCTCACACGCTGAAACAATATGCTTCGCATCAGGAGTTAATGATGTGAATGCTTGGTTACCACTGCTAGGTGCACCTGAAGAGTGAGAAAGAGAGCAGGAATTAGGAGCATAATAAGAGTTAAGGAGCAAAATATTTGTGTTTCAGATTTAAATTTTAGTAAATGTAAGAAACTTTGATGAGTTGCAACAAACCATTACTATACGACTAAAAGTTTAGAAAACAAGATGAATATACCCGTGTATTTACAGATCACATTGTGTCCTTGAAGAAATCTGACTTGAGAATCAGCACAAGTTACCATTACTTTGCTTGAATCTTGCGGCAAAAACTGCAACGAATGATATAAAATTAGCAAAAACTGCACATCTCAACTATTAAGAGACAAGCCTATAGTGACCAAAAGCAGAGATAAGAATAACTACCTGCAAGCCAGTTATCCTCCTACAAGGTGACCTTTTTTTCCCATTTAAGTATATTTGAGCATCCAGCTGCAAACGATTGTCTGATAAAAGCAACACAAATATTAGTTTGGTTAAGAATCAACCCAACTATAAATGCAGCTTCATGAGAGAAACATGCTTCTAAACCTATGTCAACCATAAAAATCTTTTCTATAACATTTTTAAGAAACAGACCAAAGTGCTCCTCTTAATAACAGTAATCTTCAATAGGCCCACCAATTATGTATATCATTGTGAATAAATATGAAACTCTTTCAGCATGAGCATACCTGCCACATTGTAAAACTGGCAGCTGCCGGTCATTGAGCCAACAATTCCTCCCTGCATAAATTAGACGGAAAGGCTTTACAACAAATTTAAAACTCCACAACCATAAGATGTAGTCCCTTGTCCCCTAGGAATAAAGGAGCAAGAAAGTCAACAAACCTTTCCATCCAGACGATAACAAACTGCAGTAACTATATCTCCTACATCACACCAGTCAACAACCTGGCAACTAGAAATTTCCCAAATGCGCACTTTTCTATCTATTGAGCCGCTAATGAAGTAATCGTCATCCACAGGGTTAAACTGAACACATGTTACTGCAACATATAAAGAGAGGCAATCCTTTATCAGGAGCCAGGACAAGATCATTCCCGAAATACAACATATCTTGCAAATAATTCAATTAGATAATTTCATGTTAAATAATGCAGGCGCACAGACAGAGAGAGAATCAGCCAGAAGCGCACCATAATTGCTATGAGAAAACACTCTTAGGCAATGGTCAGATCCAGCTCGCCACATACGAACAGTTTTATCAACAGAGGAAGACAGCAGAAACTGCAACATGAACACACAAGGGAGACACAATGAAGGAGAATCATAGATGAAAGTTTTTCCATTTCCTTTTCTCTTATTTGGTGGTGATTATGAATAATATAGACATTACATAAATCAGTTTACTTACATTTTTCTTTGACCATGAGAGATCCAGGATATCACCATCATGCCCATGGAACTCATGTAATGGTTTCTCCAATATCCGGAAAACTTTGGGAGGGAAGATAACACATGCTGAATCAGAAGTTTTTCTCATGCTCCTCAAATTACCTTCTTTTTCCTTATTTACAAAGAGGGGTTTCAATTCGGAAAGATGATTCACTGTGAAGTATATGCAGGAAGGACCTTTTTCCGGAATGTCGGGATCGTTGCATCTCTGATCTTCCACCACTTGCCAGACTCTCACAACACCATCCTCACCAGCACTTGCTAGGTATTGCCCATCAAGACTGAACTTCATTGTCAAAATTGTACCTTCATGAGCCTGGATATCTTGTCCCTTGTAGAGTGCAGAAAGTTCCTTCGTTTTCTTTCTGCTTTGGCGGACCTTAACTCTTTGAACCTTAGTCCTCAGAATCGAATCATCTCCATCCGGCCTCAATCGATCATCTTCAACCTGTTTATCATCCATACAAGATATTGAGCGCAATCTACTCAACCACCTGTCCTTAACTGTCTTCGCTATTCTCTCTAATTTACTCTGCTTCTCAACTTCATTCTCCCTTAATTGTTGAACAGAGAGCGATGTGACACTAGGGCTCTCGGGTTTCTTGTTGGTTACCAATTGCTCTTCACTCATTTCACAACCTTCACTCGTCTTCCCGTCCTGTTGCACTCGATCAACATCACACGAGAAACCCTCATTTCCTTCCCTGCACACAAAATTATCTCCTGAACTCGACTGACCAGACAAATCGAAATTATCATTGGCCCAACGAGACAATGAAGCACGAGTAGAATAAAACTCCTCTTTAAAGTCAGATGTTCTCAACACAGCATTATTGGTTTCCATTACCCTATCAAATCCCCCTTCCAAACAAGGTGCGTCTGCAGAATTCTCTGAAGAAACTCGATTTAAACTCGATCTCATCCAATCGAAGAATTTACTACGCCGTTTCTCAACACATTGGGGGCTATTAATCCATACATCATAATGGAAACTACTCTCAGAGCAATTATGAAAATCAGAACTACGGGCATAAAAAAATGAACATCCTTCGTCTTCTCTTAAGCCATCCATAATTCTTTGAGTTCAACCCATGAAACTCTTCTCAAACCAAAAAGCAAAAAACTTTTTAAGCCCTAGGCAATGTGGTTGACTCTAAATTCCTTCCGCAAGTTTGAGAAGAAATTGAAATAAATAAATAACAAGAATCAGTAAACAGAAATAAGACTAATTTAAATAAAACAAAGAATTTAACTATAAAAAAACGAAACCCCAAGAGATCCAACATGGATCCCAAACAAAAACCATTGGCTCTGGTCCTTCCGAACGGAAAAACAGAATCCAATCCCTAACATAGAAATGAAAGCTTTTTTAGCAACAGAAAAGAACCCAAATTTCTGCAATAAATTGTGGGGACAAAACAGATTCCAGCACACAGAAATCAACGCAACACTGAAATATAATTGAAGATCTTATGAATTATCATTACACTTGAAGAAATGAAATAAGCCAAGGGAAAAAAAAGAAAGAAAAGAAAATATGATTAGGCAGTGATGAATGAAGCAAAGCGAAGATATAGGTTCATAATATGAGGAAGGTATATAAAATTGGCTTACATGGGGATTGGCTTGTTTTCTATGAGATTCCTTTGAAACTGAAGGTGGCATAGATCGAAGCATCCATTAAAGGAATATTCACCAAAATGGCTCCATTTAAAATTTTCTTTCCGATCTCAACAGTCCATGGTAGTATCTTTGGACACTGGTGTAGAATTTGAACACATTTTACCCCTTTTTCAACAGCGACGATAATTCCTCACCTTCTCCCTCCACCGTAGAATTCATGTCCAACCTCGAAGCAAATAGCTTCAATCTCTCACCGTTTCATAATAGGGAATTTTTTTTAACCCAAATTATATATATATATAAGAAAGCTTTTCGAAATTGCTTTGCAATTAAGAACATTTTGGACCAACACCTTCAATTACCCAAACACCATTTCTTTCCAAAAAGGAAATGATGCTCCTAATTTAAACAAATGAAGCAACAACGGAGATTGTATCTTTTAAGCCTAAAAGTATTTTTTTAAAACGTCCGACCCGTTTAAAAAATTATTATTCAATCAAAATAAGACATGTAATAAAAATATTATTTTTTATCTTTTAGAAAAACTTTAAAATTTTAATTTTTTTAAAGTTTCGAAATTCTCAAAAATCTTCAAATCAATCTTTAAATTCTTAAAAATCCCAAATCTTTATTATTGTCGCGAACGATCGTTGTTGTCAGCCTCACTCTTTTGGTTGTCGAATCCAACCGGTCACTTACCCCAATATGTCGTCGTTAAAAATCGACAAACAATGTGTCAATCGAACGACTATTTAACTTTTGTCATTCAATGTTCAATTTGCACACCATTTGACGATTTCCGACAATAGCATATTGAGAGAAATGGCCGATTAGTTTCGACGACCAAAATGGTGGGATCAACAACGACGATTGTCAGCGATAACGATGAAGATTTAGGGATTTAAGATTTAAAGATTTAAGGAATATTTTAAATTTTTTTAGAATTTTAAGATTTTTTTAAAGTTTTAAATTATTAAAAAAAATAATTAAAAATATAAATTAAAACATGACACATGTTGAATTTTTATTGGTTAACAAGTTTCTTTTAATTGCAATTAATTACCAAACACCTAAAATTATAACGATTAAAATTTTAAACACCTAAAATTAATTGAAACTTTAAACACCTATTTTTAAAAGAAAAAAATAGTTTAAATACCTAAAATTAAAAATATATATAATATAAATACTTATTTTTCATTTAAACCTTTTCAAAACAAAAGGTTCATCTTTAAGCAGTGGGTTTTTCTTGATGTTGGACGCGGTGGGGGTAAGGGTTAAATTTAATATTATTTTTTAAAATTATAATTAAATTGTTTGAATGTGTAAATTTAAAAAATTAAATATATTATTATATAATTTTTTAACTCTTTAAACTGCCCCAATTTGTAACAAAGCAATTGAAAGTTATATTCGATCTTCCACCAGCCCACTAAATAAGGTAGTAGACAACAAAACAAAAATGGACATTTTAAGCCCAGGACAGATGCCCTGGGTTGAAAGTAAACATATTGATGGAAGCAGTATGATTTTTATGGCCATTATCCTGATACAGAAAATGTTTGACCCTCAAAAAGGCTTAAATTAGTAACAAAAATCTGTAGAACCAGAGGACTGTCATGTGTATACAATTAGTTTTTCAACTTTGAAGTAATACCATCAGCTCTAACTTAAGCCAAGCATGTGAATCTCTACAATCAGGCAGGAACCGGGAAAGCTAAACAAAATGTTCTGTTGGGTATTCATGTTCATATCCATTGTAATCATAGTACAATCTTTCTCCTTTTCTGATATCCCTGTTAGCAATCAGTAAAACTCGACACTCCCCATTCACATCGTACCTCACGCATTTTAGATTTTGCTTCTTCCTCCCATCCCTGCAGTAACATACGCAGTATTCTCATGTCATACAATATCTCTATTTGGTGCATCTCAACCAACTAAACAACGGGAAATAAGATATAGAAGATGAACTTACGGTGAGAAGTTGTTGATGCCATTCACAAAGCGAGCAACGTTACTGCGCTTGTCCGGGCAAATAACAAGGCTTTTCAAAGAATTTGAGGCATGAAGCAGGGTCATCATGCTATCTCCATCGTCATTTTCACGGTTCTTTAAGTAATCCACATCTCCAACATATTCTGTGATAATGGTTAAATCCTTTATATATCTATCAGCCTGTACCGTGAACCTGCCAAAAATCAAACATCAATGTCTAGCTCAGCATTTAAATGCACACAATAGAACAACAATTTATAAGCTGACAACATTTTACATACCCTTCCACGGGATCAAAAACAACCATGAGAGGAGGGCATTCCCCTTTTTCCATCATCCTTTTGCACAACTTCAATGTCTCTATATCTTCTTTGGGTAGAATCTGGCAATGCAATTGATCATATTAACAAAAAATAAAAAAGGAACACTAGAATTTCAATAACAAGAAGCACCCATGGCCAAATGGATACGGCACCTGACTTCAAATCAGGCAATTGTGGGGATGTGCTACAATTCTTTATTATTTTTTCATGCACACAAGTATTAACTTTCTAAGAAGGTTTATTACCTGCATTCCTCCCTTCTCAAGAGCAGCACAATTAGCTGACCTTAGTGCCATGCCGGGCCTGTAGGTGAGCTCATTACTGTACTCAGTCCGAGAAGCATTCAATGCAGTTGCCAAAGAAGCCATTTGTTCCAACCTCCTTTGCGGGTCTTCCGTTGGATTATAAGCCAACAATTTCCTTTTCTTTTTTGACATGGCTAAACCACAAGCTCTTTTTCTCTTCTTAATGTTGCCTAAAGAACCCATTAAAGCAAAATTACACTCATTTATTTCAATCTATCAAGTAAGAATGTGGCAGGAAAATCTTTGAGTGGATTAATTTTACTTACATTGAGTTTGATTTTCTATCACCTCGGATGACCTTTGAATCCGGAAGAAATCAACAATTTTGGTTTGGACCAGCGGAAACACTACATCGGTGAAATATGACTCTGATCAGTAAGCGAAATTGGAAGAAATGAAAATACAAATACCCAATAACTTAATGTGACAAGAATTTAGTGATAAAAATTGATAAAAAAAACATAACTTGGTAAAAAAAACTCATTTCAATCTCATTCTAGAATCCAAGACGATTAATTTCAGAAGCTCATCATTTGAGCTCAAGCAAAAATGCAGCAACTAATATACTAACTAAACACCCAAAAATTAATCTAGACACGATTCAATAAATCACAGTTAGTTTAGAAAGAAGAAGATTAAGGGCAAAGAAACCATACATTGGGGCTTCTTGATGCTGGTGCAGACAGGACAAAACCAGGAACCTTTAGGCACAGAAGCAAGAATGGGTCTGAGGCAAAAAATATGATATCCCTTGTCGCACTTATCGCACAACAAGAGCTTCGATCCAAAATCACCAGACCCGCATCTCTCGCAGTGAACATCGTCGCAACTCAATCCATCATCGGAGTTGAGCTTCGGAACTCGAGTTCTACGCCTCAAGAACATCGCCCTCGCTTTCACAGCCGCCATTGATAAGCAAAGACAATGAGTGGAGATAACAACGGAAGAGAGTCGAAGGAAAACAATTTACAGATATTTCAGGCTAAAATATATTCTGGGCGGCGGATTATAAGGGAAGAGGCAATTAGGGATTTTGGCGCGCTGAGTTTTGATTTCGCGGTAAAAGCTTCCGCGCCATGTTTTGGATTTAGAAGGTGAAACATGATTTTGCGCTTCTTTCCATATATAAGTTGGGACGAGCTATAGTGTAACGGGGTGTATTATAAACGAGTAGACCTTTCATGACTATAATCGTTGGATTAGTAGATCTAGCCTTGCTTTTTACACGATGAAACCCACTGATGCAGTCATATCATTTCCCGAACGGCATCCATTATGGGCTATTTAATTTGGGCTAGGATCAACTAGAATGGGTTAATTTATGGGGGGGGGGGGAGTAAAATTTTGGTCATTAAAATTATAATTCCATTTTAATTGGGTCCTTGTTAGGGATGGCATTTTACCATATCCTATCGGGTTCTGACCTGATCGGATTGAATTTTTTTATTAAAAAAACCGGTTCGAGATTTTATTAAGGGTGTGTTCGGGTCGGGTTTATGGTGAAAAAATTTAACTCGACTCGAGACTAATTGTGTAATTCCCCCTATATATCTAGGGATATTTGTAATAATGCTCTTATTTATATATTTTTATAATTAAGTTCTTAAAACTAATTTTTTATTTACAACTTGGTCCTTATAATTATTTTTTTATAATTAAGTCCCTAAAATTGAATTTTTTTTATATAGATCGAGTTGAGGTATATAATTTTCGGGTTGGATCGGTTTTTTTAAAATGATAAGACCTGTTCGTGTTCAGGTTTAGAGTACTTATTTTCAGGTCAGTTTCGGGTCGGCCAAAAACCTAACCCGACTCATGTCCATATCGAGTCCTTGCGGTGCAAAAAGAACCATTGCAACGGTGATAAGATTATGATCTTTCAAAGTTTTCACCTCTCCAGACGCCTGCCACCAACATATATTATTTTCTTAACATTTTTCATTTTGAAATTTCAAACAATTTCACTTCAAACTTTTGAAAAGTTTTGTTTTGGTCCTTGTAATTTTAATTTCCTATTTAAAGTAGTGCATTATACTTATAGTTCAATCAACAAAATTATTAAATTAAATGTCTTTTATGCATCGTTTTATTTTAATTCCTCAATTTTAATTTTTTTTTAGTCCATGTACATTTAACTTTTTTCTCCTTTCCCAAAATTTCAATTTTGTCCATTTTGGTCACTGAAACATTAATTCGTACAAATGTCTCAATTTTTATAATTTTACATTTTAGTCCCATAATTTTATGTTTATATAATTTAGTCCCGAAATACAAAAAAATGGACCTAAAGTCGTCGGCAATGATCATCAATTTATGTAAAACTAATTGAATTTTACATAGTGTAGGTGGATTCAATGATCATATATAGATAATTTGATTTATAAGAGAACTTTCCAAGAAGGAAATATAGGATTGGGGTTTAAAATAAAAAGGAAAGCTTAATCTCCTAGAAAATGTGGGGATGTCTTGATCACAGGGAATTAAAAATATTTATTTGAGTGGATAATGAGACATTTGAGATTGATCTTCACTAGAATCCAAAGCTTGCTATAAAGCATCTTTCATATATGGAGCATAGGACTAGGAATATGGAATTCAAAGTTGGAAGTCATAATATTGTTCTGTCTGTTGGTTTGGCTTGTTTGTTTGGGCCAACTTTATTTTCTTTAGCAATAATAACTGGATTTTATTAAAAAAATTAATTTAAAGTATTTTAAATACATAACACCCAAAAAAAAAGTAGAGATCATGTCCACAAAAACTCATTTAAAAATAAATTATAAAACCCAAAAGTCCAAAAAAAAAAAAACGCTTCGCTTGAGAATGACATACATCATCAAATAACTTATAAACTTTCATGATCTCCTTATTTTTATTTCAAACAAGACGCTTTATGAGATGAAAAAATAGTGGTGAGCGAACCAAACTATCGACAAATTGATCCGCTATACAATTTTACAATTTATGAGAGTTTTTGTTTTTCTTTATTTATAAATGGAAAAGAAAACAAATTAAAGATGGGTGAATCTAATTAATGTAAAATATTGACAAGGTTTTTCATTAATATATATATACATATCATGACATAGTTTAATAGCTCCTTTTTTTAAAGTTAAGGAGAGTATAATGCAATAAATCAAATACATGTGGGCGGCCAAGGAAAAACTAAGAAATCCTGGATTTAGGATTTGGACGGCCAAAGGAGATGCTCACGGCGGCTAACTGTGTAGTTAATTTTAGGATCAAAGAAAAAACAGTTAATTAGGAATTACAACTCATGTTAAAATAAATGTTTGTTGATTTGTTGTGTGCGCAACAAACTAATTTTTGAATGAAAAATGAGCCTAACAATACTTAAACCTATGGAGTAAAATAATATTTTGCTTTCCTAACATGCTTTATCACTAGTCTAGAATTTTTTTTTTGTTTTTTTCTTGCACGCATTTAATTTAACTCATTTAGGCCATTTTTTGACCCAATACGGTCGCTTGCATTGCACATGTTTAAAATCATCATTATTTATTATTCAAAAAAATTATAATTATTTATTTATTTTATTCTTTTAAATATTAATTAAGGATGCATATTAATTTCTTAATCTCATTTGTGTAGTTGAAAAATTACATTGTGAGCAAGTATGCCAAAAAATATTTGTAATTGATTTTTAAAAGTAATATATTTCATAATTTAAATTTTATAAATAAATATTTATATCATTTTAAATAATTTTGGGTTTAAGTTAAATATGACAGTTTTAATATTTCATTATTTTAGCAAAGATACAGAGATACTTTATTTCATTAAAAAACTTAAAATAAAATCAACTTTACATCTAAAGAAAAAACTTTGATACACGGGCCGTGTAAACTTTAGTTTACACATGCCTTTTAGTTTTAGGGGTTAGGGTTTTAGTTTAGGGTTTAAGGTTTTGGGGTTTAAGTCATAGGGTTTAGAATTTAGGGTTTAGGGTTTAGAGAGTGGGATTTAATTTTTTAGGGTTAGGGTTATAAATTTAAAATTTGAGTTTTATAATGTAAATACACAGGCTTGTGTAAAATTAATTTTACACAGCCTGTGTATCAAAGTTTTACCCTACATCTCAATAGCTAATCTACCTATTTATCATATTCAAAACATATATGTTAAATATTGTATGCCAACTGTCAAGTAGGAAATTATTATTGTTATCAAGAACAATTAAAAAGGTGACTGAACTTTGTGTGTCAACAAAGGAAGGAATTTTTTGTTGGTAGAAGATTCAAATGAACTTCTAAAAGTAGTTTTACTCTATGGAAAATACTTTAATAGTTTACACAAGCCTTTCAAATTCAGGATTTAGGGTTTAGTGTGTAGATTTTAGAATTTAAGGTTTATTGTTAGAATTTAGAGTTTAGGGTTTAAGGTTTAGGTTTTAGGGTGTTAGGGCTAGGGATTTAAGTTTTAGATTTTATAGCTTAAGTATGAAGGTTGTGTAACTTTTTTTACACAGCTTGTGTATCAAAGTATAACCCTTATTTTTTTTGGCATTAATCAGTCATAATAAGAAATAGATGAGTAATTTAATTTTAAGGGTTATATAGGTGTGAGTTTATTATTTTTGGAATTTCGCGATATTGTATTAAAAATATTTAATTGTCAATTTGTTTTTAAAAAAAAATTAGATAAATTATAATTATTAGGGTAAAACTTTGATACACAGGCTGTGTAACACAAGCCTGTGTATTTACACTATAAAAACCCAAATCCTAAACCCCTACCCCTAACCCTAAAAAACTAAACCCTAAACCTTAAACCATATACACTAAATTATAAACACTAATCTTAAATTCTAAACCCTAAACCCTAAACCAAAACCCTAACCCCTAAAACTAAAAGGCACGTGTAAAATAAAGTTTACACGGCCTGTGTATCAAAGTTTTTTCCTAATTATTATTAGTTTAGATAGAAATCCATAGTAATATACACATGAAACTAATTAGCATATCAATTTTTTAATTATTAATTATTTAATAACTTGTATATTCACATTTAAGAAAAAATCATTTATGCTGATTTTGGAGTTTAAGTATCAAGTAGTTTAGAAGAAAATTCAGGCACCAAATAGATCACAATAAAAGAAAGTTCAGGTATCAAGTAGTAAATGAGTCTTGAAAAAAATGAGGTACCAACTAAATGGGTAAAACTTTGATACACAGGCTGTGTAAAATTAATTTTACACAAGTCTGTGTATTTACACTATAAAAACTCAAATCCTAAATTCATAATCCTAACCCTAAAAAACTAAACCACACTCTAAACACTAAACCCTAAATTCTAAACACTAACATTGAATTCTAAACCCTACAACCTAAACCCCTAAACCTTAAACTCTAACCCCTAAAACTAAAAGGCACGTGTAAACTAAAGTTTACACGGCCTGTGTATCAAAGTTTTTTCTCCAACTAAATACCTAAAACTAAATTTAAATACAAAATATACATTAACTAATGAAAAAATTTTGATACACATGCCGTGTAAATTTTAGTTTACACGTGTCTTTTAGTTTTAAGAGTTAGGGTTTAAGGTTTAGGGGTTTAGGTTGTAGAGTTTAGAATTTAAGGTTAGTGTTTAGAATTTAGTGTATAGGGTTTAAGTTTTAGGGTTTAGTTTTTTAGGGTTAGGAATTTAGGATTTGAGTTTCTATAGTATAAATACACAGGCTTATGTAAAATTAATTTTATACAGCCTGTCTATCAAAGTTTTACCCTTAACTAATATTAATAATGTGATAAAACTCAATTTTATAATAAGAAAACTTCATTTTATAATTAAATATGAAGTGACATTACTGAAACATTTTTAATGAGGTCATTAATATCGTGATTTTTTTAACAATTTTTATAAGGTCACTACTTTTATCATAGATAGAAGAATTGAAAGAACCTAACAAGTGTCTCAGTGGAAAAGTGGATGATGTTTATCCTAAGAAATACGGGTTCAAATCGGTCTACAAGGTGTATGACCATTATTAAATGATTAAAAATATGTATTAATAGATATTACCTTATAATAACCTTTAGACTATTCAAAAAAAAGAATTGGGAGATTTGAATATGAGATTTAGTACAAACAATTTTTTAAGTTATAAAATTTACATATATCGTATAGATAAAACTGCTCGAATTTGGATATTCTTTTTATAACTTAGACCATTCATTATATTCTAGTATAAACAATTATTTAAACAAAAAAAGTCGTTTACTCTAAAAAAAATTCGTATATGGAAAAATACATACCTTGAAAATGCAAAGCATTTTGACGATAGAAGAATTGGATGATAGTTTTTGGACGATGTGAAGGGATTTTATAATTTTATTAGCATATAAATTACTATGCATGAGCCCCATGAGGATAATTCTTAATTAAGAAAAAAAATAAAGCAAAAACTGTACATTGACTCGGTCTACATTGTGCATCAATACACACATTGTTGAAACAAATAGCTTCGGTATTAATATTCCTTTTAATCTTAACAAAAACCCACAAAATTTTCTCAAGGAGACAAAGGGTAAAAAATTAAGAAAATATCCATCAGATTAGATAGTAGTTGAGAACTATAGGTAAATTAACAACAGGTTGGTCCAAGTGGTAAGCAGCTTGGTATCGCTTAAGCACGTCTCAAGTTCGAGATCATATATGCAGAAAATTCCTGCTAGGAGACTCACCACCATAGCCAAGTGTGCACATGTGAGCTCTGAAAAAGGTGAAGTAAAAAGTGAGTACTCAAAAGGTGAAGTAAAACTTGATGTTTACCATGAATCTGCAGGCAGCATACAATAGTTTCCAGACCCTATCTTCCTTGTTCAATTCCTTGAGAAAACCAGACATAACAAAGCAGAAGCATACAAGAGTGATATTGATTCGGCTCGCCTTGATTCGAGAAGATCGATGAAGATGAGCTGAACCAATATCACGCCATGTCTACTCCTCCCGGAATTTATCATATGCATACATACATATATTTGCTTCAATGGAAGAAGTTTTTTTTTTCTACATGAACCTAATTGTGATCACCCTAGCTATTTATAGGAAAGGGGATTTCAATCACTGTTGTTTGACGGTTCCTTTCAAGCCAAGGAAAGAAAGGATAAGGAAACATATAAGAATAAATATATAATAATTTAAATACAAGTTGATTACAGAAACAATTACGAGTAATCAAATAAAATATACATGAGAATCATCATCTTCTCCCATAGCTTTTGAAATTCAAAGGTGCAAAAACCGAACTCTTAAAGTATAAAGGAGGGGTTCCAAGTAAAAGAAGAAGATAGTGATGAGGGAGGTAGACTTCAACACGTGGTTCTATTTTAGCATATTAAATATCGATATTCTCATTGCTGTAGACAAAGGGTTTCATTTCCACCATAAAATATCCGAATATTGATGGTTAAGAAGAAACAACAGAAGAATAATGATTATAATTTGTTCTAGTTCGATATAAAAGTCAACGGAAGAATAATGTTAAGTTCGGCCATGCTCTTGCGCCCATCAAAGATTCTATGGAGTTTAGACTTTGGAGACATTTGTAAGGCGTGGGGTGTTTCATCTTCCGGGGCATGCAAAGGCCACCAGGGACCATAACCCAGATTCCACACAGCATCCATCCTTCATTTTTGTCCCTTCTGGATAGAGATCAGTTGACCCCTTCTCAATCCTTTTACACAGTTGTTTAAGAATATATATTTGGGATTTTTTTTTGTTGTATTGGTTTTGTATAATATACACTCTTGAAGAAAACACATTAATGTGAGATTAACAATGAGATTAAACGAGTATTGTATGTCTTATTATATTCACATTAACATGAGGAGGGCTGAGTAAAGCTCGATTCGTCTAAAAAAATCGAATATCTTAACTCAATCAAGTTAAGAGCCATCAACATATTCTAAGACAGTTGATGTTGAAAATTCAAGCAAGTGGATATTGACTATGCAAGAGGAGATGAAGTCACTTCACTGGAGCAATAAATGGAATTTTGTCAACCTTCCTAATGATAAAATGATTGTTCGGTGTAAATAAGTTTTTAAAAAGAAAGGACTCCTAGAGTTGAAGAACTCAAGTATGAAGCAAGACTGATTGCAAAAGGCTACAATCATATCCTGGATATAGACTTAGAGATATGTATTCTCTGATGATAAAGCATAGTTCGATTAGCGTCTCGCTAGGTATAAAGCTATGCATGACTTTTGAGCTTGAACATTTAGATGTCAAAACGACATTCTTGCACAGAAAATTTGAGAAAGACATCTATATGCAATAACTTAAGGCTTTTGTGACCTCATATAAGAAGGGCCGTGTTTGTTAATTGAAGAAATCACTTTATAGCATAAACAGTCACATAGGTAGTGGTACAAGAGATTAGATTTATTCATGACTACCCATGATTTCAAAAGTAGGTACGATAGTTGTGTTATTTTTGAAATGTAAAGATTTGTTAAAGTTGTGACCCAAATTCTATTAACTATATGTTCTCCACTAGTTGGTGTCTTCCGACTTATTGTCCTCTGTTAGTAACCTCCATAGACTGATGTCCTCCGCTATATATACTTAGCGGTACGAAATAGTTCAAGTCCAAGCGAAACTAAACTTCTCCCTTTGTGTGTGATGCAGAGTAAGAAACATATGTTGAGTATAATTATTTTCTATGCGCATTCTCTTTACAAACAAGTGCTATTTCTTTATAAAATTAACACTAAGGTATTAGGGTTCTGTATCATTGTGAGAGAGTAGCATTATCACATCACTTGTAATCTCTTCTTCTAAGATGATGAAAGTTTTTATCTTTTGCCTATGTTTTTTTTGTTAGAGTTTTTCACATAAATTTTGGTGTTATTTATTTTCTTGCTTTGTTTGCTATAGTCTTTTTCGTTTAGATTTTGTATTATCGTTCGTCGCCATTATATCTCTATTTTAACCATTACCTCTATTTTCTTGAATAATTCCTTTCAAATAGTGCTCATGAACTTTATTCCTAAAATTTATAAATTGAATCAATTAAGTTATTTGACCAATTTTGACTATTAATTACTATTAACGAATTTTTTCCTGAGATATCATTGCCATGTGTTATTTAGGGAATTTTAAAATTTTTTAATTATTAAAAATAAATAATATTTTCAAATTAAAAAGTTAAGCATTACTAAAAAATATTTTTTTAATATTAAAAATATAAAAAAATTATTTAAAAGTAAGATATTAAACATTAATTCTAAAAAATGGGAAAACTATATAAAAATGTTTATTGCTAATATTTAACCAATATTTTAAAATAGTGCAAAGTAAAATTTTATTACTCTTTTAATAATTTTTAGAATTTCTAATGTTTTTATATAATTTTCAATATTTTTTATAATTATGAGAATAATTTTACAACATTTTAGAATTTTTTTAAATAATATTTATATTTTTTTAATTTTAATCAATTGTCAAAAATATTTTTTTAAAAATAAAATATTTTAAGAAAAAAATAAATTAAATAATATTTTTAATATGTACGTGGCAACAATGTGACACAATATGTGACGTTAATTAATAAAGTCGTTAATTTTAACAATTAATATTAATCAAATTAAACTTTAAAACTTGTACCCAATAAAACTGAAACATTAAACTGAAATCTTGTTTGTTGGCTGTAATAAGTTTTTTTTTATACAAAACTGGGTAAAAGAAATTATCTTTTCGATGATTTGAGAAGGTGCTACAAACAATCAAGCTATTCTTAATTTGACCAAACTTCAAAAGGGATAAGGGCACAAATACCTCCCATACTTTTTTTTAATTTGTCAATGTAGTACCTAAAGTTTATAAATATTTATTGTACCTCATGTATTTTACTTTCGTCTTTTAAAATGTCCCTTGAAGTTAACGCCGTTAATTGATGATGTGTCAAGGACACATGACATCCTCTTATGCTGTCACGTGTCACTTTTTTTTCAAAAAATGTAGGGGCTTTAAAATAAATTTACCAATTAATTCCCTTATACCTTTTCATTTATTTTTTTGTTCTTGTTCTTTTCTTCTTTTTTTAACTTTAGTCGTCGTTCGTCGTTGCTGTTATAAATAACTTTTTTTTCGGTCTAAAAGTGATGTCGAAATATTTTTCTTCGTTCCCTTTTTATTTTTCTCATATTAAATTTCTCCAAAAACTTACAAAAATACTTTCAAGTTTTTCTCTAACTCCAATATAAAAATTTGACCGTCAAACTTTCGTGTAACTTCGACTAAGACTTCTTCCTAGCATGACGAACCTCTTAACCGTCCGCTTGAATCTCCCATATGATTCCCAAAAATCTTCATGTTTAAAAGGGAGTTTTTATTTTAAATTTTGATTTTTCCATAAATTCACTTGGCTTGAATTGAGTTTTTTCTATATATTTTTTAAAGAAGAATTATTTGGGAGATGGAAATTTTTTTTCAATCGACGTATTAAATTTTGACTCAGATTTTAAATTGTTAGGGTTTAAAAATCTGTTGTTTTTATATATATTTTTTCAACAACAAAAGGTTGATCTGGAGAATTACTTCTAATTGGGGTTTAGAAAGTTTTTAGGGGTACTAAAGTTGTGTCAAGTAGTTCTAGTGATAGCAAGGTTAACCATTGATTTTGGATTCTAATTATTGGCCTCTGTTTATCTTGCTTTGAACTTGTACTTTGACATTTGAGAGTAGATTTGGTATGGTGGTTGACCTTTATATGGGTGATTGAATCCTATAGGTTGTTTGGGTTATTACTTATTAGGATTCTGTGTATGAAGGAGTTGATTTCATTCTTTTAGAGGCGGTTGATTGATTTTGAGTGTTTTATAATCTTGTGTTTTGGTGTTAACAGTAACGATGTTGATCTTCTTGTTGTTTCTTTCTTCAAGGAGAAGGGTACATGTTTATGGTGCTCGATATAGGTTGAATCGACTGACTTTATTTTATCATGAAAAGAAAAAAAAAGGTAACTTTATTTTAAAGTCCTTAACTTTAAATATTTTTTGAAAAAAATGACATGTGACAGCATAAGAGAATGCCACGTGTCCTTTACACAACATCAATTAATATGTTAACCTCGAAGGGTATTTTAAAATACGGAAGCAAAGTACAGGGGGCACATTGAACGTTTGTAAACTTTAGGCACTACATTGACAGATTTAAAAAAGTAAAGAGGGCATTTATGCCATTATCCCTCTCCAAAATAAATGTTTGATACATTCAAGAATTCTATTTGTTACAAGCTTTAACTTAAGCCTCATGTCTTCACCCTTTTTTCTCAACAACACCTAAATCCAATGGCTCATCTTTTCTTCTACTCCCCATTTTTAGAAGCCCATATAGTTTCCGAAAATCTCTAACCGACTGATCCCTGCTAAACAGCCCCCCTTGGTCCCCACTTGTTACCTCCATATTACGAAACGATTCGTCGTCGCAGCTCGGTCGTCTGCTTCTAGTACCGCCGGTGGCCTGTATTGCCGTGATGACTGATTTCAACGCTCGAGTTGGGGAGCTCCTGTTAGAAATCATGATCTCCCCAATCTCGGCGGGGGTTAAACTAGCCCCTCCGTGGAAAATCTGCTCAAGCTGAGGGAAAAGTTTATGTTCCTTGACACCCAAGTAATTGTTAGCCAAATTCTTGAAAGAGGAGAAATCACACAATGGAAACTGTACATGAACATCGATCCTCCCAGGCCTCAACACCGCTTGATCAACTTGTTCTTTGTTGTTCATTGTGAATACCATCACCCGCTCTTCCCCGCCGCACGATATGATTCCATCCATGAAATTCAATATCCCCGATAAGCTAACATCCCTGCATTTCTCCATTAAGAAACGGTCAAGATCTTCAACCACGATCACGGACTTACTTGTAGTTTGCAGCAATAGCATCTTCAAATCAGAATCGTCCAAAACTTTGGACAAATCGATGTCATACACGTCGAAGTTGAGGAATCGAGCCATTGCCGCGACAAAGCTGGATTTTCCAGTCCCGGACGGGCCATATAGAAGATAGCTCCGCTGCCAAACACGGCCTAGCTTGTGATAAAATGGCTTGGACTTGAGGAATGTTTCAAGATCAGCTTTGACTTTGTTTTTCAAATCAAAGTCCATTACAAGAGTATCGAACGCCGCCGGATGATTGAACGGTACCGACCTCCACCGTCCGTTGTCACCTGATGGGGTGTCAACGTTCATGCACAACTTGAGCTCTTTCTTCCTTTGGCTGATATCTCCGGCAACAGACAGTATGTGTTGGAGATAGGGACGTAGAATTCTACGTTTATCGTTCTTTCTGAGCCTCAATACCAATACCCTTGTACCATTTTCTTCAGGTTTCTGGATGGTCCAGGTGACCCTGGCGCCGAGGAACACATCCCGAATTGTCTGGTTGAGATCGAGGCGGAGATGGATATCGTTGGACTTGGATCCCGTGAAAAGGTTGGTGAAATCCGAGTCTTCCAAGGAAGGGAGAGAGCTGAGATACGTTGAAACCTTGCGATAGAGCTCGTTTTCTTGGAAAAGATGGTTGAACTGAGGAACTCTGTAGGATTGGTGAACATGAAGCTTATCTTCCAAGGACTGGAATTGGTTGAGAAGGATGTGTAATAAGGATGTTTTTGATAAGAACCGGAGAATCAGACACAAACCCAGAATGGCAAACAGTAGGAGGATCATGTTCACCATCTGGGACAATGGAGAACACAAATGGGAGACGGTTAAATTAAAACGAGAAATGGGGATGCCATTTATGAGGTGGGCTGCTTTGGAAGTCGGATTGTGCCAGCAATTTAGGGTCAAAGGCACGAGGAGCAGAGAGTTTTGGACTTGGATAATTATAATAAGAATAATAAATCTGCTGCAATTTTGGCATTGTTTTTCAATGTTTTTGACTGGAAAAGGAGGAGCTTTGATTTTTTTCCCAGAAGTTGTTGGATACTTAATTATTTATTGATTCTGCATTGTGTTTTTAAGGTATGGATAGAATACGAGTCATAAAAAAACATGGGTTTTTTTTGCTGACAAATTTAGGACAGCTATCTAACTATTTCTTTTAATAATTTCGTATTTGAACATTTCAACGTTTCTTGCAAACTGGTGTAGATAAGAGAAAGAACATTTATTAGTTCAACACAAACTGGTGTAGATAAGACAGAACATTTATTTCTTAAATAATTAGAAACAAAATGCAGTTGCCCCAAAACTCATCATAATCAAAAGTTAAATGATATGTCAAATGATTCACCATCTATTTATTTATGCTAATAGGTAAGGAAAACAACTCCTCCTCTTTGGGGGACAGAAACGAAACCTGTATTTCTATAAAGTTTGCAGCTTAATTAAGACATAAGAGTGGACCCAACTGCTTTAAAATGGTTCCAAGAAAGTAGTCCTGCATGCCTGTTGCGACCTGTAAAAACCATATGAACCCAAGGGACAAAAAACATAATAATGATGAGTTAAACATGCATTCAACATTAATCATTGCTTTCACATTAAAACATGGGAGCTCAACCCCCATAACCTAACCTAAACACGATTACACCCATCTTGTTATGGGATCTTTCAGATGAGGCAACAATAAAAGTAAAATACAAAAAACTAAAACGGTTTTAAATGTGGTCCACCATCTAATGAAAAAACATAGTACAAGTTACAACTAAAAGATTCACAAGCTAACTTTTGGAAAAAGTTTCAATGGAATTGCTGTATCTAAAATTATGAGAGAATAAAATTGGAACAAAGGCACCTAAAAGGTAAATGGAATGTTACTTCAAATGAATAACTTAATATATATATATTGGATCCAAATTTTAGATCGTTACAAATATAAAGTATGTTAATCTCGTGGATGAGCCTGACCTGGCCGATGAACACTTTTAGAGTGAGTGTTTGAACACGTCTAAAGAAAGATAAGAGTACATTTGGTTCATGAAATATATGATTACGGTTGAGAATAAGATAACTAAGAATTTTACTATATTTTGTGTGGTTAATTTAGTTGGAAGATAAGATTATGGTGGTTTGGTTGGATAAATTTAAGATTATCTAAAAGTATATTTTATTAAATTGTCATTATTACAAAATTTATTTCAAAAAATAAATTTAATTTTTTTGGCATATTTAAATTATAAAAAAAACAAAAATAGAATTTCTCAAACTAAAAAATTAAAGACAATTTATTAAGATGTAAAAAATATTTTATTCATCCAAACTTTCTCTCGTTCACCTAAATTTAATACCAAAATCAAAACTCATCGCCACGTTAAATTTATTTTGATTTCATAAAAGTATGTAATTTTTTTACTCGAAACAAAAATTAAGTACAAATATCATCAACGATCGACGATAAAAGATAAAACTATCAACAAATAATATAAAAAATGCATATTACAATAAGACACATTGACAACGCGGATATTATCATAACTCAATCTTGAACAAAAAACGGTGATTGTGAGCGCGTATCCAAATTTACTACAAGAGTCTAAAACAGGGGATCATCGAGAGAATCAAAAGAACGTCATCAGTCGTGGCGACGTCGAATTCAATCCTAATAGAAAACCAAAAGAAAGAATTTTAGGACTTTTAAAGATTTTTTAAATAAAATAAAATATTTTAAAAGTATTAAGTGACAACATTTATGATGCGACGCGTTGTACCAACTAATCTAAAAAATTGTTAGATTCAAAAGTGATGTTGATCAAAGGTCTTAATTGATTCAATTTATTAATTCAAAAGCTTAATTGAGTTCAAAAAATATTTAAGGACAATTAATTATTTTTCAAATATTCAAAGAGTTCTTATGCCTAATATTAGATAATGCGAGCCATATATGTCACCTTTTAACACTCGTTTTACTCTGTCTGCACATTAAGAAGATCCATTTATTCTTCTTTACTCATTATTAATGGTTTAATATTAAAATAAGTGTCTAAATTATCTTGGTTTTTTTATGTGTCTAAACTTTTTTCCCTTTTAGGTGCTCAAATTATCATTTCTTGTCCTTTTTAAGTTAAACTAAAATATCTATTTTGATAAAAAAAATGATAGTTTGAACATTTAAAAAAGATTAAAAAAATTAGGCACCTAAAAAACATGATAATTTAAATACTTATTTTGATATCGATTCTTATTAGGTTTAATACTAATGCTGGTGAGAATCTCTTGGTTTAAACTTTACATTTTTTATTATAATTTTGAAAATTTGCATTTGCATTAGTTTTGGATAAAGTACATTAATGATCACTGAATTTTCAGGGTTAAATTATTTTAGTCACCGAACTTTTAAAATTTTGATTAGAATCACCCAACTTTTAGTCTACTTTCATTTTGATCCCTCCCATTAATTTCTGTTAAAAATGCTGGTGTGGCACGTTATATTTATTTCTTACTTCAATTTTTTCTTCTTTTCTTGCTCTGTTTGTTTTTCTATAACTTTCAGGTATTTTTCCCTCTATTTTTCTTCTTCTCTCTTCATGCATCAATGTCCTTGGTCCAAAAGAGGATAGGGATTTATCTTGATTATGAAAAAGAAATTAAGGATCAATTTCACCACAGAGACCACTGTACCGAAACAAACAGAAAAAGAAGTCCACTCACATTCACAGTCTTCTCAAAACTGCAATGTTAGGAAAAAGGGAAAAAATTACTCAATGACGGGCTCAATTCAAACACCAACAACCTTTTCCACTGGAAAAAAACTAATGAACCCTAATAAGTTCCTTAAACTAAAAGAAAGGTCATCCTCTGTCTGTCATGACAAACAATTTACAAATTATGCACTAGTTTGTTGTAAAAACAGGCCAGACCAAAGCTACTAGTTATACATTCTTGTCTTTATTTCTGAACTTAGCCCTCTCTTAGATTATTGTCTTATTTTGCAAATTTAGTCCAACTTGTATGCCTGGTTTGCTAGTATCTACTATGTATAAAGATTGTGTTATAAGATACATGTGGCCATTACTGGGAAAAGAAAACTAGAAGAAATTGGGACATTAACCTACAAAATCATTGTTTCAAACATTCTCATTATATGTCACAAATAAACTATTTAAGAAATAAGAAATAAATCACAGCAAGAGTCAGAAATGGAAATACATTGTCAACCTGCTGCCCACTGACGTAGACATTATTTTCCTTGAACTGAGCACCACTAAGATCTTCATTTGTGGTTGAGTTTCCAGTTGTGGCAGCAGAACTTGGATTATAACCGGCTGGGGAGGAACCATATGGTCCATAACCACTTGGCATTTCAATATGAGTAGAATTTGGTGTATTACTTCCAGGTTTAAATTGAGGAAGTGAAAATTTGACTCCTGTAGTAGTTGCTGCTGGTACAGAAGGATAAACAACACCAACTTGAGGTTGTTGAGGAAACACCCTGTTGTTTATAAATTGGAGGATCGCGGGAGAAGGAACATAAAAAGGAGATTAAAAAGGGGCATATTGAATAAAGTTTGGAGGATATTGTGGCAAATGCACCCCGATTGCTGAGCGGTAGACACTAGACAGGGACTGGTTGCTGAGTCAAAGCTATAGAACTTTGCATCATCCCATCAGCTTGAGTCACTACTGGAGATGAACTTGTTGTAGTCATTATCAAAGAGTTCATAACTTAAGTTTGAAAGAAACTCTCCTACTATCCTAAGGTTTGATAAAGAAATGCATTAATCCCCAGAGATATAGTTTACCAAGTCAATTTCTCCAAATTATTTGCCTAGAGTAATCATATCCCTTAACCATGCAAAAGTCTAAAGCAAAGAAAATGTGTTGTCAACAATGTTACCAGAACCCTGCTAACAACAGCTCTTCAGTAAATTAGAAGAAAAGGAGGAAGAAAAAAAGATAACGTGACAAGTCAGGTTTTATGAAGGAAAAAAGAAGAAAATGAAGGGAGAAAGAACCTGAAAGTTATGGAGAAAAAGCAGAGCAAGGAAAGAGGAAGAAAAGATAACGTGACATGTCATGTCAGCGTTTTTAACGGAAGTTAGAGGGAGGGACCAAAAAAAAGCAGACTAAAAGTTAGGTGATCCAAATAAAAGTTTTAAAAGTTCGGTGACTAAAGTGAACGCACCCTAAAAGTTCGGGGACCATTGGTGTACTTTACCCTTAGTTTTTTTATTTAATTCACAATATTGTTATTTCTGAAAACAAATCACATGGATGTTGACATCTCAAGTAACGTTATTTTTTTTTTATGAATGAGGATATTACTATATGCCTGGTTAAAAATCTATTTTAGTTTAGTTGGGAGAAAAAAATCTTAGGAGTTGAACTCGACAAAGTACAAAAAAAAAACAAAACTGAATAGTAATAATTAAGCATACCAATCATAAGATGGCTGATGCCATTGGGGTGAAGAACAGCACATTTCCAAGGGCCCCCCACTGCCTCAATCTGGATTGTCGTTGGAGCTCTTTGCGGGTCAACTATCAGTAAGGTCAGAAACGAGTTCATCATTGTATTGCTGAGGTGGTATGTTCTAAAATCACGCTAAGAAAACCAGAGAAATCCCAACTTGACATTGTTTAATGAATTATAGTTTCCATATAATTTTGAAGAGTTTGAAGAACCAGAATTGAGGCTATGCCAGTTTTCCAAAGTTCTGGTCTTTGCTGAGCCTGAGGTAAGAATTTTCATGGCTGCATAGGTTGTCCATGTATTCACTTTGATATTGACCTGAATGTGAGGATTTTTGTGATGATCAATTGGACCAGGTTGAATTCATTACACTCCAATCGGAAACATGAACATGGAAGAAATGAGGGAGATTGAGAGAGTTGAACTTGAGAGACAGGATTCAGAAGAGATGAACAATGAACAAGAGGAGTTGAACAGAATTGTTCCCTGGACGAAGCAGATCACCATTAGAAGACTCGTCGCAAGCCTTCTTATCGGAAGCATATACAGTCTGATACTGATGAAACTCAACCTCACAACTGGGGTAGTGCCCAACCTCAACGTCTCCGATGCTCTTCTCGCCTTTATATTTATCAGGTCCTGGACTAAACTGCTTCAAAAGGATGGATTTGTTTCAAGGCCATTCACTCGACAAGAGAACACCGTAATTCAGACTTGCGCCGTTGCTTGTTATAGTATTGCTGTTGGAGGTTTGTCTGTCTTCTCTCATTTGTTATCTGCAACTATTGATTGTTTGGAATTTGGATACCATTTCACCTGTCTTTGCTTGTCTTCATTGATCATTGCATGCAGGCGGTTTCGGGTCTTATCTATTGGGTTTAAACAGGAAGACATATAAACAAGCAGGCGTTGATACACAAGGCAACAGTCCTTGCAGCATCAAGGAACCCGGGATTGGTTGGATGATTGGTTTTCTTTTTGTGAGCTGCTTTGTTGGGCTTTTGGCATTGGTTCCTTAAAGAAAGGCATGTGTATTGATTGATTCTTCTAGTTTACTTTCTTGGTATACAGTGATTTCATTTCTTTTTAAAACTTTCAATAATGGGATTATGTGATTTTTGTTTGGTCAGATCATGATAATTGACTACAATTGTCTTATCCAAGTGGAACTGCTACTGCTGTTCTGATAAATGGTTTCCATACTCCTAAAGGAGACAAAATAGCCAAGTATGAAAACCAATTCTGAATTCTTTCCTTTTGTTTGTGATTGTGGGATAACTCAGTTATGTAATGATTCATCTTGCAGGAAGCAGGTTCATGGGTTTCTGAAATTCTCTTCACTTAGTTTCCTCTGGGCCTTCTTCCAGTGGTTTTATGCAGGTGGAGTCTGTATTGGAGATACATGTGGATTTGCTCAGTTTCCTACATTTGGTTTGAAAGCATGGAAAAACTCGTGTGCTCTAGTTTTTTTTCTTCACAATATGCTCATCTTTCCACTTATATATATTCTTACTACTATGATTAATTGCAGCAATTCAATTCTGCAGGTTTTACTTTGATTTCAGCACGACTTGCATAGGAGCAGGAATGATTTGTTCACATCTTGTAAACTTATCGTTGCTACTTGGAGCCGTGCCTTCTTGGGGAGTAATGTGCCAGCTAATAGGCGGTCTCAAGGGAGACTGGTTCCCTTCAACTTTACCAGAAAGCAGCATGAAAAGTTTAAATGGTTACAAGGTCCAAGGAGAAGCTTTGTTTAGCAGAGCTTTCCCTTGATGATATATTGGTACCAATATTCATACTCATTTTACACTTTTCCAAAACATTATGCAGGTTTTCATTTCTATTGCTTAATCCTGGGAGATGGACTCTACAATTTTCTGAAGGTACTGTTTTTCACTGCTAGAAGCATTCATACCAGAGTGAAAGTCAAAATCATCAATACATGTAAGTCATCAACTTCATAAACTATCCTTTGTTTCTTTGGCTCATGTCCAGCTTAGTACTTCCTTTGTTTGTTATGCAGTTCCGGATGTGCGGAAGCAGAATCAGGTCGATCTTCAACAAAACGAACTATTCATAAGAGAGAACATTCCAATTTGGCTTGCATGTGCAGGGTACACCATTTTTTCTATCATTTCCATCATTGTAATCCCTCTGATGTTCCCTGAGCTAAAATGGTACTACGTAGTTGTTGCTTACATTCTTGCACCCTCTCTAAGCTTCTGCAATGCTTATGGTGCCGGTCTAACCGACATGAACATGGCCTAAAATTATGGAAAGGTAGCCCTCTTTGTGCTTGCTGCCACGTCTGGACAGGAAAATGGTGTGGTTGCGGGACTTATCTGCTGTGGGCTGATTAAGTCCATTGTTTATATCTCGTCTGATTTGATGCAGGATTTTAAGACTGGTTATTTAACTCTCACTTCTCCAAGATCCATGCTTGTCGGTCAGGCAATCGGAACTGCCATTGGCTGTGTTGTAGCTCCTCTTACATTATTTCTTTTCTATAAGGCTTTCGATGTGGGGAACCCTGATGATGAATACAAAGCCCCATATGCTCTAATTTATCGAAATATGGCAATTCTAGGTGTTCAAGGCTTCTCGGCACTACCCCACCACTGTTTGCAGCTCTGCTATGGGTTTTTTGCCTTTGCCATAGCAGCCAACTTGATGAGAGATTTTAGTCCCAAAAACATCGGGAAACGGATTCCACTTCCAATGGCAATGGCCGTGCCTTTCCTTGTTGGTGCTTATTTTGCTATTGATATGTGTGTGGGGAGTTTGGTCGTGTTAGCATGGCATAGCCTAAACGGGAAGAAGGCTGGTTTGATGGTTCCTGCTATTGCATCCGGCTTGATCTGCGGAGATGGCTTGTGGCTTCTTCCTTCATCTGTTCTTGCTTTGTTTAAGGTCCGTCCTCCGATCTGCATGAACATCTTCGCAACAACATAGACTTTGTTCCGAGGACATACAGGAATAGAATGCCAAAGGCTTTGTTAGCTACATTTAACAAAAATCGAATTTAGTAGCTCGAAATGCGCAACGGTTTACCGAACACAAGCTGTGTTCAGATTTGAGCTGGTCTAATGTAACATCAAAACCCCATACATGATTCAGAATTTGCATTTTTTTCTTTCTATTTTTAGTTGTGATACAAGTTTCTTAAAGCTTTAATGTTTTTCTTGTTACGAGATTGGGATCTTCCAATGTAGAGAAATAGGCCAACTTAGTCAAACTCGATAGCAAATACATACAATTAGGGGTGTTCAAATTTTCGGTTAACCGAATTAACCGACCGAACCGAAATTTTTTTCGGTTAATCGGTCGGTTAATTTTAGGTTCGGTCGGTTAACGGTTAATATTTTTTCAAACTTCAGTTATCGGTTAATTCGGTTCGAAATTGGTTAATTAACCGAATTACCCAAAATTTTTATATTTTATATTTTACATATATTTATTTTTGGTCACTAAACTTTTAAAAATTATAAAATGGTCATTAAACTTTATCAAATTTGCACAAAATGATCATTAAATTTATTAAATTATTAAAAAAATCATTAAAATTTTCAATATTTATCAAAACTTATAATGTGCAATAAATCAATGATCATTTTGTAATAATTCAATAAGTTTAATGGTTGTTTTATAACTTTTGAAAGTTCAGTGGCTAAAAAGATTATTTTAACATAGTTTAGTGACCATTTGTGTAATTTACCCAAAATTTTATAACAAATTTCGGTTAACCGAATTAACCGAACTTTTTTCTGTTTGGTTAAAAAAAATTAAATTTTTTTTTGATTCGGTTAAATGTTAATAGAAAAAAAATTTTGGTCAATGAAATTTTATAAGCTCGGTTTGGTCAGTTAACCGAAACAACCGTTTGAGCTCCCCTACATACAATTACAATTAAAGTTATGGTGATTTATATTTTTATATTAGTAGGGTCTATCGATGTGTAGCATTTCTCGTAGGATCATCAGTTAGATGGGCCAAAATATTTTTTTTGGTGAAAATGTGTGATTATATTGAGAATAAATCATATATTGAAAATACTATCGTATGTCTAATTAAAAATCTCTCTAAATTTAAATGGAATAAAACAGTAGATACGATAGTAAATAAAATCTAAAACACAACTTGAAAAACTCAAATCAACCAAACAAGTTCTTCCATCGGCTAAAAGCAAAATCCGCATCTCATCTGTGGGACACTCAAGTATACGTGCATTAAAATCGAGGAACATGCATAACTAGAAATATGATCCGCTACTCGATTATCATCGCAACGAAAAATTATTATATGGTTCCGGTTTACCATGTTATCTATAGTTTCATCTAATAAAATTTATTTATTTAATGACATGTAGGAAAGAGGTGAAGATTCACTTTCGAAAAAAATGAGATAAAAAATTATTATTGAATAAGACCATGAATGACGTGGTGAACCAGACCCATCTAATAATTTTTCTACAGTAACAAACATACTGGAAACATATCGACTCCATCTTTCTCGCTAAATCATAAATGTGGAATAAAATTAGCATATGGTCATGACGACACCGAGGTAAAGTAAGAAGCCAGATAGCATCATGGCAATCCGACTCTATCACAACATGCCGAAATAATTAAATATAAGTATTTATAACAATTTATTTTGAAAAATGTAAATTAATTTCATGTACTGGTAAGGTGTCACGTTTTAATCAACTTAAGAAGATAATGGTGCTAACTGGTTGGGGAAAAGTAACGAAATTATTTATGTATTTATTTTGATTATAAAAATTAGGTAACTAAAGTAAATATATATATAATTTAGAAATATTTTTTCATTTAACCTTATATTTTTAAACTGGAGTTCAAGTGGCAGTCTCTTATGGGTTGTAATTTGGTCAAAATTGAACCAAACGCAGATTATTGACCTTGATAGCGTTTAAATAAATAAATAAATAAATAAGAAAATGTGGAGAAAGAAGTTCCATAACTAGGGATGGACACTGGTCGAGTCGGGTCGGATTTTTGACCCACCCAAATTCGACCTAAAAATAAATACACTGAATTCGAATATGAATCCAAGTTGAATGTATTCTTTAAAAAATTCGACCAGACCCAAAAATAAATATTCTAAACCTGACCCTGACCCGACCTACCCTATAGAAAAAATAATAATTTTATGAACCTAATTGTAAAAGGTAATTTTAGGGGAGTTAATTGTAAAAAATAATAATTATAAGGATTAAATTGTAAATAAAAATTTAAATTTAAGGACCTAATTATAAAAATATATAAAAAGAATATTATTATAAATATCCCTAAAAATTTAAGGAAAAATATACAATTAGTCTCGGGTCGGGTCAGGTCGGATATTTTCCACTCTAAACCCAAACTCGACCCGAACCGACTTAACCCTCATTAGAAACCCGAATCGACTTAGCCCTTATTAGAAACCCAACCCAAAGTTGATTTTTATTTAAAAAATCCAATCCGATCGGATTGAGTCGGATCGAAACCTGATCGGGTCGGGTAAAATGTCAATCCCTATCCCTATCTGTACTAAACTATTGGATACACTTTTCAACTCAACATGAAATTATTTGAAAAGTAATTAATTAAATAGGTTTAAATTCTTATATTAAATTATATTTAAATATTTTATTTTACATAGTTTATTATGCATTTTATAGTATTTTTTGTTGGTTGATCGTTTTTCTACAAGTGTGATTAAAATAATAATAAATGCCTTAAGTGAAGCAATATCTCTAAGGACCGGTGGGGTCTATGGCCCCATAAATTTTTAAAAATGAAAAATATTTAAATTGAGATAATGGTAAAATTGTATTTTAATCTCTTAAAAATATATGATTTATATTTTTAGTCCCTCTAAATTTAAATATTTTCAAATGACCCCTTCAATATATAATGTTGAGTTCCACCATTGCATTTACTTATTTTTAAAATTTTAAATTTATCGCAATAAGAATTCATTTAGTGATGTTAGTGGTAAATGATGACGATGTTCCTCTAGGTAGCCCGGGTTCGAGCAATATATATGTAGGTGTGTGTGAGTTTATCCAATTTAAAATCAGACTAAGATATTACCTTGTAATTAAATTATTATGTTAAAGATTTTATCACAATAATATTTGTTATTATTCTATGATTACTTGTAAAAATGTTACTGACAATGCATCAAATAGATCTCTATTTTTATGCCACTAAATTTAATTAATGTTTTTATTAAAGAATAAACCTTGAAATTATACATAAAAGTTTACCACATACATACACAGATGTGATTTTGTTCAATTATATATACACAGAACTTTTATTTTAGGTTTAAGTATTTATTAGAATTTAGTCAATGTATGCATAAATCATATATTAAGAAAAGATTTGCATAAAAAATAGATTAAAACCACAAAAAATAGAATTGTACCTTTGTATAACTCAAATTGGGTGGTTATGGTTTCTTTTCTCCAATAAACCCTAGATGAATTAGGGTTACTTTTGTTTTTTATTCTCCAGAATTTTAATCATTTATATTGTAAATATTTTAATTAAAGTTAAATTGAGTTGGCAGCAAAGGTATTGGATGTGAATGAGTATATGATGATTTTGTCTTCTAAAAATTGAAGACGTGATAATTAACAACTATTTTTTTTAAAAAAATAGAATGATCCTAAATAAGCTATTATCATAAGTTAATAAACGATTTAAAACTAATAAAATTATTAGATTTGCAATAGGTAGCATTTTGTGATTCATTAATAAAGTAGGAATATGTGTGTAAATGATCAGAGTGTTCGATAAATTGTTCGTGTAGCGTTTGTATATGTTTATTAATTAAGCAAACATGAACAAATGTGTGTTCGGTTCGTTTATGTTCACGAACAAACCCATTTAGCGACTCGTATATAAGCTTGTTTATTGACTCATTATAAGCTCGTTTACCTGGTTCCCCTTTTTCTTTTATTTTATTTTTTACATTTTAAATATTGGTGAAAGTAAGATTGAACACATGGTGAGCTTTGGGCTCAAACTATGACGCCTGAAGAGCTTAAGGATTAGTTATGTAATTTCACCATTTAGACAACATATAAATGAACATGTTCGTGAATGCTAAACAAACAAACACGAGCTTCTCCAAAAATAAACAAGAACATAAAATTAAAAACTTTAAAAGAACACGAATGAACATGAACAAATTCAAAAATAAATAAACGAATACAAACATGATCTTATTCGTTCAAACTTAGTTCATTTACACTCCTACAAATAAATAACTTCAACTTAACTGGCTAAGGGTTGGGCTTACCAAACAAGGGGTTATGATATATATAAACTTATATATGGGGTTATGATACATATAAACTAATCTGAACCAACTTGCGTCGCACACCTAGTTTTGGTGGGTGAGTCTCCTAGCGGAATTTGCTTACCACTTGAATCAACCTGTTGGTTAGGTTGGTAGTTTTTTTAATAGAAACCGCTAGTCTTATTAAAAAGAAAAAAATATCCAAAATTACAACAAGAGTATATAACTATCATCGTAAACCAAACAAATAATTTGGATATTTTCCTATAACATAGACACAAGAAACTAGTTGGGAAAGGTTAAAAACCTAACCAAAAGGCTCGAACGAAAAATAAATATGAAACAAATCTAACTACATCTGCAAACGAACCACAAAAAGGGGATTAAGCTATTGAAAGACCACCGAGAACCGTAATCAGAGCCAAGCGTCGTGAAAAAACTATCCACAAACGCAAACCGCGTATCCAAATTCAATATAAGGGTCAAGAGCAGGAAAGATCAGTATGATTACAAAAAAACGACATATTGATCAGTCGTGACGTTGTCAAATTCAACCCACAATTGAGAAAAATGATAAAAAATGTGTCAAAAGACATAGATAAACGTGTCACAAAAAAATATGTCATCAAGACAAAATTATTTTTATTAAAAACTAAAAAAAAGAGAGAAATCAATAACAATGACCAACATCAAAACTGGTGTTACCGCCTACTAAACAAAGTTGAAAAAAACTTAGGTACTCTATAGAGAAGAAATAGGGTGTGGCGAAAACCCTAAAGAGGAGAAATAGAGTGCGGCGATTAAATAGTATTTTGATATCAAATATTAGGTTGGTAGTGTTTTGATATGCAATTACTGTCAAATCTAATTTTTCAAATATGCTTTATAACTCAAATTCATTTATCACCCGCATTAAACTCTAATATTATTATCTAAATTCAAAAATTAATTAATTAGATTATTTACTGGATGTCTGATTCCGTCAAATTTTCTCATTTAACAAATATACTCTCTTCGGTAGTTCTCATTATATCTTTGCTGTTAAATATTTTTAAAATGTCAAACTCTTTTATTAGTGTTTGTACTACGGTAAGTTGTTGATTTAGTCTTTGTATTCTAATATGATCATTTTTAATCCATATATTTTTAAAATTTTAAACTTTCGGTCATGAACTTATAAACAATAACCATTAAATTTATTAAGTTAAATTATATTATTAGTCTTAATATTATGCGAAAGTTGTATTTTTTTGTTTTTATTCTCCAATTCGATATTTTTTACTTTATAATTCTATCATATTACATGACTAAATTCATTAATTATGCATAATACACAAATTAATGACATAATTTAACATTTTCAAATGCTCCCAAGTTTTTCTTTTGCTATTTTAGTTGTTGTTTTGGATATTTAGCTGTAGGAACTATTGTAAACAGAAAAGTGCATAAAACAGTAATGTATTTATGAAATTAATTTCTTTAGTATTCCGGTGGGGTTATATAGTACTATTTGTCCATTAATCTTAGATTTTTGATAATTCAGGTACCGTGCAGACAAACTGTTAGAATTGAAGTATCCTCTTAATAATAACACTCCTTTTTTTTACTGAGATCACTCAATGAATTCTTACGAAATGAAATTTTAATGGGTAATTTATCATAAGAAAGTTGTTTTAAAAAGGGTAAATTACGTAAATTATCACTAAACTCTATTCTCAAACCTATTTTGGTCGTTGAAGTTCTAAAACGTTCAATTTACCCACTGAAATTTAGACATTGAACGTTTTTGTCACTTTCCCGTTAACTATTTGAACATCCATTTATCGATGAACGAAAGAACTTCTCAAAGATCCGAACGGTGGAAAACTTCATCGACGTGAGAGAGGCAACATATTGAGAAACAGACTTTATCCGACGGTAGAAGAGGGAGATCGACGAGAGAAAAACCAAAAAGTTTTTTGATGATTCGTAAACTTCTAAGTACTTTTCGGCAAAATGAAGGTCGAATTCAAACTCAGTAGGTTGAGACGAAGTGACTAGTGAAGTTTGAAATATAACGACCACCATCTATGATTGTTTGGGGTTTAAGAGTGACAAAAAAAAGTTTAATGTCTAAACTTCAGTGACAAAAATATTAAATGTATAAAATTCAATGAGTAAATTAAACGTTTTTAAATTTAATAACCAAAATAGGTTTGAGAATAAAATTCAATGATGATTTTTTTTAACTCAGATAAATAACAACATAATTACTATAGAGGCATATAAATATATTAAATCGTTATGTAATATATAAATTATTTTATTAACCAAAATTTGAATCCTATCCAATTTTCTTCTAATAAAAAAACGAATCAAATATGGTAAAAATATTGAGAAAAAGACATACGAGTTTACGTGGAAGGAACCGAAGCTATTTGTTTCATCCCTCTCCCCCTCGGTCAATGAGATTCCTCTCTTTGTTTCATCCCTCAAACCTTTTCAACTATATTATTTGAAGCCTTTGTTTTAGCAGTCTCTTCTGAGGATTCGGGTTGGTAGCCTTTTTCTCTTTTTCTGTGTATTCCATAACCTAACCACTCGCATAGCTTTGAATTATAAGATTTTCTTAGCTTGTAATTGTGTTTGTTGAGAAAAATGGTTTCCGATGCAAAGATTCACAGTTTTGAAGAGGTTGCAATTCACAACCAGATCAAAGATTGCTGGCTGATTATTTCTGGGAAGGTCAGATCTTTCTCTTTTATTTGATTAGGCTGTTTGTTTGGTCTTTGTTTAACTGCTTTTCTTATGCTTATTTTTGTTTGCTTGATGAATGAATCGTTGCAAGTTTCCAAAGTCAAAACTGAAATCATGTGTGGGAATGAACGATTAATCAATTTCGCTTTGCATAATCAGCTTTGTTTTGGTGTTTCTGCAACTCTTGATGCCACTAGTATGGCTGTGCTTTTTAGACCGGTTTGAAATTTCCAATCTATTTTTATCCCAACTCTTTCATCAGTATACGTATCCAAAAGGGTAAATTCGTATGCAGCCGTTATATGTCCCACCAATATTTTTATGACATGTATTAACGATTTGGATGAAAACCAAAGAGAACAGTGCAACTTGTTCATTAGATGAAAATTTCAAGTTTTGCAGTATTATTAAACGCCCCTTAGATTTGGAAGAAAGACTTCATATCAACAAATGATGCATCTTCTTCAAATGTTGAGAAACAACTAAATGTCTGGAATTGTATATTTTTGTGTTATTGCATGCTAAAATAGCATATAATTGAGCTAATAGGTGTATGATGTAACACCATTCATGGATGATCATCCTGGAGGCGGCGAAGTCTTGCTTTCAGCGACGGGTAATTCTTCTATTTAGTTAATTTCAGTCAAGTAAGGATGAATTTGGTAGCAAAATGATGATGGGTATTTTGGTATTGTGACAGGGAAGGATGGCACAAATGATTTTGAAGATATTGGGCACAGTGATGAAGCTAGAGAAATGATGGAGAAATACTACATTGGGGAGATTGATTCCAAAACTGTGCCCACCAAGCGCACCTACATTCCGCCGCAGCAAACCCCTTACAACCCCAACGCTAAGGCCTCTGAATTCGTGATTAAGCTCCTACAGTTTCTAGTGCCCCTCTTCATCCTCGGCTTGGCTGTCACAGTTCGTCACTACACTAAGAAAGACTAGGAACGACTCTCGGAGTTGCCGGTTTCATCTTTTGCTTTAAAACAAACAAACAAACAAACAAAGACAATGTTTCATTTCCCTTGTGTTTGTGTCTCTTGTCTTCAACCAGATACTGGTTCATCATATGTTCATTGTCCAAGATGGTAACAAGAAATGAGAGGTAGACCAAGAAAAGACTAGATGCAAACATTTGTCTTGCATTGTGGCACATTGTAGCAATGGGGAACAGTGAGTTGCATATTTATATACTAAATAAATAAGCTTTTCCTCGAGTATTCTGTCAATGATCAAAAGGATGACTCTATCTTGTCACGAAGAGTCACCACCAAGTCATGAGCATCGCTCAAGAGTTTCCATACGTCGATTTGTCCCGACATGCTATTGCACTTCTTTAAAATCCCATCCATGCAGCTGTGCTTCTCTATGATCAGTTTCCTCCTCTGCAACACTAATGCTGCAATCGCATAAAGCAATAAATCATCTGTAGGGGGTGCCTTTTGTCTTATTTTGCTCCAGGCTGACTTCCCAATCCTAGCTCTAATGGCTGCCTGATCTGCCCACATGACCTCCCAAAGGCAAATTGTCTGTTCAAATGTCAATTGCCTTCTAAATAGTACCACCACCATCCTATAAACAAAAGAGCAATCCTCGGCCTCAACCTTCTCCAAATGCCTGTAGAGGTGAGAGTCCTTGTATTTGATTATCTTGGAAACAATATTAAGTTGCCTTCTGATTCCCATCTCATCAAGCCTAAAATTATGTCGAGCTTTCTTCATGAAGCCTACGGAACACCAGAAAGCCTTGTAATCCTCCGGGATGACTGAAATTATCGGAGAAAGGAGATCACTCATGCCCTGGCAGTAGCCAATTTCAGGGTCATAAAGAGCATAAGCTTCAAGGAAAGCAACCAAACGTGCGGCATGGAAAATTCTGTAGGGCTCCAGGCGATCATAATCCTTTAACCCAACAGCCTCAACTGAACGGTGTGCCCTCCCTTCAGATACAGAAGCTTGACAAGCATAGTATGGCATCCATTCAGCATTGGCACGAACAGCGTCTACACGAATGATGCGCTTCCAGGTGGAAAAATCTTCAGTAGCACGTAGTTCAGATAGCCCTTCAGTGCTTGAGGGAGAAACATTCCTCTTTGAAGACATGTTAGGATCATTCTCCTCCCTGTAGTTTAAAGAGAAGGAACGCTGAATCACTTCAGGGTCTTCTGAGGAGTCGGAGTCTGACGACTTGCTGTTTAGTGCTGACAAATCAGCATTTGTTATTCTTCTTGAACTGTCATCTCCTTCCAACAGTGTACTGGATGCTTCATCTGAGTACTCAGCATCAGGGGTCCTTTCCTCACTAGATAGAGATTCTCTGGCACTAACCACGTCTTCAGAGCTAGATGCATCTGTCTCTTGAATAAGACTTCCACTGTCTCCAATTCGACAAGTTCCACCAATTTCAGTTAACTTAGAACTTCCACTACTGTGTTTTAAGAGCCGCCGACACTCTCTTCGAAGCTTTTCATATTCCTTCCTGCATCAACAAATTGACAAAAGAAAAGAACAAACAAAAGAGGTAATTCTCAATAACAATCAACTTATAGAGCTCTCATGTCTAAGAACAGAACGCAGGTGAATCCACGACGACGGAGACGAGGAAGTTGAGTTTGGAGATGAAGACGAAGTCTGACTTCGTCTAAGAGCTCTCATCTATTAGAACTTGAATTTTTATCAACTATTCCCACAACGAATATCGTTACTGGTGGTTCTGGAGATCTTTACCGTCCGGCATTGATCAATCAATTACTTTTTCTTTCACTTGGCGTGTGTATAATGGAAGCGAAAAGAGCCAGGGAAATGACGGTAACGGCGGTATTAGAGGGCGGCATCGCTACAGCGACGAAATGGAGCGTTCCGACCAAAAGTAAGGAGGTGGAGGTAACCCAGACAGAGATGCTGGAGCTGCCCTTTTCCCTTTTCTTATCTTTAGATTGAGGCTTTCTGTTTTGTTGCTTTAATGGCTGCTGCAGCTTTATGTTTTGTTGCTTTAATGGCTGCTGCAGCTTTCCCAAAAGCTGAGCTCTTCCTCTTTCTTTTACTACTTCAGCTTTAGCCTCTTTGTTTTATTAACTTTTGTCTCTCTCTCTCTCCCAAAGGGAGTATTTTTCGTTCTCTCTCCAGAATCCAGACTCGATTAGAAAGATTGCAAATCCAGAATTCTACGCTTCCTACGTTTATTATAATGTTTTCTTTACCTATTTCCATATTAAAATAACGGGTAATCTTCACCCGCGGTCCTTTTTGTTTAGAGTTTATTTTATTTTGGTCACTTAAGTTCAAAAAAGATTATTTTTGCCATTTATATTTTAAATCGTGTCTGTTTTGGTCCCTGGACCGTTAACTTTCGTTAATAAAAAAAATTAATTTATAATTTAACCCCTAAACTTTAAAAATTTTATTTTCCACCATCTTCCCAAAAATACTATCAAGATTTCCCTTAAATTGGCCAAAGAAAGAAGACAAATTGGCCAGAGTAGGAGGAGCTACACGAAACATGGCCACCCCATTGAGCAACAATTCCCTTAAATTAGTCATGTTTCGAACCAATCTCTTCATAGCAGGATTTTTCAAGTAGAGATATCGATTGGAAGAGAGATTAACTACGAGATTACTGAAGGGATTTCAGACAAGCAGAAGGCGTTGTCAGCCAGGTTAAGCCACCTGAGATGAAAAAGAAGAAAAAGACTGCTATCGGAATTGATCAAGCCATAAAGCAGGCAGTCTTGAAGGTGGAGGCCAATGACATTTTCGGTTACATTATCACGGGAAACCCCATCCCACCACCAGCAGTCAGTTCCTTCCTTCCAAGAAATCATCTTTCTTGGTACCATCCCAGATAGGTTACTTATAAATGGACCCTGAAAAGAACAATTGTTTAAAGAAATTACGTTCTTGAATTGAAGCAGAGCAAGGCTCTGATCAGGAAGGCACAAATGAGATGAAGATGAAGAAGAAAACAAAAAAGCAAGTTGGGAGACAAAAATTATCAGTAGGGGAAAGTTGAGAAACTTAGAGGGAAGTGACAGCAAGTTTATCTCCATCTTCCCCTGAATTGAACTATCAAAACAAGAAGCTGTGCTTTATCCAAATGATTTTGTAATGAATGTATATTTATAACAAAAAAAATAATGGAAATTAAAGTCTAACAAGTAATGGAAAGTCTCTTCGTCAAGTATGAATCAAGAAAATAGGTGGTCTTGCGGAAATTGTGCAGTTTCAATGGAATCGTCTTCTTTGGGTTGCAAATTTTGTTGTTTTTAATGAACTTCTTGAAACAGTGTGGACAAATTCCAGAGGCCATTGGTTTTTTTTACTCAAGTTTGGAACAGTTGCAGAGAGTTTTAGGAAATCTTGATATTAGTATTTTTTGAGAAGATGGTGAAAAATAAAGTTTTGAAAATTTGGAGGTTAAATTAGAAATTAAGTTTTTATTAACGGAGGTTAACGGTAAAGGGACCAAAACAGACACAATTCAAAACGTAAGTGCCAAGAATAATTTTTTTTAAATTCGGGTGATCAAAATAGAACAAACTCCAAATAAAAGGGACTACGGGTGAAGATTACCCTAAAATAATTTAAATAAAATATTACAAACAAGCTGATCTAATTAGATGAGACGTTAAAATATTAAATGTTTAAATTCTGACATTATGAATAGAAAAAATTAAAGTGAGAAGGTCACTCTCATATAGATCTATACAAAAATCGATTTTAACTAATCAGATATCATTGATTAAACTACAAAAATCTAAATATTAAAATGTAAAATTAAAAAATTAAATTCTACATGAATGAATGGAGGTGAGTTATTAAGAAAAGATAATTAAATAAAATGATTTGTTTTTAAATGACTCGAATTCGAGTATTTTGTTTATATGTTATGTATTTTTAAAAGATTAAAATTAAAAAATAAATATTATTTTATAATCATATCAAACAATTCAAAAAACAATTTAGATTATCAAGAGCAATCAAAATTCTTGATTCACAAACCAAAATCCTGTTCCTAATTAGCATATGCTATTAGTCCAATTAATATTATTAAAATTAATTACTAGGTTTTATTTGGGCGAACAAAGTAATATCTGTTCACACATATTTTTAATATTTTGAAAGTACATACTTCTTGTAAACAAAGCAATTTGAATCCAAATTTTTTAAGATAAACATTATCATCTTTTTCATTGAGACCACTTGTTAAGTTTAATATAACATGTGTTTTTAAATATATTAAAATTTTAAATACATATAGAACATCCTGGCAATGGTTCCATTATGTATTTTTTAAGAATGTGTCATATTATGCTCAAAGCAATGGCGAAACTTGATGATAGAGTTTAGAGGTCAAGAGGTCAACTTGAAATTTTTTAAAAAGTAGAGGTATAAATTAATTTTTTTTAATTTTAAAGGTTCAATTTATATTTTTTAAACAAATTTGGGGTATAACTAAAAATTTTAAAATTTTAAGAGGCTTAATAAGAACTTTTAAAAATCATAAGAGAGATTTAATTAAGAATATTAAAAAAATAAAATTAATCTAAACTTTTAAAATTTAAAAGAGTCTAATTATTTTTTTAAAAAAATAAAAAATTTAAATTATATTTTTTTAAATTTTGAGAGACGATGACCCCACCGATCCTTATTGTCTTTCGCCCTTGGTTCAAGGAAGAATCTATCATTGTGCCTTAGAGTTCATATGATATATAATTGAAGAAAAGTATCGGAGAAAAAAAAAAGAAAACTAAAAAAAAATACAGAGCACACAAGTCCCAAACACAACGTCGTTTTAAGAGAGCTATCTTAATTCTAAAATAACGTAGTTTTGAAGAATCGATTTAGAATCCGACACGAGATTTGCACTATTTTTTATTTTGGGCTTAATTTTATCTTAGTTTTTTATTTTTTGAATATAATTTTATTTAGTATAATTTTACACAATTACTTATTATTTTGACTATTTTAAGTTTCATTTTCTTTCCACTTGATCTCTTAGTATGATTTATTTTATTTATGTCATTTATGTATTGCATTGTATATTCATCTTAGATTTTTGTTTTATTATTATAAAACATCAATAATATTTTTTTTGAAAGCATATTTTGTTATTATTATAATTGTCATTATTACATAATGTATTTTTCTCAATTTTATTATTATTATTATTAATTATTGTTTTTTATTTTTTATTACCATATATTATTATTATTTATAATTATTGTTGTTTTATTATTTATTTTTTTCTCTTTATTTTTTTCAAAAATTAAGTTTATTAGTACTCGTTTTTATGTACTAGTAATTTATAATTATAATTTCTTATGATTTTTTTGTTTAACTACATGTATCCGACTTATATGTCAATTAATTAGGATTGAGTTTTGCAGAGACTTATGGGAGCGACCCTTCTAACCCAATTTTTTGCATTTATTACTTCAGGATTCGAATTCTTAACATTGTTTAAGAAACCTAACGTCTCATCCTATCAGACTAACCAGTTGTTGGTTGAATTTTCTTTAACTTCTGAATGCTCAATTTATTCTTAACTTATAACGACTGTAGTTATTGTCGGTTAGTGAACAATTAAATTTAATTTACCAGATCTATCCCAAATTGTTATATAAATATATTACGTGTGTAATTACCCGATCTATTTTTTTTTACTAAAACTGTAAAAAAATATTTATGACTGGTAAGTTTTTTTTTTCTTGGAGAAGGGGTCAAATTTTCACAACATTAGAAGGGTTTCACTTTCACCTAACCAAGATTTCGACTATATTATATATAATAATTGTATATTCAAATGTTCACATCTCATGTGTGTACGCATGTAATGCAATTTAGGTGTACAATTTTCTACTACTACTGATAAAAAAAAATGAGAGAAATTTCTACTAGCATTAGCACCTGTCTATTTTGTTACTTATTCACTATAAAAAAAATATAAAAAAATATTTGAATCTCGATAACTTGTGTGAGATTCATTAATTTGTTGGGTGGTCAATGATGCTCGTATTGTATCAATTTATATGAGTTCGAATCTTAATATTTGCTTTTAGAATGTAAAAATCTCTATTTAATAAAAATAATAATATTTGAAACTGTTAAACTAAACTGCTCAAAACTAAATTGATTTAGACATTAATCATCATTTTGGTCCTAATTTTGGATTAAACAACTCAAAAGAAGCTTTCGAAACCCTTGAAAGCCGGAGAGGGAAGCATGTAAAGCAAAGGCTACAGTTCTTAGTTCCTACTCTCTCTCTCTCTCTCTCTATTGAATAGTGATTTTTTATTTAGAAAATATTTTTTGAACAAATTATTTAGAAAATATTTATATTTTACAGATATAAATAACAGTACAATTTTTAAATCAAGAAAATTTGATTAAAAAACCCACATATACTTATATGATCGATTCAGTCCAATACTAAAAAAACAAGTCCCTTTGAGAGATCATATCGATGATGGAAAAAATGGGGCAATGGGTCAACAAAATGGGGCGCACTCTCTTTAGACAACATACGGGTCATGGTCAATAATAAAGAGAAAAGATTGTCAACTTTTATAATACATTATCTGAATTAATTAAAAAATTAATTATATGTCGATGGTTATGCCAAAAATAATAATTATTTATTTTTATGTCATACTTACAATTGAGATATTTCATTTTTCGTATAAATTTTTACAAGTTAATATTTTATATTATATAATTTTTTATATATTCATATATTTACATCATATTACAACATAGTTTAATTTGTAGTATTTGGGTGTGAAATAAATTGAATTTAGAGAGGTGGAAGAGAGAAAGGCTATGTTCGACATTGTTGGGGTGGACACTTGTTGGCTGCAATGCTCGTTTGGGAAAAATCTGAATTTTTCAGCTGCGGGAAAATACATGTTTAGGCGTTAAATTAGGTGGACAAACGTCCGTTCAGCGTTAATCCCTTGGTTGCTTAGTATTGCTTCTCCGTTTGGCGCTCTAACGCTAGTTGGAGAAGTATTACTGAATGCACTCGAAGAGAGACTAGCGTTATTTAGTAGCACCGAGTATGATTGGACATTGGATGCATACTAAGATGCTGAATTGTACATTGCAAATGACATGATATTTGGTGCAAACTTAAGGGGAAAAAAGCAAATTAGTGTGAAAAAATTTAACAATGCCATGTTAACGATTCAAAGAACTGCAGACAAACACAGTACATGCATATTAAAAAGATTTTGCTTTTCTATGGGGTGAATTTTATTATCCAATAAAAGCATGAAAACTGCAACAAATAGAAGAAAACTGCAACCGCAGATAAACACATTACAAGCTAACTGTAACACCCTTGACTCAAATGTCATAATTGGGCCTCAAGTTCAAACAAAAATTATAAAATTTACAAATAGATTTAGCCCAACAAAATATTTTTAAAACACTTAGATCCAAAATGTTGAAAATATGGATAAACAATTTAAATCGTTACGAAAGAGCTCCACTTTAATTTAAAACATTTAAACAATTGACTAGAGTAATAGAATTTCAAAAGTAAGAATTACAAACTTGACCACGATTACATACTTGACCACGTAAGGTCCTATGAATATATAGCCCACTAAACACAAATATCGTACTCTGGAGATCAACACATGCTAGAATCTCGTACCAATAGTGCTCTTCGATCCCACAATCCAACAGTCAACCTATGCACGGAAACAACGATTCCGAGCGTTAAGCTTACAAAGCTCAGTGGTACACATCTACTCTACTATACTTCATGTTAATTATAAACATAAGCATGCAAGCTAGTACGGGCAATAAGGATAGACAAATAAACATGTGGCACTACCACTAGTCGCCTAAACACATGCTCTCGTCAAAGCAACACATCAAACATGGCACACAAGGCCCAACCATACTTGGGATTCCATCGGATCATCAGAGCAAAACACACAATGTTATCATCACAAATCTAGAGTGAGGTCGGTGTCACACTGCCTCGAGAACGTACACTCTCTCTCTGGGTGAGGCACGATATCACACAGCCTCAGGAACGTACACCTATACTCGACATCTCTCCTCGAGTATCATCTGATGAGGCTCAGTGTCACACAACGTCAAAAACGTACATCCGGCATCTCTAACCATGGTGTTGCAACACTCTTTCTCTGGGTATCCGGATCTCACCAATCAAAGTAACCCAACCACACAATTGCCCTTACTTGGCACGTAAACACACACATCCACCGAGGATCCCTATGGTTGCTATTACAAACAAGTCACTCAACATTTACCAAGTTATTACTAATTATGCTCATATATAATTAATCCCATCCATTGGCTCCATTAATCCATGTTATCACATTTATTAAAGGCGTAATTCAATTGTTAATATTCACATCAGTTTCCATCCTTAACTTGCATTTATAGATTATTTATCGTATCGGGTACCAGTTCTCGTACACGTGTATCGATACGGTACCTTCATGTATTAGTACTCACACGCATACCGATAATGAAATTGCTCACTAGAAATCTTTAATTTTCACAAGTACCGGTATGGGTCAACCCATACCGATACGACCCCTAATCGCATACCAGTACAACCCAAGCTCGTACCGATACCCTATTCATGGGTTCGCACCATTTCCTTGAATTACGATTTCACAATACTTTATTCGATCCCTAAATCTTATAAAAGTCATAAGGGTTTGTTTACTAATGCATTTAATCAATTAATATTAATTACCGACTTCATGATCATTTATTCGAATATTACCATTTATCATTCCATTTAGTATAATTTCCATTCGAACATGCCAATTCATATCTCGAGCAACACAACATGTAAACCAACCAACAGATAATTATACGAATATTCAAACGGCCCTACACGGTCTCTAAAGCTCATAATAGTCTCGAATATTCTCAACTCATCAGGCATCTCAAAACATACAATTCTCATAATATCTGTCTCAACACATGCTTATTTTCCTCTACCTATTTTGTAGACATTAACAAGCAAGGCAATTTCACTTATAATGCTCATGAAGCATTTCGGAATTCGAGGTATACTAACCTTAAGCCAAAGCGATAAATCCTTACTTGAGCTTCCCAACCGCTCCCCTTGATCCGGTATTCGAGCTCGAGCAATCCTCATAAATATACGAAAAGAAAAATACATTAATTTTATGCATTCCTTATTCAATTCACATGGTTAAACCGTAAAAACAACTTATCTGGTGCAAATTTGACAAAATGGACTACGCCAACGAACTCAGAACGTCGAGAAACCCCCGAGTAGAGTCCCCTAAAAAAAGTCAATGTCAGTCAAAGGGTAAACGGCGACGGCTGTCGGCGCGTCAACGCAACTTCAGCAGCTGGTCAACGCGGCTCGACTAGCTGATCAACGAGGCCCACGGCTTGGCTTGGGTGGCTTAGATGGCTCAACTGCCCAGGATAGTACCCACGCGCGGCCAGCAAACGGCAGCACGTATGGCGGCATTCGACGGCGAACGATGATCAAACTTCACCGGACGACTGTCCTCGAGCTGGTGATTCTGATGGTGGTCTTCGTTCTTTATTTTGAGCTCTTTAATCCCCTCAACTCAACAACTTGAAACTTTTTTCTCTCACCCCCTCCGACAGCAACTTTGGTGACAACAACATTGATATAGACGAACTCGTCTCAACGAGATGAACACAATGGCGATAAAAGTGTCGACAATGGACGGTTCAATCTCCATAGATCGAAGATTAAAACTCCCTTTACTTTCTCTCATTTCTTCTTCTCTCTCTTCCACTATCCGCTTTTTTCTTCTTTTTTTCTTTCTTCCCTCTCCTCGTAATATCTCCCCCCTCTTAGTCCACCAACAATCATATTTAAAAATCAAACACTCTTATCCAAAATAATAGGCCCAACATAAAAGCTCTTAACTTAGTCTTTCAAGATAATGCCCCATAACCCCTGACCCGAAACCCGATTCACTAACCTGAGAATTGGTTCGTTACACTAACACAAACAACCATATCCATACAAACCCCCCACTTTACGACTAAAAACCTTTTCATATTCATTAGCATATCAACTTAGTAACAATAAACCCGAAACAGATTAAACATAGTTAGAGCCGTTTCTGAGATTTTAGTGGCCCAAGGGCGAACCTAAAAATTAGGCCCTTAAAATAACTATTAAAAGTTGAATTTTAAAAGTATTAGAAAAAATTAGGCCTCTAATAATAAATACTAAAAAATAAATTTTAAAAATAAACCCCTAATAACAAGTATTAAAAAATAAGTTTCTAATAACAAATATTAGAAAAAAATTAAATTTTAAGAGTATGTTCCTAATAACAAATATTGGGAAAAAATCATGTCCCTATTGGACCCCTAATAACAAATATTAAAAAATTAAATTTTAAGAGAATGTCTCTAATAACAAATATGGGGGAATTGGGCCCCTAATTGCAAGTATTAGAAAAAACCCGAGTCTAATAACAAGTATTGAAAAAATTAAGAGTGTGCCACTAATAATAAATATAAAGAAAAAATAGGCCCCTAAGAATAATTATTGAAAAAATTGGACCCTTATAACAAATATTGAGAAAAATTAAATTTTAAGAGTAGACCCTAATAATAAATATTACGAAAACTTTAATCCTAGTAATAAATGTTAAATAACTAAATTTTAAAAATAAATCTATAATAATAAATATTAAAAAAATAAATCTTAATATTAAATATTATAAAAAAATAGGGCCCTAGGCGGGCGCCCCTTTTGCCCATGCACAGTGACGGCACTGAACATAGTTTCTGGGATAAAACAATAAACTAGAAACATCATAACTTCTTTGAGTTAACCCATCAAACACTAGCTTATTTTTACTGTCATCATGATGCTTAGGAACAACCCTTTCATCCTCCCGAATCAAATACATGGTGGTTCCACCAGTTTCCTCAGAGTTCAATTTCTCACATCATAAATTGTAATAACAATCATGAAAATCTAAGCTGCACAGATACGGGGACGAGGACGGGAAACAACAATTTTTAAAATTACATGGTACGAGTACGACAATAATACGATAAATATAAAATAAATTTTAATATATATAATAATACAAAATATTAAAATTTATAATACAATAAGGTAAAAAAACCAAGGGAATGGTATTGCCTAATGACTTTAATAACCTATTACATTATTCAACAACAAAATCACATCAAAGGGTTTAAAAAAATCACAACAAACAAACAAAATTTATAATCCAGCTATATTGTTCATCAACAAACAAAATCACATCAAAGGGTTTAAGAAAACAACAACAAGCAAACAAATTCATAATCCGGTTACATTGTTCAACAACAAGCAAACAAATTCATAATCCGGTTATATTGTTCAACAACAAACAAAATCACATCAAAGATTCAAAACAACATAGTTAACATCATACAAATCCGTAAAAGGGTTTAAGAAACAAAATAACAACAATGCAATCAATCATTGTTAACATCCACCGAGAATAATTCACCCTCCAAAGTCGGTTCATCGAGTGAAAGTTCCGCAAACTCCAAATAGCCCACTTCTCCTAGAGAATCATCTCCACCAACATCCCACATCTTGGTTTTCTCATCCTCATATTGACTAGAATTCCTTGATAAAAGACGGAGGTTGTAGTGGATGTAAACCAAATCTTCGGCACGACTTGGATTTAATTTATTCATTCTAAGTGAGTGGATGAAAGAATAAGTACTCCAATTTCTTTTGCAACAAGAAGATGAAGTAGGTTGTCCAAGCACTTTGAAAGCCAAAGATTGGAGCAAAGGAGTTTCGACACCAAAGTTAGCCCACCAACTTTTCGGATCCGAAGAATATCTCTTTGTAAGAGAAATTAAATCTTTAAAAGGTCCACTCTTAAGTGAGAAATGAGCATATTCATCCAAGACTTTGTCATAATCATCATCATTTGAAAATAATCTAGGAAAGCACTTCATTCTCTCTCGAGATATTTCACCATCCCTATGAGGAGCAACTCTACTAGGATCCTCGATTAACCAGCCATCACTGTAAAACCTACAACATTTTTAAAAAATACATTTATATAAAGGAACTAAGATTTAAGAATATAAAATTCAAAACTAACAAGATTATATACCTTGGATTTAGTGAGTGAGCTAGACAATGAAGGGGAGTATAACTCTTTGTCCAACGAGCTATAAGAATTTCGTAAACAACATGATAAAAAAGACTAAAGTCTGAAAGAGAACGATTTCCCTTCTTGTAAATTTCACGCTTCACATTCTCAATCATAGAATCCCACATCTCATATACCAAATGAAGGCATGGTTTATCGGTATCGCATACTCTAAGCATGTCATAGATAGGCTTTGTGAAATCAATGATGTAAGTCACTTTATCCCACCAATCATCACTCACAAGCTTTTCCTTCACAAAGTTTGCCTTCCCCGTGTCATCCTCTCTATAAGAAGCCCATTCATCACTTATGACCATTGCTTGAAGTCCTCGTTTGATTAGCTTAAACCTTTTAAGCATCACAATGATCGAGGCAAAACAAGTATCGGCAACTGAAAGCAACTTAAGAGGACTAAATCTTTGAAAGATTACCAACCTCATGTTGTGGTTCATGATAAAATTCTTGATTTGTACGACATCCCCATGAATTTCTGTGATCCAATTGCACAAGTCATATGTTTCCTCATTTCCCTCAATGTTTTTTGCTGAACAAATGTTCTTCAATGCAAGGTTAAGAGTGTGGACAACACATGGTGTCCAATAGATATGAGGATACATGCTTTCAATAATCTCTCCTGCCCCCTTGCAATTAGCTGCATTATCAGTAATAATTTATACCACATTTTGGTGACCCACATCATCAATCACTTATTTCATCAAATTGGCAATGAAGAATTTATCCTTAACTTCACCAAAACAATTTACAGCCTTGAGAAACATAGGTCCATTTTCAGAAGTAGCCATGAAGTTGATGAGAGGCTTCCTTGTTGGATCACTCCAACCATCGCACACAATAGTCACTCCTTTTTCTTGCCAAGCTGCTTTAATTGGTTGTAAGAGCTTCTCAACATTATTCTTCTCTTATAGCAGCAATGAGGTTCGCAATTTATTATAACTAGGGGGCACATAACCGCCTATGTCATGAGTTGCAGCAAAAGTAAAAGCCCTTTAATAATGAGGATTCCTAGCAAGATTAAAGGGCAAACCACCGGTATAAAACATTCTTACAATTTCTTCATTTAATTGAGCCCTCACATTCATGTTGAATGATTTAGCAATAGGTGACAAGTTGGATTTTCTCTTCTTAAGAAGATTCAATCGCAATTCCAGTTTGATATTGACAAGGCAAAGGAACTTCTCTAGATGCTCCTTGTTTCTTTTTCTTCTCCCATTCCTCTAACAACTTCAACATTTCAAGCTTTTGGTTTTTAGTTACTTTCTTGCAAATTGCAACCCCTCCACCTGAAATTTGAAGCAAACGAGCCTTCACTCTAGTATAACTCCCATTACGAGTTTCACCACAAATGTTACATCGGTAATTCCAAGTTCCTCCAATAGCCCCCCGTTTTTCCAACTTTGTCACATAATTCCATAGTGGAGAAGAATTCTCATTTTGTGACGATGAAATCGACTCACTCCCGCTAGCACTTCCAGTTCCACTACTAGCAAAATTAGGCTTATCACCACTTTGGGATGCCATATTTCAACTAATTAAACTGCTCACATTGAAAAAACAACAGTTCAATTGATACATCAAATTTACGATAGAATACAATCAATAAAATATAATGGTATCTGCCAATCCAAAAATTATATTAAAATCTGAAAAAACTAAGACATCAGCTTCGAACAATAATATCCTGACACGAAACACACTAAGACAAACACAACCGGATAGAAGCAACAGACATGAATAGCACTTTACTCATAAATTCACTACAATTGCTACACACGGCCAATACCAGATTTGGCTACTCCATCTAAGTTCAAATGTTAAACACCACTTCAAATTGACACTTTATATGAAAAAGCATATTCTTCCACTTTATATTGTAAAAAAGAAAAAATAAAGAGAAGATTTGGAGTGAGTTTGTGCAGTGAATCTTGCAACACTGAACCAAAAGAAAAGAACAAAACATGAATCTTTAAGATGTCTTGAGTTTCATTCAAGAAAATAACAGAACATAAATCTTTAAGACAACAGAATTCTCTCGTTTTGTCCACATATGTAAGTTTACTACGCAAAATTTTTTGCTAAACTTTTCACCCTGTATAAAAACATCATCCACCATTCTCAATTCAGAGTTCAGATCATAAACTGTCCCTTAAAATATGCCTAGTTTTTTTTAAACCTCAAAAAATGCCTAATACTGCAACACAAGCTAATCAACGACCAGTTAGGCGTTTTAACCTAGTAAGAATTCTGGAAAACTTAATTACCCAAAAATGAGATGATACGAACTGAACTTAGAGCTCCAACATTAACTGATTATGGGTAGAGCAAGCAGACGCGTTTAAATTTTTCATCGTCCACTGTTAAGAAACAAAATAGTCAAATAAGAAGAAGATGAAGAAGGCTTACCCGGAAGTTGATAGATTTCACCTGCGCCGGCCACTCTCACCCTCTCCAATTGATTGCCGTTCGTCAAAAAGAAAGGGTAAATTGAAACTTGAAAGATTGAAGTCGAAGAAGGTAAAGTGAAGAGTGAAGACACAGATCTAGCAGCAGACGCGTTTTATTTTATTTTTTTAATTTTTCTGTAAAATATCCTAGATACCCTCGGTACGCATGTCATGTGACGTCCCCGAAACGTTCTCAAGTTTTGTGCCGCCGTCTCCGATTATTTTTTGATGTACCCCGTCAACATGGGACGTCTTCGGCACGTACCCCAGCCATCTCCGATTCGTCTTTGTCCTGAAGATGTATCGGGTACTTAAAACGCTTATATGTAGCCGTTTTCGTGCTTCATAGATGAAAATACTAGCTCGAAGCTTGGAAAAAAACTTTTCTTTTTATGAAAAAAAAGAAGAGTAAGTAGAGAAAGATCAAACTGTGAGGGTGTAGCTCATATGGTAGAGGACTTGCTTTGCATGCGAGAAGTACAGGTTTTGATTCCCTGAACCACCAGTTTTATCTAAAATCCTTTTTTTTTTTTTGCTCAAAATGAGAAAGAAAGTAAGGATTTGAACACCCCTACTTCCTTCCCTCGTCATCTTATTCATATCCACTTTTTCTTCACTCTCGTCATTACCGTCATCTTCTTTATCATCACTTTTAAAATCAAGTTCACAAGGTCTCAGATCAGATCAGATCAGATTTGATTGCTGAATGGTATGCTCCACAAAAGCATTGGTTGGCTAACAATATACTGAGTCTAGTTTTTTGTATTCAGATTTGATTGAAATGTTTTGTTTATTGGCATTGGTATTTGCTTTTAAGCTGATGTTTTTGATTAATGAGTTATTTAGTGTTGATATATATTACTTTTCATATACACTGGGTGAATTTTATTTTTAATGGCATTGGTTTTTTCTTTTGACCTAGTGTTTCGAGCTACTAGAGTTCAATTCATCATTTGTAAGTCTCCCTACATCATTTGTTTCAAGTTGGTTTTTGCAGGGAATTGAAATGATATCTTTTAAGACTAGTGCTATACTCTTTGATTGAAATGCTTTATCATGTATCTTTTAAGACTAGTGTTTTGAGCTACTAGAGTCTGATTTTTTATTTGTTTAATTTATAATTGAGTAGATTAAAATAAGGGTAAACTACATCAGTAGTCACCGAACTATGATTTCTTTTCTATTTTGGTCACTGAATTATTTTTTGGCAAAAACATCACTAATGTTATGTTTTCTTCTTATTTTGATCACCGACGGTTAAAAAATTAACGGTTTTGCTAGCGTAAAATTTTATTTTATTTTTTTTAATTTTCTATATCATTTATTCTCTCTCATTGTAAGCAATACATGTTATTTTATAATATTTTTTTAATTTTTATTCTCTCTTCTTATAAGCAATATATATTATTTTATAATATTTTTTAATTTTCTATGTCATTTATTCTCTCTCTTCTTGACATTTTTAATTGTAGTTTGAATTAGAATTTTAAATTTACTCATCTTTACTTACTTAAAAAACATTAATAACAAAATAATAAAACAGAAAACAAATCAACGTTAAGAGAAAAGAAGTGACATTTAGACCTTTGTGTTTTAACCGGATGTTTGGTTCAATGGTGAGGTGCCGTTTACTTCAGACACGTGGTCAAGTCTGTGTTATGGTTTGTTTGGTTGGGAGATTATCACTAATACACTCTCCGAATAAGTAGAGGGGGGAAATCACCCTATAACCAAACATACATTCGAAAACCCTAATCCGCAATAAACCCACGTATATAATAACTTGTAAACGAACGGGAAGGCTTGACTGAAACAAAGACAGAAGCGGAGTTGTGAAAATGCAGATCTTCGTGAAAACCCTAACGGGGAAGACCATAACCCTAGAGGTCGAGTCAAGTGACACCATCGACAATGTTAAGGCTAAGATTCAGGATAAAGAAGGTATGCGCCTCTCTTTTCCTTCATTTTTTTCTTCCAATCTGCTTTAGGAATGAAATTTGTTGGTTATTTTATTGGCTGATCGTTTGGATTTGACGGCTTATGTTTTCCGGTTAAAATTTTGTCAGGTATCCCACCAGACCAGCAGAGGTTGATCTTCGCCGGAAAGCAGCTTGAGGATGGCCGTACTCTTGCTGACTACAATATTCAGAAAGGTAAATGTTGGTCGTTATGGGCCCTGATTTGATTCTCGAGAAAATTTGACTCAATTTTTGACAGAAGATGTTAAAAGTATTTTGATTTATTTTGTTCCGTATTGAACTGTGAATCGAAGGCGTGGATATGTTTACCTGTTGAGAAAGTGATAGAAGTAGCCGGATAGGAATATATAGCAATAGCAGTCTATAGAACTAAATATATTAGCTTTTGTATAGCTTCATCAACTTTATTTAACAGTATTTAGATAGTTTTATATGATCTTTGTTATGAAAAGAAAATGGTCCATGTTATCTTCATTTTTGTTCTTTGAAGTACTGAAATTAGGGTGGTAATTGGGATGTTGAATTGAAAGCCTGAACTGTGCCCCCCCCCCATTTTTTTCTCTTGATGACGTTTATTCTAGTTTTATGTTTAGCCCGAAGTTTGATTGTGATTGTTTGAGTGGAATTGTGTAGAGTCAACTTTGCATCTGGTTCTGAGGCTTCGTGGTGGAATTATCGAGCCTTCGTTAATGGCATTGGCTAGGAAATACAATCAGGACAAGATGATCTGCCGCAAGTATGTCTACACTTTCTTCTTTCCATAATGTTAATTGTTTAATAATCTTAGTTAACAAAGTTCATTTCAAATGAAATGTTCATTTACTATCATATATCTTGTATTCATCTAGTTAGACCTTCCCTCTGCGTCCTGCCTATCTGTGGCGAATTTTTGCGATTAGTTTTGGGGACAATTACAAGATTAATTTATTTAGGAAATAACCTTTTTTTTATTTTCTTGCAAACTGATCCGATTTGTTATTATTCCCATGCCTGCATGTATTCTACATATCATATATTTATATGTTATTTTTTCTATTGTTATTTCATTTTTAACTTAAATAATTTCTTTTGAGTTTCCTATCTATTAGGGGCTAATGTATGTTAAGTATAGTATAAATTTAGATATCTAATTAATTTCTTAAAAAAAAACTTGATTTTGATGCTTGATTCTGTGAGGGTTGGAGAATAGCTTATTGCCACATAAAATTAAAATATTTAGTACGGATATCTTATCTGATCTCTACACCTGAACTGCAAACATAGTGATGAATGCGGATATCTTTGCCGTAGGTGTTATGCTCGTCTGCACCCCCGTGCTGTGAACTGCAGGAAAAAGAAGTGCGGACACAGCAACCAGGTAAATCATCTGTGGCCATCCTATTATTTCACTTGCATGAGCAGCTACTCTAAAAAGACTTTTGTGTAATCCTCACTTGTGTTTGTGCTGTTTCAATGCACCTGATTGACATTTACTATATTATTGGTAAATGACAGTTGAGGCCAAAGAAGAAGATCAAGTAGATGTATCATGTCTTGAGGGGGGGACTTCCGCTTTTACTATTATCAGATGTTTTGGATGTGATTGTTATGACAGAATGGTTCTCTAGACAGATATTGACCATCTTAGAAGCTAGCTTTAAATGCACCAGGTTGAAACTGGAGTGGTGTTTGTGATTCTGTTTGACCTTGACCATGAGTTCACTTTTGATAAGATTATGATGCTTGTCTTTTTTATGTTTCGATGCTGTTGCATGCAAACACAGCATCACACTGATTATTATATGGATAAACTACATATTGAGATCATATATATATATATATATATATTATAATTTAGTTCTGATTTAAAGTAATTTAATTGTCCATATTTAGAAAATGTATCCATTTAATAATTAGTTTGAAAATACATGTACTCATTTATAAATATACTAGCTGAATATGACTGTCGAGAATTCCTTGGCCCTGTCCCGATTATTTCGACTGTTCTACATTGTCTCTCATATTGTTTCTTCAAGAATGCCAAGTACGAGTCAGCTTCGCTTCAGCTGCCTCATATTGTTTCTACAAGAACTTTTAGTTAGCCTCCGCCACAACAGATGTTCAACAAGAATGTCTTGCAATTGTTTCTCCGAAGTTTTATATTCTTTCTATAAAATTCTATATTGTTTCTACAAAAGCGTCGATAGCTTTTGCTCTTTAGTGTTGAGATGTGACTAAGTTTTTAATTTCTTTTTATCTTTTAAAAAAAAATTAAAAATTAATTTCTGAAAAAAATTCAAAATTCATTTTTTTAAAAATAATCCCAAATCCTTAAATCTAAATTCCCAAATCCTATACTGATGTGAACACTACATTGCTTTCACCACAACAATGAAATCTCTTATTCACATCGAAAGAGTTGTGAAGTCTGAGCACCGTTGTCCGTTCATTGCTTGTGGAACCTTTTTTGAGTTTGTTGTTCATCATTCAACTGATACATCGTTCGTCAATTTACGACAACGAAAGAGTAGGGTAATCGGTGGTAGGGCCGGCTACAAAAAAGGTTAGTGTTGGTGGTTGATTTAACGTCGAGAAAGGGTGGGTAGTGATTGATTCTACAATGATAGAGGATGGATTTTAAATATTTGAGGATTTGAGATTATGAAAGTAAGAGAACTTTGGGGTATTTTAAATATTTTGCAACTTTTCATAGTTAATGGATAAATTTCAGTTTTGGAACTGTATTTGCTGCTGGGGTCAGTCGTCATGTACCATGGCAGCACTATAATGTAGACGATAATGAGCTTAATATCTTTACCCTAGGATTCTCGTAAACAGAAATAAAGTAACTCACAAGCACAAATCACTTTGCCTTGCTTTGTAAGATTATAAATGGAACTTGGAGATCAGTTTTGCCTTAGATGCAAGGTACGATTATTTTAAGCACTAATAGCCAATATATTGCCTAGAGATTCAAGAGCGCAAAAGCAACTAAGCGAATGATATGACAAAAGAACCAAGTTAGCTCTCCCCATGTATGCGCCTGCCATTATCTCCACATTTTTCATGCCACCAAAAGGAAAAACAGCAAAATAAAAACAGATCATTAGAGGCAGAGAAGTAGGTGATTTATGGAGAATTACCTATGTTTTTACCGAACAGAATACTCATAAAAATTGGATAGTTTTTTTTCCTGTTTGTTGGTTGGATTAGTTCCGCGCCTTCAGTTATGTTGTGAGCTTATATTTTGCATTTTCCCTTTGTTTCAAGCTGAAAAGTCTTCATTAGCCCCTTGAGAAGCGAATTTCTGCTCTGGAAAGTTTAAAACAGGCTGAAACTTCACAACATGTGGAAGCAACTGAGTAGAATGTTTCCTAACAATGAAACTGGTTCCCTCGTTTCTCCTCTCAGACCTCTCATGATAATCAAATATCTGTAGCTGAAGTTTTATGCATACTTTATGGAATACTCATCCAGTTGATATGGTTTCCCTCGTTTGTTCGGTTTTGTATAATGGATGGAATAGCGGTTGCATGTTGAAGTATAAGTGAATTCAGTCTGTGGTTAACCTGATGAGTCTCGCTGTGTTAACTGATTAATTGCACCATGATTATGGGTTATTACCGTTTCTATCTATATTAACACTTTAATAGCACAATAAAGAGGGATGTTGCTAAAATAGTTTGCTCAATTTTATGTTCTATTTCCTCAAAAATTTGCTTGTATGGGAACCCCTTTGAAAAGCATGAGAACCTACTTATTACGGTTGTTGTAAAACTAATTCGGATCTGCAGCATGTTTGTGATTTACTACAATTTGGCTTAAATATGGCAAAGCCCCTACGCCATACAATAATTGATTATCATTGGATGAGTAAAATTAAGATATAAAATTAATAGTTGAAAATGAAGAAATTTTCAAGGAGAAGAAAGAGGTGAGTGTTTAATCTAATTTAGCCATTTCATTTATCTAATGGTTATTAATTAGTGTAAAATTAATTAAGTTTTACATAGTATAAGTGGGAATAGAATTCGGTTGTCTCTTTTATGTGCCTCTTTATATACTCAACCAAAGATTTTTATGCTACGCGTATTATCAATAATACGAAAATAATTAATAAAACAGTGAAAAATAATCATTAATACACGTAACATAAAATCATTAGTGAGACATAAAATGGGCAGATAAAGTGGATTTATATTGATTTTTGTTTAATTTGACTGTTAATTGTCTGACTTAGCGGCTATAAAAAATGTAAAATAAATTGGTAGTCCTATATGTTTACAATTTTTATAAATTCAACCTTAAAAAAATTGCTAACATAGATTATTAAAAAATGTATCATTTAATCAATGATAGTTTTTTATTTTTTTAAATTTAAGAGTCAATTTGACAAAAACTATAAAAATAAAAGATTAAAAGTTTATTTTTTTTATAGTTATCATGACAATTAATAATAAAATTGAATAAAAAATTAGAAAAAAGATTAAGATTTTCAAATAAAAAATTAGAAAAAATATTAAGATTTTCAAATAAAAATAAGTACATGAGTTTAATGTCACAAAATCAAACCAAACCATAAAGAACTAAATTTTAAATTTTGAAGTGGATAAAATTAAAGGTTAATTAGTTAAATAATTGGGAGGAGTGTTAAGCTCAATGCATTCTGATGTTCCAAAATGTTTCTGATAGTTAGGTTGCTGATGAAATAAATAGAAGCTTTAATTATCAATTGTCAAATAGCATAGTTGTCCAGATTGACTCTCATCATCTACATTCAGTTCTAGTCCTACTATCACTGGTTGGAGGTGGAAAGATTTCTTCCCCAACACTATCTGCATACCAAGAACACAAGCTAGATTTGTGCTCCGAGTTATAATCATAAACTACATCGTTGCACCCTTTAACACCACATTGGTCCGGGACCGGAAACGAGAACGATAGACGTTTCTTGACACATCCCACTTTCTCCTTCACTGAAGGCCTCTGTTTTGGTGTACTTTGGGACCGAAACCGAGCCTTAGCTGGTACTGTAGCTGCCATATAGCTTGGAATTCCTGAGGAAACACCAGCAATGTTACCACTCACTCCATGGATGTAAGGTTCTGAGTTTGGTGTATGAGCTGCTGATGGGTGGCTCTTCTCTTCTTTGAGGTAGCTAGCTGAGTACATTTGAAGAAGCTTCGGTTTTGATGGCGTGATTGTGCGAATGGGGAGACTATTGTTGGCTTTGTGGAGAGGGGAAGCGACACGAAATGAACTAGGCCTCTGTTGTTGGTACGAGTGATCGATTTCAACAGTTTTTATGGGATCTGTGGTCACACGACATCCGACCTGTGCTAGTAAACCATTGCTTCCTTGTTGCCCACCGGTCAATCCATCTGGTTTTTCCCTCCACTTGTTCCTCACTTTTAATTCTCCAAATCTTTTTTCATGAAACAGAATGGTTTCATCAGTTATTTTGTAAATCTAGCACACAACAACATATGTCAGAGATGGAACGTTCATTCAACCTGGTGAGAGAAGGCATGAGCGAGATCCTTTTCAAGTTTCGAGGTAGCTTCCTTTGTTTTCTGCAGAATGGCTCGAATCTCCTCTAGTGTTTTCGGGTACTCGTCCCGCTGTATCCAATCATTCACATTTCAATTTGCAGCTCTCTTCCCTACACTGCACCACAACTTACAAGGCCATTTAACAAAACAAAACACAAGTTGTTGCCGGTTGATGGTTAGCATTTCTTACAAGTTACAATGGACTTCCTGTGGACAAGATGCGAGCTCCATATGCTGTTGGGATCACTAAATACGGATTCTGTGCTTGCTTCATGCGCAGAAAGCTTCTTACTATGATTACACATGCGGGCTTGAACTCGAACCATAGCCTCCATGCACCTAAGTGTAATATTCGCCCGCTTTCAAACATTGTGGCCTCTCACCAAGGCTTGAAGCTTCACCAGCCCCTTTAGTGCCCGGAGAGCTCTCCTTGCCTGCAAAACGACGAATAGTGGTCAATGGTCATCCCAAATATGAAATATATTTACTTGGTGACAGCATGAAACACATATTTACTTACCAGATGTCCTCTGAAAGCTGTCTGTATAACAATGCAGCTGCTGTTGTGGCAATGGCCACCGCAATGGCATGTGTTTGCTCAGCTTCACCACCTTCAGGAATTGTGTTCAGTGTGGAGGTTTCAGAAACGGTGGCCTCTTTACCAGTACTTGTAGTAGTTATAGTCCTTGCTTCGCTGTGATGTACTATTGTTTCATGATGTGAAGGCTTCTTAAAAATCCATCTTCGTTTTCCTCTTTTCTGATCAAAATTACCAAGAAAAAGGAAAACAGATTTGAAGTTGATGGCATGCAACAAATATGATGCAAAAAAAATGTTGAGAAATTAAGAACCTTCTCTTCCTCCTCATGTTCATTATCTTCTCTCCTTCTAGAGCTCTTCTTCTGGTTTTCCTTGGTAGGTGACCTAAAAGCCTTCTTCACTGCAGTCAACCAAGAGTTTCCTCCAACCTTCCCCATGAAAGATGGAGTTGGCACAAAAAGCAAAGCTTGAACTAAACCAGCTACAGAATATAACAAAAGCCTATTGGTGATTTGTATATGTATGTATATATATAATGTCATGGGAGCCTCTCCTCTCCATATGAGTAATTGGTATATTTGGGAACCGACACCATTGCATTATAGTTAAGCTGCATAACGTTATTTAATAATTCTAAAACAGATGGTGTTTTGTAGTGGAGTGTAGGAGCAGAACACTAATGGAGTTTGCAGAACACTAATGGTGATTAGACCAGTTTCAGTTTTAGCCTTGAGCTGAGGGTATTTCCCTTAATATGTAATTGAACTCTCATTTAAACTAAGAACATTGTGTTATGATGAGAATTGGTAATCTTGCAGAGGACAAAGGATTTGGAGATCTGATTGGATAGAGCAGTCAAAACCTTGAGTTGAATGCTTATTAATTGGGATTCAATTTTGGTGACTGCAGAAAATATACGGTTCTGGCACTGTATGAGACATTTGGTTTTCCTTGGATTCGCATATCGGTGGTCCTTCCTGCCATACAGATAGTCACACCAATTCGCGATAGCTGCCACTGCCAGGCGCTTGTTGGTACAGGGAAACTGTAACATCTTATCTCACCAGCTTCAACAGGAAAAGGGTGACGACGGCGCTGCATCATGGTTACACACAGCTACACAACATTTGAACATCCTCTCTAAACTCCGCCTGTTTTACGTATATATGGTTCGTTCCTAACTTCACACGTGAACCTTTAGGTCAGTATTATATCGATCAACGACTATTTTTATTGATCAAAAAAATTATATATTGATTAAGGTTGGTCCAAATAGTAAATAGTTTGGTATCACTTATGCATATTTCGAGTTCGAGACCTTGTGTATGCAGAAATTCTCCGCCGAAAGATTCACCTACCAAAATCAAGTGTGCAACACGAGTCGATCTAGATTAATTAGGGTAAAGTCTTAGGGAACCGGAGAGCAACAAAAAAAATCGTATTGATTAATTTCCTGAATTTAAGGCCTTGATAACTATTAAATCTATCATTTATTTAAATATTTCTGACCTTTTCTATTCTAGCTATCTAAATGCATTATACAAAGAATTTATATTCAATACATTAACGGTAAAATTCTAAACCGAAAGCGTTTTTTTTTAAATTAAAAGTTTTACCGCTAATATATGAAATAATTATCCTTATACAAATACTTCTCAAAACATAATGTTAAGGTGTGTGATCACTACAAACAACTAGAAAGGAGAATATAAAATTATGGGCTAATGAGCAAATTTGCGACCATACTAAGTAATTGAATTTTGGCTTAAAGGTTCAATAAGCCCCTAGACTTTTGAAAAAAAATTAATTTGACTCTTTGATCAAAATTGACCGTTCAATTTAAGGGTTTTTTTTTAAAAAATTTGGCAGGTGTTGTAATAGGGTAATGTCACTTGTCATTTCTACAAATTTTTAAATTTAAAATTTTAAAACATATATAAAAATCAGAAAAAAATTAAAAATTTGAAAAATTAGAAAAATTAGAAAAAAATCATTTTAAAAATATTTTTAAATTTTAAATTTATTTAAAAATAATAAATAATAATTTTTCAAAATATTAAATTTTTTTTAAAAATAAAAATATTAAATATTATTATAAAATTATAAAAAAATTAATTGAAAAAAATATAAAACAATAAAATTTATTTTGGTTTTAAAATAAATTTTATTTTTTATATTTTTAAAATAAATTTTATTGTTTTATATTTGAAAAATCAAAATAACTTTTATTGTTTTATATTTGTTTCAATTTATTTTTATAATTTTATAATAATATTTAATATTTAATATTTTTCTAAAATATTTTAATCATTTGAAAATTATTATTTATTATTTTTAATACATTTTGACTTAAAAAATATTTTATATATTTTTAAAATGATTTTTAGAAGTTTCCAGATTTTTTAAGTTTTTTATAATTTTTATGATTTTTATATATTTTTTTAAAAAATAAAATTTAAAAATTCTTAGAAATAACAAGTGACATTATCCTATTGCAACGCGTGTCAAATTTTTTAAAAAAACTGTTAAAATTAACGATCAGCGTTGGTCAATGGGCCAAATTAATTTTTTTTCTTGAGTTTGAGGGATTAATTCAATCTAAAAAAAATTTAGAAGCATAATTAATTTTTTTACAAAAATTTAAGGGCTTATTAAACTCTTAACCCTCAAAATTGGTTATTTTAAATAATTTTTTATAGCCACCGTTAATCTGAATTGGGTATCGTGTAAAAAATACTTTAAACATTCATTTGCAAAAAAATCATGACAATGAAGAAATTGCTGAAATTAAGATCCGAAGCTGTTTGATAATGTGCATGATTTGACACTTGTTAAAGTCACATGGGTAAGGATACCATTATGGAGGTTCAACCTAAGGTACATTGGCACAATATTTTCTGGTTCCCTTTTCACATTCTTATTTAATTTATTTTTGAATTTGCCTCCCACTTTAAATATTTATGATTTATTCTACTAACACCAAAATTCTAGCTTCCTTTTCCAATCATACGTTTCTGTACATGAATATTCCACTGATTTGTTTTAATATTCTAGAATTATCTTTCTATTTATGTAACCAATTAATTATGTGTATTTGACTTATACATGTATCCGAGTTTGCTGATTGAGTATATAGCTCGATTGATATCGTTGTTGGTAAAAAAAAATTGAGTATAGAATTATTTATGGTTTAGTTTGAATCTACCATGACGGCGTGGAATTTCAACACTTGTCGTGTGTGGTTCAAAGGCTTATGTTTTAATATATGGTATTAGGTTACTGGGATCAATAATTTAATGACATTTATGCATAAACAAATCATAACGGATAAGGAAAGAAGAGAAATGGGGAGTTGGATACAGCTAGGCATTTTTGGACCCATTAACAAGTATATATAGCAAGTATGTGAAATGAAAAGAGAAAAGTTGATTGTATTTCGTTGGAAATGCCCCTTACCAATCTTCCTTTTTGTTGTTCTTGTTTTTATCCTGGTTATGAGTAGATGCCGAATAAAACAAGGGTTTCTCCACCTTGGGGCATTTCTTTTTTTAAAACAAAGCAGTGATCATAAGTTTCTTGTTTAGGGTATCTTTGTTGGGGAATCTAAGGTTAGTTGTCTGTAGAAATCTAGCAAGGTTTTGAAAAAGAAGATGCCGGTTGCTCCGTGTCGGAGGTGGCAGTTGAAACCAATGGCACGAGGTTTGGTCGTGGTGACACAACAACCTACACACACAACATTTATCCAGTGGTTAGTCTAGTCTCTCTTATTGTATCTAAACTATATTCTTTTTTTTTTTTATCTAAATCACACTTTTAAAACAAGTTCCAATGCAAATCTTTGATTAGGAATTGCGGGGTTCAACTGAAATCTATATGAAATCCTTGATGTTTCCACCGGCACCCTCTCCATTGTCGGTTGCTTCCACGGGTTGAGTTTTCCATCAGTTATATTTGCATTGGTTTACATGGTGGGAACTATAAAGTCTCATTGTAAAAAGCTTGCTTTACAATGCAATGCAGGTGCAGCCGTGGAAGAAGTCGCCGGTATGCTAGGAGCTGCCTCTACACAAAGTTCATCGGTGTAATGCCAGTGACTTTGAATTACAGTTTCATTAGGACTTAAACAGAGAAGTTTAAACTTCTGAAGATACTACTCTCTAAAAGCAGAAAAGGGAAGGGAAGGGTTTTTACATTTACATTTATTTTATTTTACAAAAAAAAAATACCTAAATATGAGAAGCATTCAAGACTTAATGATAGAATACAGTCGGTTTAAGCAATATTTAGTTTTGGTATTTAGATATATTCTTTTGTTTATGTAAAATAAAATAAAAAATCTCGGCCTTTGAATAACAGATGTTGTGGAACGCATCCTAAATCTGTAGACTACTATTTTCGGCATGAATCAGGAAAATGTACCATCTGAAATTGCAATCATCGGATCCATAGAAAACAAAAAGCATAATACCAATGCCAGTGAATACCCTTATTCTTTCTCTTTTGAAACAATTTAATTCTCAACATTTTATTTTAAGTTAAAATAACCATTCGAATAAAAATTATTAGTTAACTGACAATAAACAACTTGAAATGACTTAACATAATGACACGTCAAAAGAAAAAATATTTTAAGTTTTATACAAATTTATAAAATTAGTTTTTAACTGATATGCTATTCTATAAAATCACTATATTTGAGACTAATAATTTTCATCCGCAGAGGGGCTATTTTGATAATAAAAAAATAAAACGTTAAAGGTTAAATTGCTTCAAAAAATAAAGGTCAAAATAACTATTAAATCTAACGTTAAGGTCATTTTTTGAAATTATGCCAAAACAAAAAAGTAAAAATAGTCTCATCAGTTGTTACGGGTGTGCATTGTCATATGCAACAACATAAAATTAACATTCATGTCCTCAAAATCGCATCAAACTCTACAAGCTAAACAAAACAACTGTTTCCTCGGGAAAAAGAACTGCAATTAACCCCCTATCTATGTATAAATATATTGGACAAGAAAGAACACAAGCAAGGGTGATTCACTGCATTGCAGGGTAAAGGGTACGGGGCCGAATAGGTGTCTTTGACGGGCTTACCCTGCAAATATTATCGCATAAATTAGGAAAGAATTTGAATTTCACAACCAAAAAGAAAATATGTAAAACTTTAACCAAAACACAAAAGGCTTGAGAGACCAACCTTATGGGCAGTGATCCCAAAACTGCACCACTGCAGTTTAGGGCCGCAATAGCACTTTCGGCCTGCAGGAGAGGGAAAATAAAGCATAAAGATCATACTTGTACGCATAGTAGCATCGAATATACACACATCACAAGGAAAATTTTAAAACTTGTTTCAGCATCTAAATATACACGCGTCACATATCCGTTTTGTGAGAAATGTTTGTGGAAATGGTTCCAGATAAACAGCTACAAGAAGTTTGGGGGATAATGACGCCAAAAGTCAGGATAGTTGATGAAAGCTGGACGAATCTAGACCTACTAAATGCAGAACAGTTATCGGCAACACAATAACCCTGATTTTCCTCACTCAACGGAAGATAAGGGAAGGTTTCTTTGACTTGGTCCACTTTCCTTCAATGCACTCTTCCACTAAACTTACGGGCATAGGCTCCTCATTTTATACTTGTACAATCAACAATTCATGGAGCAGCAGGCACAAACATAACTAATCTGAATAGTCTTGCACTAAAACTTGTAACAGCCTTGCGAATGACCACATCCTTCAAAAATAAACGTTTAAATATCTTCCCCACCATCAGTCTCTAAGACTCTAAAAGTAAGAGGTGTCAATGCGAAGATCTGAATGACTACTACAGAAATTACACCTTTCAGAATACAATTCTCCTAAATCAACTTGCCCGGTCATTGACAATTTATTCCATATATAGTTCTCATCCCCAAAACAAATTCAAGTAACACAATCAAGAAGCAACCAAACACATAATGAGGGGAAAACCAGAAGAGGAGAAAACAAATGAGATCTCTCCTAAAGAAGTGGACCAATTCAATCCAATTCATCACTGAATACTTCAGCTCAGTGAATCCCATAAAAGAAATGATTTGAGGCTTGGAATACCAGAGAAAGCATGATGCTAACTTATTCATGTAAAGAAATGGCTAGATCATATTCCAAGGGAATAGGCCACGTTATTTTCCATCTTTAGAATTAGTATGGTTTAAGGTATAAGCCACAAAATAATATAGAATGCTCGCAACTTGAGAAAGAACAACACAGGTAATTTAACCAGATACCATAAAAATAGATGTTGCAACAGTTTCACCAACTAAAGATAGCAAGAGAGTAACTACCATTTTGAACTCAACAAAAGCAATACGAGTAGAATGATGATAGTCTCCCAGTAGCCTCAAGTGTTTAACCTACCATAAAGCAAACATTTTTTGTATGAAATCATCAAATATGTCAAATATAAGACACGCAGTAGGCAAGTCACACGAGAAACTACTGACCTCCCCACAAACTGATTCAAAGAAGAGCTTGATGTCAGCCGGAGTAATCTGTATAAATTGAACAAATAAGACGGGAATTACCACTCTGCTTGCTAACCACAGCATCACAGTGGCATTCAAGATAAATAATGGAGAAGATAAATTACCTTATTGTTTATGTTTGTACAGTAAATGGTCCTTGAACACATTTCTCGCTCATACTCAGACTGAAAAACATAAGAAAGTTGAAACCAAAAAATTAACAGAGATCAACATAACTATGATTTAGCTTCTATAACTTACACACAATTGTGAACAAAATTCATTCATTATGTATATGCTTTACCCTGGGCAAAAAGGTCGGGTTAACAGGTGCAATTGCAGTCTTGGAAGGAAGCACTGTTACAGGATAATAACCAAGCATGGTTCCAGATAAATTCAAGGCAGCCATCGCATCCTCTACAAGACCGTCAACTAGTCAATGCTATAAATTAAGGGCAGATATAAATGCTTACAAAATGCAACAAACTTCCATAATACCTTCTTTATAGAACTCAACAAAAGCAAAGCGGAGGACAGAATTAGGGTCACCGCATATACGACAATCAACAACCTTTTCACCAAATAACAAGAAGTTATTTTGAGTATAATCCACCAGTTCTAAGTTGGATGAACAGAATTTTTTGTATCAAACATAAGAAAGAAACAAGTACCGGTCCACAATTCTGAAAGAGACCGGCAAGAAGCTCCTCAGTAACCTATTCGATAACATAATCAATCAGTAAGATATTACCGTATCAATACACAAACAGGGTAAAACCGAGACAAAAACCAAAGTGTGAAAATATGTCACCTGTATATCAATATCAGATACATAAACAGTCTTCCTAATTGCATCCTCTCTCTGTGCAATGCTCGTTCTATTGTTCAACCTTCTCTTCCCTTGGCTATAGTTATTCCTCTAATATGAACGAAACGAGAAACGAGATATAAAGTTGTTCTAAAGGGAAAATATCGTCAAAGGTAATAGAAAACAGCATACCCTTCTACTAGTATATCCAAACCCATTTCCAAAAAAGCGATTATCTTGAATTTGGCTTTGATCATGCTTATCGTTAAGATGATGATGGGGATGATTGGCAAGGGAAGGAGGTACAAATTCCTTAGCCATGGGGTTGAGCTTAGACAAAATCTCAACCAAATCACTCATCTCGTTCTTTTCATTAAACCCATTCTTTGTCACCATCTGTTGTTGATTCTTTTCATTAAACCCATTCTGCACCATTGTATTGTTGCTACGGCCAATGCTGTTGGTGGTTGTTGCTTGATTTTCTTGTTCAAAGTTGTCTTCTTTAGTGGTCTTGGCAGCAGTCACGGAATCAGTCCTGGTCTTTGATTTATCTCGATCGTTTACCACATTGGAGTCAGACGAAGCTACAGTCTTTTCCAAATTTTGACCCGATGACCCGATTTTCGCCCCGGCACTCTCAGCAACCGCCATGATCGAATCGAAACTCCCTCGAAGAATGGTCTTTTTTTCAGATTCCTCTGTAAACAAACCAAGAATCAATTTTTACTGTTATGCCTTATGTAATGATACAGAAAAGAAACATTAGGCGTGATTTTTTATTTAAAAAATATGGAGTAGTTGTTGGAAGAGCAACATACCTCGCCTACCTAAATGGTTTCTATTGTTGAAAAAGCCGAACCCAACTCAAGGACCGTCACTTTATGTATTAAGAAACTTCTTTTAAAGAACAAAGAAAAGAAGAGAAACAGAGGCCAATTTGATGAAGCGGACGGGTAAAAACAGAGGATAAACTTTAGTTTATATACACCTTTTAGTTTTAGGGTTATAATTTTAGTTTAGGGTTTAAAATTTAAAGATTTAGATAGTAAAGTTTTAAATTTAAGATTTAATGTTTACAGTTTAGTTTTTGAGAAATTTTTAATATATAGGCTGTGTAAAATTTAATTTATATAGAACTTTTAGTTTTAGGGGTTAGGGGTTTAGTTTAGGGGTTTGAGTTGTAAGGTTAGTGTTTAGAATTTAGTGTTTAAGGTTTATGATTTGAGGTTTAGTTTTTTAGGGTTTATGTTTAATTATTATTTATAGTAGAAATATGCAGACTTTTGTAAAATTTATTTTGCACAGCATGTGTATTAAATTTAAACCCTTAGTTTTTAGGTGTTAGGATTAAGAATTTAAATTTTAAAATTTATAGTATAAATATTCAAATTTTTATAAAATTTATTTTACACAGTATATATATATTTTTTAATGGGTAAACTACATAATTGGTTCCTTCTGTTTTTTGTTTTGGTCAAGATTCATTCATGTCTGCTTTTGTTTCTGTAGTAAATGAATTCAATGTTTAATACAAAATGAAAAATGTTGCATTTAAATTGGGCTATGGAATGGGCCTAAATCGGCCCAGGCCTTTCTTATCGTCAACGTGATTCACGGGTTCTAAAGGGGGCTTTCATGAAACGACACGTGGCAAGGCCCCGATCGCTAGACCGTATTGCATTTTGTCCCTCGACACGATCGATGATCTTGCCTTCTTACGGCCTCTCCCCTACCCCAGGTAGTGCGACGAGGACCGTGCAGGGCGGACGTCGCGAAGGAATGCTACCTGGTTGATCCTGCCAGTAGTCATATGCTTGTCTCAAAGATTAAGCCATGCATGTGTAAGTATGAACTAAATCAGACTGTGAAACTGCGAATAGCTCATTAAATCAGTTATAGTTTGTTTGATGGTATTTGCTACTCAGATAACCGTAGTAATTCTAGAGCTAATACGTGCAACAAACCCCGACTTTTGAAAGGGATGCATTTATTAGATAAAAGGTCGACGCGGGCTATGCCCGTTGCTCTGATGATTCATGATAACTCGACGGATCGCACAGTCTTTGTGCCGGCGACGCATCATTCAAATTTCTGCCCTATCAACTTTCGATGGTAGGATAGTGGCCTACTATGATGGTGACGAGTGACGGGTGACGGAGAATTAGGGTTCGATTTCGGAGAGGGAGCCTGAGAAACGGCTACCACATCCAAAGAAGGCAGCAGACGCGCAAATTACCCAATCCTGACACGGGGAGGTAGTGACAATAAATAACAACCGGTAATTGGAACGAGTACAATCTAAATCCCTTAACGATAATCTATTGGAGGGCAAGTCTGGTGACAGCAGCCGCGGTAATTCCAGCTCCAATAGCACATATTTAAGTTGTTACAGTTAAAAAGCTCGTATTTAAACCTAGGGGTGGATCGGCCGGTCCGCCTCACGGTGAGCACCGGTCTGCTCGTGGCAAAGAGCGTACTGTCCGCACGCTTCTACATTCTAGCACTACGAACGAACTCAACTTGCCCCCTAATCTGACCTTACCCAATGCTCTGCTCAATCCCGACCGGTAAGTCCGGCTCGAACTGGCTGGACCGGCTTCGTTCCAGCAAGGGGTTCCCCACCGCCGACAACCTTGACCTCGACCATTTTCTCTCAAATCCCAACCCTCCTGGTTCTCCAGTCATCAATGCCTCCGATTCTCCGGATTCCAATGCCGAGTCAACTCACTCCAACGACAAACAACTCCAGAATCCGAAGCCACCACCTCCGGAGGTCACATCCGGCGAGCCCTCCGGTGACAAGGAATGGTTTGGTATAATGAGCAATGTCCTGTCGGAGCTCTTCAACATGGGCGAACAATCCCAAACCTCCAGATTTCCAAAGAAAAAATCTTCCAGGAAACAAACAAACCCTAGGATTTGCATTTTCAACACTCCCGACGTTAATCCTACCGAGGAACAGAAAAACGGTTCGGATAACGTGAGAAAAGACAAGGATAACCTCGTTTCAACGAGGTCGTCGAGTTCAAGGGAAGAAGCGAAGAGAGAATCGGAACAAGGGAGCGAAAACAATAACGTGAAAGAAGAAGAAGAAGAAGAAGAAGAAAACAAAGGAGGAGGAGAGAGGGAACTGGTAGGGTACTCGAGAAGTGAAGTGACGGTAATAGACACGAGCTGCGAGGTGTGGAAAGTTGACAAGCTTATCTTCAGGAGGAAAAATATCTGGAAAGTTAAAGACAAGAAAGGAAAGCCGCGCACCATTGGTAGAAAGAAGAGGAAACCACCCCCTCCGTCTCCGTCTGACGACAAAAATGCCGGTGTTTGTAATAAGAAAGCGAAGATTTCGAGTTCGGAGCTTCGGGCACCGAAAGAAACCAGTGGAACACAATGTGGGTTGCCTACAAATCATGTAAGATTTAAGGTTACATGTCCTCAATGTCCTTTCTAATAATTCTTTTAAATCAATGACTGCTATTTAGTCAACTTTGGATTCAGCTTTTAAAAGTTCACTCATTTATTAATGAAGTACCATTCTGTTTTTAGTTGTTCATGGAAGAGTTCAGTATCGCATGTGTGACTGAATGTTCTTTGTTGTTTTTTGCACTTTTTGATGGCTTTGGAAGTGTGCAAGGTTGGTGTTCATGTAAATTGATGACTACTTAAATGGTGTTATAGATTCATAGGCTAGTTTATAGCATAAATCTTAGGACTAAATATATTGTAATTAAGGTAGTATGTTATGTTACATATTATAGGGTTATTATATGTGTATATATACCCATACCAGTTGATTAATAAAATACACAATAAAAAATGTTTCTTACTGATATTTTACAGATGGGAATGATGATAATGTTGCACACAAGTGAATTCAATACTGGTAAACTTTCTGGGTTTGATTGAAGCTGTCTTAGACTTAGTATCATGTTGTTTTTACGGACGGAGCTAGGATCAAACATTGGGAGGGGCAAAACTCTATTAAGCCTTTACATCTAAAAATTAGGAGGGGCAAAGTCCTTATTTGACTAGTATTTATTCTAAGAAGGACCTCAAATGCTATTATACTAAAATATTTTGGGAGGGGATATACATAGTTCTGTCCCTGGTTGTTTTAAGTTGTTCAAAACACTGAAGATATTACTTTTGGCTTCTGTTTATCTGAACATGTTACTTTATAACATTGAGAACCCTAGGCTCGATATCATATATGCTTGTTTTATAATTCTTTCCACGGCGGTAGGCTATTCTTCATGCTGTTAACTTCAGCTTTTCTTGAATTTTTTTTTCCTTTTCTGCTGAAGAGGATAGAATTCCCATGTAACTTAGTGCGGTGTGTAAGTGTTGGATGCATGTACGTGTCTGATTGTATATTTAATTTTTTTCTGAGTTTTTCCTTATATTTGGCTGATCTTTGGAAAGTCGTACCGCATAGCTATGTCCTGATATGAATTAGACATGATCACTACACAAATGAAGAGTTGGAGTAACATAGTAGTATTAAGTTTTATGTTTCAGCATATGTTGTTGAATCTGATAACATTATTTGTTTTGTGCTCTTCAAGCATTGTTTTATTAGATTTTACGGGTATATTCCAATTTGATGTTTGGTGATTAAATCAAAACATAGGTCCATATATGGGTACTAATAAAACTTGTGGTGCAACGCGACTGCAAGATTCAGATTTTCTAAGGTGCAGATGATTTAATTTTGGTGTTGAGAAATGACAACAGAGATAATACCTGTTTTTATTGTTTTCTATACCCAGAAAGTCACTAATAGCAATTTGGTTATTGAGCTATATAAGAGCTTCTTTCATATGGAGACGCTTCCTTTGACTATGCTTTCAGTTTTGTATAAGACGTGTGCTATTTATTCCAGTCGTGAAAAATGTGTAGTTTTGACGTGTAAATCTAGCTACAGATTTTGCTTCCAGAGATTTAGAGGCTAAAGATAATCAGTTTTTCAGTCAGCAATGAAAATCATATATTATATGAATTCAACCATCCTGAATTTTTGTTCCTTCTTGTTGAGTTATTGCTTTGAGTTCCTTGAAACATTTGGTTTGATCTTCGGTTTGCCCCTTTCTGGAAGTAAATATTGGTTTCTGATAAAAAGAAGTTAATCCTTTTAGTTACTGGAAATGCAGTTGAATATGGTTTTTATGGGTTTGTCATTTGTATGTGTATGTTGATGGTTTTTTTATCATTTACATAGTGGAGAGAATGCAATGCCCCCATTTTCAGAATGTTCGTTAACCGTTGAAAGGTCAAATGACAAGTGATTCTAACTTGTTTATACTATATTCATCTTCTTCTATGCAAGGGACGGAATGCTCGAGATGACAAAGGGGAAGAAGTTGACAATGAGGTAGCTGATGATCTTACCCAAATTCTAAGAAAGAGGCAAGCAGAGGAGCAAATTACCACAGTTTCTTTTTGTTCTATTAATCAATCATTTTAATTCACTTGATTTGTCTGTGCTTGAAATTTAATTCATCCAGGTTTCCTTTCTCCAGATTACCTCAGAAATCAGGAAAGGGAGGTTCTTCTGTTATCCTTATGAAGGCTATACCTACAGGCAAGAAAAATGGAGCAAAGCTTGCCAAGAATGGCCTGAAGGACCCTCGGAGGAAATATAAAACGTTATAGATCCAATCCATCAAGCCTGTCTGGCAAAATAGCCAAATCTGCAGTTGAACCAGCAATTGGTTCTATTTTTGACTGTACCTTACTCCTATTGATGGGTGGAATCCAAAGGGATATGGGCATATGGCTGAGGTTTTGGGGCTAAAATTGGTCCCAACTTCAAGCCTAGGTGTGAATATGTTTATTAAGCTTTTGTACCCTTTCATGTCCTTCCCTATAACATTTATTTTTATTTGATAAGAAGTAATATGAAAATATATATTTGGATTTGGCAAGATCATGTTGGATGCTTCAATCAGAAGTTCAAGTTCATTTTTCCCCCTTTAGCTTGTAAAAGGAATCAATTATGGAATCACCTAGTGCACAAGATGAGAGATGGGAACCATTCTGCATAATTCTGGCTGTGGCTAAACTTGATCAATTATGGTGGTTTTGATTTAAATTTTTTAACGAGATTTATATTTAATTATAGTACTATTTCAAACTTGATAATTTTTTTTTGGCATAATGCCTAAATATGCCCCTAATGTTTCAAACTTTTGTTACTTTGGCCTTTATTCTTTTTCTTGAAGCACTTTGGCCTTCAATGTTTTATTTTTTAACAAAATAGCCCATTCGTTGGATAGAAACCGTTAGTTGACTAACGGTCAATTGTTCCCGTTGACTAGGCAGGTTCACATGGACTGTAACAATGACGTGGCATGCCTACGTGGATGTTAAGGATGATGTGGCAATATCACGCCAACAAGATTTTTTAAAAATATATTTCATAAATAATTATATTTATTAAATTATTTCTAACCAATCATACGTTGACACGAGGCCACTCCGATTGATTTAAAATTTCTAAAATCTTGAAAGCTGTCCATAAGAAGGCTCAAAACTCATGCCTAAATGAATCTCAACTACAGCTTTGACCATTAGTCCAAATTATTTTGTCGCTTTTACTTTGATAGGAATATTATATAATAACATATAAGCAAAGTTTGGGTCTCACCAGCGCCGCCATGCCCAACCACCCATCTTGTTTTACTGTCTCTGGTTTTTTAACTCTGCCGCTCGCTCTCGCCTATTTCAAGAGCTTATTGTTGTGTAAAGAACTAAAACCTTTGCACCCTTTTTTATAGAGGTTCACAGACTTGAAACAAATACAAAGGTAGATTGCAATCTAAGTTAAATTTCGGTAGATTCAGGGTAGGTTATGGAGATCTTTTCTCTTTCTATATCTTTCTTTATGATTCCTACTTGTTTTGGAGGATGACAATGCCACCTTTATCTGTAATGGAAACATGATTCACCAGGCTTGGGAAAAACTGTAAAACGGTAGCTTTATGTTGATGGGGAGAGCAGATTTTTAAATGTTTCTCTTCACATCCCCACCAAGTTCTAGGGATGTAAGTGTTGCAGGAATGGTTTCAATTCCACGTGAAGGTATAGCAACCGATGCATTGTGGGACAAGAAACTAATGCTTTTCACCTTGGAACACCTCTTCTCGTGATTAGCATAATATTAGAATCGTCGCTAGCTGAAATGATCTGTTTACCATCTTGGCTAAAAGTTGATGATATCCGACTCATTGAAACTCGAAAGCTTGACGCTGGAAGATGAAAAGAAGCTAAAATCACAAAAATTGTAGAAAAACTTTAACAGTAGTTAGTAGTTAGTAGTTAGTAGTGTGAAAGACTCACCCGTTACTTTCCATACAACATCTGTTTTAGAGAAGACATGGACAAGTGAATCAGCATATGCAATCGCAGTGCTAATGAGACCCAAGCCTTTGCTTATTATATTGCTATCAAAGTAGAAGCAACAAAACAATTTGGCCTAATGGTCAAAGTAGTGGTTAGGATTCACTCAAGCACAACTTTCAAGCTTCTATAAATTTACCAACTGTTACAAAATATGAGTTAATTTTTTATCAGTAAAATTCAAAATTTATATAATAATCACTAACATTATTATTTTATAATAAAACGGTCATCCATCTGTTAACCATAATTGACAGTCTTAACATTGCGGCTGTTGTTTGTGGCAGGTTTTTAATGAATTAATTATTTATGGTGTTAATTTATTTGAAAGATTCACATTATATCATCATTATTTAAGTGACAAAGATTAATGGTCGAAATTGCAATATAATATTTGATTTATAATTTTGAAGAAAAGATAAATTAAACTAAAATTTTACGTTAGATAAGACAAATTATTATTTGTTACGTTATAAGAATAAAAAAATTTACATAAATATACTTATTTTAACTTTAAAAATTTTAAAATTAAAACCTAAAATTATAAATCAAATTCTAATCTAAATTTCTACTCTTTAAATTAATTATGTTTGTGTAATAATTATTTTTCCACCATAGTATATAGGATAATAATTTAAATAAAAACATTTTAAGAACGGAGAGCAAATACAGTTAACCGGTTGATTAGGCTGCACGTTTTTATTTTAGATCCACTAAAAATATTTTTTTTTCTTAAAATCTCTCTTTTCCTCTATTTTTTTTATATAAAATTAAGATTAAAAATAAGGTTTGTCAAAAAAAATGCTGAATGCTTAAGAGTTAGAGCCGGGAGCTCTCCCGGTCCCTTTCCCCAAACTGATAAAAAGAGTGCTCTGACTCTCTATTGTCTACGCCGTGGACCACGCTCACCATCCTATCAGCCAACCAGATTTTAATAACATCACCTTCAGGAACCCCGGGCCATTTTCACCACCAAGGCCTGCCTTTTATTTCAAACACTATCGAAGGCCCAACGTTTGGTCAGATTTAAGTTCATCCAATCCAAATATGGTGACCGCCATTACCATGTTTACAGATCCCTTTTCTCTTCCCCCGTTTCCTATTTTCTCAAACTCTCACCCCTTTACCACACCAAAACTGCTATCCCCTGTTTCTTTGTGCGCTAATCCAACTGCCCGCCCACGCCAATGGTTCTCTCTTGTAAATGTTAACAAGATCTCAGGTACTGAACTCGGGCCATTCAAGTGTCCCCAACCGGCTCATCGTTCTCTCATCCAATGTAACTGCGTCGGCGCGGCCATCTCTCTTCACTGGGGAACGGGTTTGTAGTTCACTCTCTTTGAGGCAATTTGTCAAACACTTTCGTACTCGCAACTCTTCCAAGTATTTTTTAATAGATTCTGACAAAACTCTTATTGCTCTCTTTTTCTCAAGTTTTTTACTTTGTTATTTGTGTGAGGTATGCTGTTTTCGGTCTTTAGAGAAATTGGATTAAACGAAAAGGAAACCAAATTACTTTTGGACAAGAACCCAAGTTTGAGTTCGACGTCTTTGGACAGAATACGTGCCCGGGTTCTTGCTTTACAGTCTGTCGGTATCAATGGGTTTGGTCTTTATCGGTTGGTCATTAAATGTCCAAGTGTACTAATTGCTGAGGAAATTGATTCACTGATTAGTTTTGTGCGTGATGATTTAGAAGGAATGGTTGAGCCGGCACAACTTGAACCTCTTTTTATTACAACGGATGCGCGTTTCTTGCTTGGTTTTGATCATAAGGTTAAACTGCTTATTCGTCATGAAGTTCCCCGGGAGAAGATGGTTCATGTTCTCAACAATGTCAACTTGAACAAAGCCATTTGTTGCAAGTCTGTTGAAGAATTTGAAAGAACCATAGATTTCTTGAAACCTTATCATGGCATTGAAATAATAGTTAGGCGTCCTTCAGTTCTCAACTATGATTTGGATTCTCAGTTGATTCCGAAAATTCAGTTTCTTGAAGAGCTTAGTGGAGGCGATGCAAATGCCACCGGGACAGTGTTGCGCAAACTGCCTGCCATTTTGAGTTATAGTTTGGAGCATATGGAGGGTCATGTGGATTTCATGAGATCATATGTTGGTCTCAGTGACCGGGAAATATTCAAGATTATTCTCGTGTTTCCAAATGTGATTAGTGCGAACAAAGAGAGGAAGTTGCGTCCTAGAATCGAGTTTCTCAAGCAATGTGGACTTACTTCTAATGACATTTTTAAGTTCTTGACAAGGGCCCCCTTGTTTGTGGCCCTTTCCTTAGAAGAGAACCTGGCTCATAAACTCGTGTTTTTTTGGTGAAGATTGGGTATGAATATAGGACAAAAGAGTTCGCAGCGGCTTTGGGCGATGTCACCAGAACTAGCTGTGAAAATATGCAAAAGGTAATCGGCCTCTTCTTGAGTTATGGTCTGTCTTAAGAAGATATATTTTACATGAGCAAGAAACACCCTCAAATATTGCAGTACAATCCTAGTTCTTTGGAGGAGAAGATGGAGTATTTGACAGAGGACATGGGCCGAGATGTTAGTGAGCTATTGACTTTCCCTGCATTTCTTGGTTACAAGCTTGATGACAGTATTAAGCACAGGTATGAAGTAAAGAAGAAAACCGTTGGGACCGGATTGTCCCTCAACAAGCTCTTATCATAATCAAATTAATTTTAAATCTTTAAAAATTCAAAGGAGTCAAATTAATTTTTTTAAAATATGGGATCTTTATATAAAATTTTAAATCTTTGGAGGGGCCAATACCCCTTTTGGCCTTGCCTACACTTCGTCATTGATTATAGAAAACAAAATTTTCATCACTAAAATATAAAATATTTTCTCAAAATATAAAGTCTTATAGAAAAACAAAAAAATATTAATATAAAAGCCATGAGCCCGAATTACGGTTGATTTAAAATTAGAAAATAAAAAAATATTTTAATAATTATATTTAAATAAAAATATTTATAAATTATTAATATGAAGTTCAGTTGGAGTCCGAATTACAAAAACTTATTTGTTTTTCAAAACGAAGCCCGGGCAAATTATTAAAGCTACATTACATAATTATTATTATTATTATTATTATTATTAATTTTGAGAGATATGCTAACACTAATAAAATATTTGAATATACTTTACACGTTAGTATTGAAAATATTATCATAATCAATTTAGAAAAATATCCTACCACTTGTCGACAAAAAAATATCTTAACACTTGTTGACAAAAAGTCTATCATTTATCATAGTGCTTGTGACGAATTTCGATTTGTTTAAGATTAACCCTCAAGTAAATCTCAACCAATTAAATATTTGCAACTTGACCGTCCATATGTTTCCTATGGATTCAATGGGGAATATTTTTCACTCTTTTTAATAATCCTTTATATTTTCCTTAGAATATCCAATGATCTTAAAGTTTTTTTAATAGCCAATTATCTTAAAGTTTACGTTTAAATTCTAATATTATGAACAAAATAAACCGGATTCAAAAAGTTAACGCATAATAAACTTATATAATACTCAATCCATATGGGATGTGAACAGGATCTTCAATAATCTTTCCATATCTAGTGCAGTCTAGATCTTCAGGATCCTTTCTATATCTTGTTTGACCAGCCCCTTTAACATTGTCTAAGGAACAAGCTCATTTGGTCGGATTAGATAAACTTAAAACCTCGAACAAAACATTTCGAGCCTGTAATGTGTTTATAACACCCTGAGTTCGAGTCTAGTAATTTTCTGAGTCTGGTGACTAGAAGTAGTTCAGGTGAAGGAATTAAAATCTTTGAGTTATTAAGCTTATGTTTAGTAATCTTGATTATTAAGGATTATTAAAAGTTGGACATCTAAGGGTCAATGTTAACATACGAGTGGTCTCAATAATACAGCTCAACTTTTGTGATAAAAATATATAAATTTGTTGACCGTAGAAAATTTTGTATATAAAACTAAAATAAAAAATAAATGTGTAAAATTAAAAAATTGATATAATTCATATACTAATGGGTTAATTAACTTTTAAAGAAAATAGATGGGAGTGGAATATGGGTCATCACATCGAGTGGTGAAAATATTATCGTATTTCCTGAAATTTCTCTCACCCACTATAAAATATATGTACAGAAAAGTGAAATTGACACCCGAGAACATGATTGACGGTGGCAGCACCAGTATTTCATACCCCAAAGGAAGCCCACGTGGAGAATGGCCACTTGTCCATTTCGGAACCAACCACACACCTAGGGGTATGGCTACTGGCTAATTTGGTGATTGGCCAACTTACAACCAAATAAAGCCATCACTTGGAATACCCTCCCCACGTGTCGGGTTCCTGTCCAAGGAACATGTCCACTGTCTAAAGCAAACACTCATCAAAAAAATATCTTTGATTTCCCCCCCCCCCCAAAAAAAATATCCCAACCTTAAAAGTAGCAAAACCCAAGCCCCTGCCTTTGGGGTTTAGACTTTGACCCTTTAAACCACAGCCTCAAACCCATAATCCAGTGACGTAGCTGACAATGACATGGCTCCCGTAGGCCATACCAACAATCACATGCTTACAGTTCAAGATATTTTCTTTGATATTTCTCTCCTTCTTTTCTACTGCCGTCGATTAAAGGATCTTGCTTTAGATATTTTCTTTCTTTCATAGCTAGATTTTTAGCATAACATCCTACTCCTATCCCATAGCTTGCAAAGTTGAGAGTTTTAAAACAAGGTAGACATACTACTACTCCGGGTGATTCTGGGTTTTAGTATGGGTCAGGTTGTGCTGAGTAGCGAGGAAGTGGAGGAAGTCAGACTTGTGAGTGAAACAGACAAGGGAAATGGTGAGTTGGATGGGAATATGGAGTCCAAGAAGAAGAAGAAGCGTGGGGGTTCTGCTTCTGGGGCAGTGGTGAACTGGGGAAGGTTTTTACCCATGCCGACTTTGAGGGTGTTGTTGGTCGAAGCTGATGATTCTACCAGGCAGATAATCTATGATCTTCTCAGAAAATGCAGCTATAGAGGTTAAATTCCCCCAATTACAACTGTTTTCTCTAGAGATGGTTCTGTTTGAATCGATTTTATGTTTCGAGTTGCTTCATCAGTGATGGTTACTTAGCAGTAATGTTGAATTTGTTCGATCCATTAGGGCAACTGGTTTTCGATTTCAGTATCCGGAAGTCGATCTAAACCTTTATTCCCCATGTTTTCAGTTGCTTCAGATATAATGGCTGCTTTAAACTTTAGAGCTTCTAGTTCAGCTTCATTAGATGTTTCAAGTAACTTAAATTAAATAACATGCCCTTTTTTGTGTGCTAATTAGAAAATCTTTTAGATTCTGTTAATTGTTAGTAAAATTTCCTTTGGAGATAGAATCCACATGCACAAATTGCTTTCCAAGATTGGGTTATGGCCAAATAATGAAAGCAGGCAAAATAGAACAGTTCTCTATGGTGCTTTCATGATGCTTGGATTCTTCAAAGTCTGCCATGTGAATCTAGATAACTAAAATATCATATTTTTGTAAATATTTAGATATGCCAAGAGGCAATTCACTGGTTCAGAATGGAGCTTGGTAGATTGAGTGTGTTAAAGTGGTATTATCCCACATCAATTGAATCCTGGACGGGTTTTAGATTGGATGCTTTACAAAGTGGCTGCTTTAGTTAATTAACCCCCAAGTAATTAGGGCCAGGAAAGGGGGAGATATCATGTAGTTGATAGTTCATTAGGGGGTATTATGCCTTACTGGAACATGTTCAGCTTATCTAGTAAATTCGAGTGTAGAAATCAAGTTGCATTAGTTTTATCCTTTTCGGGTTATTTCAAGGCTTTCAGCACACATGTAAAGGTGTCCACCCAAACTTGTTTTGTACTAAGATTGAATTTATTCCATTTGAGGATATCTACATCATATACAAGATGCCCTCCTTTATAACAGTGTACTATAAACGTAGTTGCAGATTGCAGTTCAAGTTGTTATTTTTTACTTTTCTTGGGACTGAAAATAGTTTCCTTTTTCCTCTTTCTTTTGATCAGTTGCTGCTGTTCCTGATGGCTTGAAGGCATGGGAAATGCTGAAAGGAAGGCCTCATAATGTAGATCTCATTTTGACAGAAGTGGATTTGCCATCTATATCAGGATTCGCTCTTCTTACACTAATCATGGAGCATGATGTTTGTAAAAACATCCCTGTTATAAGTATGATATGAAAGATTCTATAATATTTTTGATACATTTCTACAGTTGCTATGATTTTCTATAATGCATCTACAAAAAAGCAATTTAAATAAATGCTTTTTTCTTTGGGCATGATTGTGCAGTGATGTCCTCACAAGATTCAGTTAGCACGGTATACAAATGCATGTTGACAGGGGCTGCTGACTACCTTGTTAAACCGATAAGGAGAAATGAGCTGAGAAATTTATGGCAGCATGTATGGAGAAGACAATCAGTATGCTTACTTCTTACACTTAATTTCGCTCTCTATTTTACACTTCATTCGAAAATATAATTTACATTTTTTCTTCCAAATCCTGATTTATATCTGTTTTTTCAAATCAGTCTATAGTTGGTGGGAACTCCCCCCGGGATGAGAGCGTCGGACAGAAAAAGGTAGAAGCTAGCTCTGAAAATGATGCTGCAAGTGATCATTCCATTGGTTGCTTGGTTGGTGTCCAAAAAAATAAGGAACAAACTGAGAAAGGGAGTGATGCCCAGGTCAGTACTCTTCATCTGTCATATTTGTTTTGTGATCGATCTATGCATTTACTATATGGAAGATTTGCTTCCCTACGCTTGCGTACTTTTTCTGAATTGGTGACGTTTTTGTGTGACGACTGGTTATGTTTATCTGGAACTACTAATTCTCATGGTCAAAGGGAGTTCTCTTCCTGTTTTAAGTTGGCTACATGAAGTTTCATATAGACTGCATGTTTGCTGTCTCTAGCAGAGCTCTTGTACGAAGCCAGATATGGAAGCTGAGAGTACCCACAAGGAAAATATGCAAGAATTCTCACACTTGATAAAGGGAAAATCTCTACCAATTGAATTGCAGGAGCATGAAGCTCATGCCAGTTTCAATCAGAACATGCTCATGCATCAGATGGAAAATGAGGGTAAGACAATTTTGAATTTTTGCATTGTCTTTTCTGTTCAATCGGAGAGCATCTAACGTTCTTTCAATGTGTCGGTCGAATTTATGAGCAGTTGCTGATTCCTGCAAGGATGCCTACACAACAACTGTGCACAAGGGTGTTGAACTGGAAAATCAAAGAAGGGATACTGATATCTTGGCTGAGGCCGGTGATGCGCTTGTTGGTTCTCCAAGAGAAGCTATTGACTTCATGGGAACATTTAATAAAAATTGCAATTCTTCTTCAATAAATAGCGCTAGAAAGTTCGATTCCTCCCCATACTTGGATCTTTCCTTGAGAAGAAGTAATCGTAATGTATCTGATAATCATGTTACTCAAGAAAGGCCTACTATCTGGCATCCTAATTCATCAGCCTTCACGAGGTTGGTTTCTGTTGTCTTTGTGTTATATTCAATACTTGCATTTTTATTGCTGATCATACCAATTATCTTTAATGCAGGTACGCTAGCAGAGTATCACAGCCCCTGCATTCGACATTGATGATATTCGGTGATCAGAAGAAAGACTATGTGACTAATTCTGAGAAGATGTTGACGAACATTATTTCCGAATATAACTCTGATACTCCTAGTCCTACACTAACTTCTCAAAGAAGCATGATTCCTTTGACTACTGGAGCTACTGCTGAATTGAAGCAAACTGAAGCAGCAGCAGCATGCACGCAACAGAGAGTATTTCGTATTCCAGAACCAGTGAAGAGTATAAGCTTGAATAATCCGAGCAATGGTTATCACTCTATAATTCCTCCGATCTTTTGTGCACGGTCAAGTTCATCCATGCCAAGTCCAAGCTCGGCCAACCAGCAGGAACCTACCTTTCGTGTGAATCTGTTTCGTCATTCCAGTTTTGAAGCCAACTCTTCTGGACAGTTGTATGACCGACTTGCCTCCAATACAAACCAGTCAACCAACCAACCCTTGCACAAGCTGGATTCAGTTGAGGGTAGAGGACATATTTCTCCCAACACTGATCAGAGTGCAAGTAGCAGTTTCTGTAATGGTTCGTTTAGTCAACTTAACGGTATTGCATATGGAAGAACTGGTGCAAGTAATGGCAATGCTGATCAGGTTGCTATCCCCCGGGCTTCTACTGAGAGTAAGAACGATGAAAGTTTCCCTAGTCCGAGCGGAAATTCATGCCGTTCTATCCAAAGAGAAGCAGCTCTCATGAAGTTCCGCTTGAAGCGAAAGGATAGATGCTATGAGAAAAAGGTAAAAAGATTCGGTTGCCATCATTATGTGTTTTACATGTTTCCTGTTCACTACTTTGCATACAAGAAAAACTATTCTGAGATCCATTAACGAGGTACTGATGTTACATTCTGGTGCTATCTTCCAGTTGCAATGTAACATGTAGAATCATGTGCGGATAACACTTGCATAGGTTGAGCAACCAGCTAATGTTTCACGTTCAATTCTTTTGGCAGGTCCGATATGAGAGCAGAAAGAAGCTTGCAGAGCAGCGCCCACGAGTAAAAGGTCAGTTTGTTCGTCAAGTGCAGGCTGATCCTACGCATACAGAAGCTGGGCGTCATAATGGCAATTCATCTGATGGATAGGCCTATTTACAACTCTGTAAACCGAGGAGACCACGGACTTGAATTTGCTTGAATATTTAGAAATGGTGGCAATGGCTTTTGCAACCTTTTGTTTTGTATAGATAGTTTTAGCACATATCCATACTTTTTATGATATTAGTGGCTAATGACACAGGTTGCTATGTACTTATTGTAAAATAATGTTTTGATGTTTTATAGTCGACAGAGTTTTTCGCCGGGCTTGCCTGAATCATGCCTTATTTGTTCATTCAATTGACTTGTATGCCTTTTACAATTGCCAACTTATACTGTGATTGTGTAATCTCATTTTGTTATCATCTGCTGGAAAAATATAATAGGCAAGGTTATCTCAAATCTTGATTCTTTAAAATTGTTTACTATATATTTTCATATCTTCTAGTTTCCACCCCTATTTATGCCTTGGAATCTGGAAATGAAAATTCCAAGCCACTAATAACATTTTCCACTGGTTTGTTTGACAAGGGATGCATCTAAGTTGACCAATCGGAACACACAATTTTCCTGCACGCATGAGTTTCTACGTACATTCATATGTATGTATATTGGCTTCCTTAGTTGAATATTGTTGTTGGGGAATTTTTTTTAAATGTATTACACTCTTCAAATTATTTTTAAATCTATTGTAATCTTTACAGTAAATATGAAGTCGGATTACTTTTCTTCCATCTTCAAACAGTGTTTAAATTTTTTAAATCAAAAAATTGAAGTGGGATTATTTTCTTTCTGTCTTCAAAAAGTGATGAGAGCAAAGCATGGCGAGGTGGCAGCAGGTAAGGAATCCTGTTCATTTTTCTTCAATTTTTTTAATAGAAAAAATAGGGCACTGTTCATAGACGGGTTGTACTCAATCGTCTTTAAATTTACTGTTCAAACTGTAATAAGTTTAAAAATAATTTGGTTAGTAATACATTGGAAAATGTTTTTTTTCCAATATTGAGCCAATTTCTCCCATATATATATATTGGCACTTATTTTACAATTAAACTTTTAATTAAAAATTTTCAATTAACCATGTTCATAGAAAAATATGACGAAGATAGTCATGACGTTTGAGCAATTCATCCTTTTTGATTTGGGCAAGAGGGGAGGTCAATAGTAGAAAAATGGGAGAGAATAGGAAGGAGGCAAGGTTACATAATCATTTCTCATAAGTGGGGGTTTCTAGTCCCCTTCTTTCATGTGAGTGACTACATATTATCTATTGATTGATGACTATAATCGATGGGTTGACGGGTGATGGTACAACACTTATTCTTTTATCGAAAAAATGTCATAAAGCTGAAAACTTTTATTGGAGTCTGGTTATGTCCTTATTTGTACATAATACGGGGCAGATTTCGTCTTTGTAGAGAAAAACGCGAGAAAAATATTGACTTTCATAGATGCGAGGCAACTTTCGCTATGCATCACAGAAGACTCTTGAAGACCTTGTAGAAACACAATGTAAGGTATCTCAACACTTTGCATCCTACAAATAACTGAGGACTCTCGACTCTGTAGATAACAATCGCAAGGTGACCTTGTAGAGACACAATGTGAGGCATCTCGACGCCTTGCATCCTGCAAGTAGTAGAGGACTCTCGACTTTCTAAACAAACAAGAGGCATCTCGACACTACGTTTTCTTTGCCAACACATTTGCTTCGTTTGGTAGGAATGCTATTTTTGTTGATGTTTTAGTATTTGAGTTAGCAATAATTTAACTTCATTTTATATTTTTTAGCTATTCACATGGCACAAATAAAATAAATATATATTGGTTGTGTTTTATTGGTATCATTTCTTACTTGATTTTTACTTATTTTTCTAGTTTTTAAGTCTAGATTTGTGCTAATTCTTGTTTATGTTATGCCATTATTTCAACACTTATGTAACAAGTTTTTCCTTGTGTTATTACTTATGCAACCAAACCAAAGACCAAAGCTTTCTATTAATATTTGATAAAAAAATAAAGCTTTATATTAATAAAACTTTGCATGTTCAATATAAACCTTCAAGTACTCATATCCCTGCTGCTACCACAACATACTACCTGTTCTTTCAGTCGCTGATGCGAACCTAAGCTACTAGAGAGTTCCATTGAAGCATCTTCATTCAAGTTGGCTTCCATGAAGATATACAACCAAAGAGTAGGGGTGGGATTTGGGCAGAAAATATCCGAAAACCATGGGGATCCGAACCAACGGGGGTGGGAATAACCAAATTTTCACCTATGGGGATGGGGATTATTATATCCGAACTGTGGGATAACCAAACCGTAACTGTACAAATAACTGAGAATCCCAAAAATATCAGCAAGAATCCCGATTTTTACTATATTTTAAAAAAATATATACTTAATTATCTATATATCCCTAAAGTATATCTTAATAAAAAACCCTAATTATATTATTATCACTTCAAACTTTCTCTCAAACCTAGCCACACTCAACATATTTCTATCTTAATTTTTAGATATAAGCTTAAACCCTTGTCTAAATCTTCCCCCTACACAACACCCTTTTAATCTTCATCATCTCGTAACTGCTTCCAATAGAAGTATCCAAACTTTATATTTGAACTGAATTTGCCATTTATTTTGGTTAGTAAAATAGTAATTTTGTTTAAATTTTTTTGGGATGGGGATTCCCCGAAAACCGCGGGGATCCGCGCAGGGAGCGTATGGGGACGAAAAAATCCTCAAAACATTTAATGGGATTCCTGAAACCGTAACCGGAAGTGTTGGGGACGGAGTGAAGAATGTAAAACCGTCCCCACCCCACCAGATTCTCACCCTTACCAAAGAGTGCTTCAATAAACAACATATCAGGGCATACAACCCATTGTCAAACATTAAAACAAGCTAAATGCATCAATCAGAAACAGTAAACCATCCTCATCTAATATATATTTGCTGGCCAAGAAAGTGTGAAATGCAAAAACATGTCCCTTTTGCATGTCTTCATTGTGCCATAAGGATTTAAACAAATCATGCTCACATGGTATACAAACCGTCTAATAAATATTTTCAACACAAGGTACTCTCACCAAAGAACCCACAAGTGAATTCTGTTGTTCAATTACCTAGCTCATCAAAGCAAGTACAAATAACCTCAAATTTGCTCACATACATAACCAAAGGTAAAAGCATCAAACCATACATATTGGGCATTCGAACTAAACCGCATCCTTGATTTAGATTTTAGAAGCATGGCCCCCCACAATGTTTTTTTTATCAACATTCCAGAGGAAAGCTTTCTGCTTTGAAGCAGCAATTACCTAGAAAACTTAAGATCTTTCCTTTTGATCCAGATTAAGAAACTGCTCTTTCATCCTCATAGTATATGTTGCATGATTGGCTTAGTTAATGGCTATCACGTAACAAGGAGTCAAGGACAGTCATAAGATGCAAAAGGAGATGACCTGCCTTTCAAACCGGATAAAATTATTTGGTTCTAATTAAACTATAAGTTTCAACAAGATGGAATTCACAAATCGCACTTATTCTCTTCCTGATTCTTTTTTTCGGCAACAACATATTATGTTAAGTTGAATTCCTTAACATGATATTAATTATAATTTGATGACCTTAATGCTTAGTGAAATTCTCTTCTCAAACTAAATCAAATTCAAATTATCTAAAAAGGGGAAGCTTTGTTCAGCTGTATTGCATAAAGCATATCAAGCATCAAATATGCCAAACTTTCCAAGAAATTTTAACTAAAGGAATTTCACCAGAGATTGTTTGAGGAACTTTTACTTCATTAATGGACCAAAGTACTAACAGAAATGAAAGGCTTAAATAGAATTGATTCCACAAATTAACTCAAAGAGGAATACAAGCTTAAGCATTCTATGAAACAAACTATCAGACTTTAATACTCTAAAGCAGGAAAATACAGTCTCAAACCTCAAACTTTGAGAAGCTGCATTTTGTTAGAGAAGGCAATGGCAATCCAATCAGGCTGAGCAGCAGACCACTGCAACTGATTGATTTCTGAGCCAGCCGAGTACACACACAAAGGGTCGATACCATTAGGTCCAGCCACCGTAGGGAGCTCCCAAATAAGAGCCTGCGTATCATCCCCAGCAGAACAAATATGCTTGGAACTCTGAGGCGCCCAATTAATCGCATTGACACTGGCTTGATGGCGCTCCAACTCGGCCACCGGCATTGTGGGTGACCTTATATCCAAAATCACAACTTTGTTGCTATCCATCTGAATAGTAGCCATATACTTCAAATCTTGCTTGTTCCAAGCCAACCTTAACAAAGGGGTGTCGGGTTGAGGACTTTCATAAATAATCGTGGAATGTTCTTTGTCCCTCAAATCGAAAATCCTGACGGACCCATCGGCGGAAACGGACGCAAAAACTCTAGCTTCACCCCAAGCAATGTCGTAAACCTCTTTGTCATGAGCGATCAATTGGGTCTCGACGACGCTCTTTTCGATGTCCCAAATGGTGCATGTTGTGTCGATGCTGGAGGTCCCGATTCTCTTGGGTTCAACATCGTTCCAATCGAAGGAAGTTAAAGGGGCACAAAACTCGCTGGTTTTGCTGTTGTTGAGAACAGAGAGGGGTTCAATGGAAGACTCTCGAACTTCCCAGAGCCGAAGGTAGTCGCCGGAAGAAGCGAGGAGCTCGGAAGAAGACGACGACGAAGAGGAGGATTTACGATTGGGCTGGAACATGAGCTTTGTGGGCGGGTATGGGTGGTCGAAGGAAAAGGTCGGGTGGGTTTTGACGGAAAGCGTGTCTGGATCAAAGGAGATTATGTCGACTCTGTTGCTGTAGTCTTCGACGAAACTGCCGAGAGCGATGCGTTGATGGTTGAGATTCGTGGGGGAGGGCGCGGGAGATAAGGCCATGGCGTAAACTGTGTAGGGAGATTCGTAGGTAACCGAGTTATCGGATCTCAGGTGGGATTCTTGAGTAGAATTCTCCATGTTCTTCTCCTTCGACGAGCTCGGGGGAAGTTAGGGACAGAATTTAGGGTTTATAGGGGAAGTTCCGTTTTTCTAATTGGAGTTTCCAGGCAAGTGCTGCAATTCAATTCACACATCGACTTATAATAATATGTTGTTTAAAGAATGTTTGATTTTTCATTTAGAATTGAGGCTTTGGTCAACCCATAGCCATGGACTTTGACTGGTCAAAAAGAATAATAAAAAACATAGGCTTTGTACATTTCTCCCAATTCAGTCCATCCATTGTATATTGTAATTAGGAGTATAAAAAATTGATCTTGATACGAAAATCTGACTAAAACTAGGTCGAGTCTGAATTGGTTATGGCTCGAAGTAATGATGATTTGAATTCGATTTGGTGTTGATTCGAACTCGAATAAAATTTGATGGTTTTAGATCTGAACTCGACCTAAACTCGGTTTGAATTCAATATTGTGATAACCAGACCCGACTTGATATGGATCGAACTCGAAATGAACCTAGTCAATATCTGACATAACCTTACTTGAAATGTACGAATATTCAATTTTATCTGACCTGTTATCAACCCTACATATTGTTGATCTGACATATAAATTGACCCGAGTGCAAAGGAGTAGAGTAAGTGATACCTTTTGTATTCAGTTTAACCTCAAAACTCTTAATTGCTTTGGAGGAAAATTACTCACCCAATCAAAAATTCATTTTTTATATACCAAAACTTTTAATTATTTCGAAGAGAAATTAACCACTCAATACAAAATTTAATTTTTATTTTTTTATTTTAACCATATACGTTAAACCCGATAACCATAAATCTTATATTCTAAACTTTAAGCCCCAAATTCTATAGCCTTAAAAACATATTATAATCATTATCATCGTTATTATTATTAAACTAAAAATGTTGTTATTCATATATTATTATTAAAATAATAAATATAATTTATTATTGTTTGCTTGTTAATTTGTTATTATTTTTAGTGTCATTATTATTAAACATAAATAGATTATTTATTGTTAAAATAAAATTACAAAATTACATTTTACAAATTATAAAAGTATAAAAATTAAAATCGGAGCTATCATTTGTATCCTGGTTTCCAATGGACCAAGAGGATAGCAGGGTGATGAAATATTGGTTTGTGGGTCCAATGAATGCCATTATGTCGAAATATTACGGGCTTGGGCTAATAATCTTAAATAGCAGGGGAGAATGATTTCTTCTTCAAAACCCGTGTGTGACTTAAACGTTAACGAGAGGTTAATTTGACACGATAAAAAATATAAATTACTTAAATAGTCTTTAAATTATTATTTTATTTTTATTTTAATCATTAAAATAAAAATAATTTGTATAATTACACATTTAATTATTATATTTATATTTTTTTATTTCTTCTTCCCTCAACCATCTTCCATATTCTTCTTCATCTAACTTAATCCCTAATTTTCTACTATATTAATCTCCAATTCACACTGTATATTTTTGGACTAGATGGTAAATATTAATCCTCATTATTATTTGATTGGTTATTATTTCTTGCTTTAACTTATGCCCTGTAATTTTATTTTCTTTTAATTTAGTCCCATTTTGCTTTGTTATCTAATTTCATGTACTTTTAATTATACCTTTAAATTTTGCTTTATTTCAATTCTGTCATTAATTTAAATCTAACTTTGCTTTAATTTGTGCGATTAATTTACATCCATTTATAGTTTCATCCTTAGTTTAATAATTTGTTTCAAATCATGCACTGTAATTTTATGTTTACAATTAAATCCTTGTGATTACTTTAAACTATTTAAATACACCATTTATAAGGCCCAGTTCACTTCTCAATAACACATGGTAGTGTTCTTTATTTCGGAAATTATAGGGATAATGGTTCTAACCGATTGGATCACGACTTCTTTGTTGATTCGAAATAAATGAATATCCTCCATTATTGAATAAAATTAAGGGTAAACTAATCGAATTGTGTGAATTGGGGATTAATATAGTAGAAATTTAGGGATTGGAATAGATGAAGAATAATATGGAAGATGGTGGAGGGGAGAAGAAATAAAAAATTGTAAATATAGAGGATTAAATGTGTAATTATACAAATTCTTTTTATATTGGTGGTCAAAATAGGAGTGAAGTAATAGTTTAAGGACTATCTAGGTAATTTATCCTTCTTTTTATTATGCCAGATCAACCTCCCATTAACGTTTAACGAAAAAACATGTCACAGTGATCATAAATTTACATATCGAAAATGTAAGTACTACAATAGTCGAATTTAAAAATTGGTGACCAAAAGTGTACAAACCCTAAACATAAGTGATCATCCCAATAGTTTACCCCCTAATAATTTTAGAAATGGTTGAACTCGAGGAACCGTCCCAATAAAAAAAGAAAATATTATTTTTCTAAAAAATCCGTATTTGAGTAACTTTATCTACATAATGTGCATTAGTTTTATAACTCTATATTATAGGACTACATTAGAATGATAAATAAAATATTACTCCCTTCGTCCCACCAAAACGTCTATTGTTGCTTTTTACGTAGTTTTAAAAAAAATTGTATAAAAAAGATGATGTAAAATAATTAAAACGTCAATTTTATCCTTAAAAAGTTAAATTTTATTTTGTTGGGAAACTAAAAAAAGGGTATAAAGGGAAATATGCCTTTTAAAAGTTTTTGATTTTTTTCAATGAGACATTTTAAGTGAGACAATTTTAAAACACAAAAATGATATATTGAATGGGACAGAGGGAGTATATTATTAGCGTGATTCGAAGGACATTAAGATGGTATTAATAATTGGGTAAAATGCCTAAATCATCACTCAATTTTGCTCCATGGCCTATTTTGGTCACTGAACTTTAAAAACGACCAATTTACTCACTAAACTGTATATATTGACCTATTTTGGTCACTCTTCCGTTAAATAATTAACGATGTTATGACATGACACACAGAATCAAAATGATGGCTTTTTGAGAAAACCTAATTTGCATCGAAACGACTCGTTTTATATCCTTGTAAAACATTTTTTAGGTGAATTAAAACCCTAGCCGCGTGTGAAGCTTCACCTTTTCTTTCTCGGATCTTCGACTGTGAATTAGGGTTCTCTGTTTCGATTGATTCGCAAAGCAAGGAGGCCCCTGTTTCAATCATCGTCAAGTTGCAGAAAAGGTAATTGAATCCCTTATTTATAATCTGGTTTCTCTTGGTATGGAAATTCAATTTGCTTTCAATCTGAAATTCTAATTCTTATTATTATTTTTTCTTGTTTCGTAATTTTAAACCTAAGTTCAGTTTCTGCGTTAGGTTTACATTCGGATATAGCTTCATGCTTGTAGCAATGTTTCTCTCGCTAAAAAAGAAAGTGTTTTTGTTTTATTTTGTTTTGAAAATAATGTCTTCCGCGTGGAGTTTTATAAAACCCGTGTTTTATTTAAAAATGGAGTCGTCACCGGCCACTTAGGTAGGTCGGACACCGTAAAAAACAAGAGATTTTAAATTGATGGGTTCGGGAGTCGGTTACGGATGGGGAAGGATTAGCACCCCACACCGCCCAAAATTGGTACTTTAATAATTACCGCTTTATTAATATTAGACTTTCCGGATTAAAGTGACGATTAAATTAAAATTTGGTTATAAGTGCGAGTAGATTTTAAAGGCCCCGTTATTCGAGAGTAAACGCCCAACCACTATCACTACGCCTGATACTGGCCCCGTTTACGCTCGAATAAAAGGGCACCGCATTGACAAAATATATGTTCGTTATGCAAACTTAAAAAAAACATGGCAAATATAAATAAATACATTGCGATAAAAATATGAATAAATACTAACATAATACAATACTAATATAACATAAATAAAATATTAATCTAAAACATACATACATAACTATTAATTTAACACATAAATAAAAACAAATCTAACATAAATAAAATACTAATCTAAAATATACATACATAAATATTAATCTAACTCATAAATATTAATATAAAACATAAATTTAAAACATAATAAATACTAATCTAAAACATAAATAAACATACAAACTAAAAACACAATTTTAAATTAACTACTACTTCATTAAATAATAAAAATTACAACATAAATAAAAAAGGAAAGAAAATATACCTAACTAGGAGTTCGAATGACGAACCCCGACTGAACCCCACCGAGATCTACCACAACCTCTCCAAAAAATTAACTAGATCGGATCCAAAATAGGACCCCGATCGAACCGGTTAGGACCGAGGACACTGCCCCGGTCCTTGGCTACCTGAGAGCCAAGCTCTCTTATTTGGGCAAAGCCTTGGCCGATTCATTTGCTTCTCTTCAATTTCCAATTCCAATTGCCCCCCACCCCCATGCCTTTATATAGGCAATTGGGTGGTTGAAGGGGGTGACGTGGACCACCCAAAAACCACATAAATTCCTTTTTTTAATTATTATTATTTTATTATTATTTTTCATTTTATTTTTTTATTAATTTTATATTAATAGTATTACTATTACAACAATACTAAAAATACTAAAACCCGGACAAAAATGAGTGATTACAGTTGCCCCTCTTTGCTTGTTCTTGTGAAACGAGAACAAAGCAAAGATCAAAATCACTCATTTTTGTCTTATCTGGCTGAACTTCTCTCCTTTTGACGCGTGTCTTCCTTCTTTGGTAGATCTTTTTTCTCTTCGGCGTAGGTCTTTTTTCTTGACTTGATTGATCTACCTTGACACTTTAGGGAAACAAAGCCTTCAAAATGGGAGTTGTTTGTTGGGGAAGCCAAACCGAGTTCCACTTGCTACATTATTGATAATAAGCTAATACCTAAGGAGAGTTCGACCCAGCTGCAACACCGACGAAGAGACAGGGTCTACAAAATTCGATTCAGCTGGAACACTGACGAGGAGGCAAGACCGATAGGTGAAAGTTCTAATGTCTGATCCAGCTACAACTCTGACGAAGAGGCAAAATCAGAAAACTGACAATTTTTCTCTTTTTTTCTCTCTTTTTTTTGTTTCTTTTTTCTCTGCTTTTGTTTCTTTTTTCATATTTTTTTCTTTTTTCTCTCTTTTCTTTTTTTCTTTTTTGATTTTTTTCTTACAACATTGATAAAACTTGAAAGTTGGTGAATTTTGACCAAGCTACAACACCGACGAAAAGGCATGGTCTAAAGTTAGTGAATTTGGTCTAGCTACAACACCGACGAAGAGGCAAGACCGGAAGTTAGTAAATTAGGTTCAGCTACAACACCGACGAAGAGGCAGAACCGAAAGTTAGATTTGACCAAGCTACAACACCGACGAAGAGGCAAGGTCTGAAGATTTGATCCAGCTACGACACCGACGAAGAGGCATGATCGGATAGTTGTTCTTTTTTGTGATCAAGCTACGACTCTGACAAAGAGACATGATCAGAATTTGGTTGAAAGCTCATTTTTTCATTTTTTGTTTTTTTCATTTTCATTTTCTTTTTTTTCTTTTTTTCTCTCTTTTTTTTTGATTTGTTTTCTAGCTACAACATTAATAAAGAAAACTTGAAAATCAGTAAAGTTGGATCTATCAACGGAGAAACAGAAATATTAACTGGAACCCTACTACACCATCAGCGGATAAGTAGGACAAAGAACAATCGGGACCTAGCCACTCCATCAGCGGAGGATCTGGATCGGATAATGACGACAGGAACCGGCTACACCATCAGCGGAGAGCAGGATCTGAGGGCGACGGCAGCTTGGACCCGGCCACTCCATCAGCGGAGGACTGGATTGGACAATGATGACCTGGAACCGGATACACCATCAGTGAAGAGCAGGATCTGAGGGCGACGAGAGCTTGGACCCGGCCACTCTATCAGCGGATGACTGGATTGGACAATGACGACCTGGAACCGGCTACACCATCAGCGGAGAGCAAGATTTGAGGACGACGGGAGCTTGGACCCAGCCACTCCATCAGCGGAGGACTGGTTTGGATAATGACGACCTGGAACCGGCTACACCATCAGAGAAGAGCAGGATATGAGGATGACGGGAGCTTGGGCCTAGCCACTTCATCAACAGAGGACTAGTTCGAATAATGACGACCTATAATCGGCTACACCATCAGCGGATAGCAGGATCAGAGAACGACTACAGCTTGGACCTAGCAACTCAATCAGCGGAGAGCAAGATTTGATAATGACGACCTGGAACCGGCTACACCATCAGCGGAGAGCAGGATCAGAGGACGACGATAGCTTGTACCTAGCAACTCCATCAGTGGAGAGCAAGATTTGATAATGACGACCTAAAACCGGCTACACCATCAACAGAGAGCAGGATCAAAGGACGACGATAGCTTGTACCTAGCAACTCCATCAGCGGAGAGCAATATTTGATAATGACGACCTAAAACTGGCTACACCATCAGCAGAGAGCAGGATCTGAGGACGACGGGAGCTTGGACCCGGCCACTCCATCAGCGGAGGACTGGATTGGATAATGACGACCTGGAACCGGCTACACCATCAGCGGAGAGCAAGATCTAAGGACGACGATAGCTTGGACCCGACCACTCCATCAGCGGAGGACTGGATTGGATAATGACGACCTAAAACCGGCTACACCATCAGCGAAGAGCATGATCTGAGGGCGACGATAGCTTGTACCTAGCCACTTCATCAGCGGAGGATTGGATAATATGACGACCTGGAATCGGCTACACCATCAGCAGAGAGCAGGATCTGAGGACGACGGGAGCTTGGAGCCGGCCACTCCATCAGCGGAGAGACTAGATCGGGCGATGAAAGTTGATAAATTTTCTTTTGAATTTTCTCATTTTTGATTTTTTCTATTTTTTCTATTTTTGATTTTTTTTTAATTTTTTATATTTTTTTCAATTCTATTTTTTGACAATTTTCTTTTTTCTTGAACAATACAAAGAAGTAAGACTCGAGAAAAAAATAGGTATGGTTGCACCGTCAGCAGACAAACAAGACCTGAATAAAAATTCGATTTGCTTGGGGAAAGATTCGGATCTGTTGCACCATCAACGGAGAAACGAGATTTTCAGGATGTCTATATTGTTGCACCATCAGCGGTAAAGCAGAATTTGGAAATTGTTGGCCTATCAACAATGACGAAGGCAAGATTTAGAAAAGTCTACTTCAGCTGCTCTACTGGCGGAGAGGTATAACCTAAAATGGAAAAAAAACATTAATCAGTAAATGTTCACAAAATTTGCCACTGTTACCTTTTATTGATGTTTCAGCATCTCTTTGTGTTTGGCCTTCTCTAAGACTAAAGTTGGTTGTCGTGTTGTTGCCCCCATGGCTGAGGATGTTCGGTCTCTTTTTGAACCTGTTTATATGTACAAGCAAGATTGCATGAATGTATCTAATTTTATGTCTAAATGCATGTGTCTACCCTAAATGCATGGTGATTTTGGTGTATACATTAAACATAGATGTATGACGTATGCAAAAATGATGAATGCAACTAAATGCATGAATGTGATATGATTTTTCTGGCCCTCAAAGGGATGTCCCTGACGTCTCACTGGTCCTGTCAGGATCTTGGTCTTTTGCATATGACGGTGCCCTAACCTCTTCTTGGGTTTGATCATCCATCTGGGTGCATGCCCCAACATTTTGTTCGTTCTTATACCATCGTCTGAAATTGCTCTTGAAGTTGACACTTTGAGTGCTGATTATGTTGCCCCCTAAGTTGGGTTCATAAATTGTGTGTTGGTTCATGGCAGCTCATTATTGTTATTTTTTTAGATTATGTGCAGTTTTGCAGACTGTGGTCAAGGATGCAAAAGTTTGACTCGGCAATGAAGGCTGAACCTTGGCAAAGAATGCCCCTAGACTGAGGCCTTATTAGAGGCACAATATTTGCAAAAGATGTGGAGGGTGCTTTTGGACATGCCCCAATATCAGGCTCTTGTAGAGGTTCTACAAAGTGCTAGGTTGACCAACTTTATTGTATCTAATGGGGTAACTCGGGGACCGACTTTAAAATTTTCAAAATATATGCGTAAATGCAAAATGCATGTCTTAGATGCGAAACTACTGATTCAAAAATGGTTATCGTGGTTCAACTTCCGAACTTACGGGATTTATTTGCAACTTTGAATATTGTCTTGATATCTAGAGTGCTAGATTTTCTCCCGATGATAATTTTTCAAATTGAGAGCCATTCGTGAATCAGCATTTCATGATGGTAAAAGTGCAAAAATTAAAGTGTTATAATATGCCATGCAGTGAATGCCAAAATGAACCGATATGATGTGATCACAAAAATGGGTCAATTTAAAATTAGGGTAAAAATGAAAAAAATTTGATCGGGTAAACCACTTGAACCAATACCCCAATGTAATGCAAATGCAATGATGTATGCAAAAAAGGGTAAAACAAAAAAGAAAACGAGTTAGTACCGAATAAGATCAACAACATATAAATAGAAGAATAATTTAGATAAGGTAAACAAACAAAACAACCCTACTTACATCCCGTCTAAAACACCTAGGTTATCCGCATGGCTCTAAAAGGGTGGGTTTCTATATGTTCTCTACATGCAGTTTTGGTGCTAAGAGGTACCCGAATTGTCCTTGCTGTCCTCTACTAAGAGTAGCAAGGTCCCCGATCATCACCCATTATAGGCTCCTTTCAACCGGGTTCAATTCAGGGGGACCCATTCGCTTATGCCTGCACGAATGAACGATATCCTTACGAAAGCATAAGGTGCTCGAGCCCCGAAGGTACTTGTTAGGCCTACATGGGAGAACGATATCTCCACGAAAGCATTAGCATTTTCCCCCACTTAAAAAACGGGTTTATATGTCATATTTTAAATGCGTTAAAATAAACGCGCAATTATAACCGAATATTAGTTTAATAGTCACTTTAATCCAGAATTTCTGATATTAATAAAGCGGTAATTATTTGAAAAAAACTCGACTCTCATTTGTTTTTGAAAAACAAAAATGTCCCCAGCGGAGTCGCCATCTGTAGCGATGTCCCTCTCGCTAAAAAAGAAAGTATTTTTTGTTTTATTTTGTTTTGAAAATAATATCTTCCGCGTGGAGTTTTATAAAACCCGTGTTTTATTTAAAAATGGAGTCGCCACCGGCCACTTAGGTAGGCTGAACACCGTAAAAAACCAGAGATTTTAAATTGATGGGTTCGGGAGTCGGTTACGGATGGGGAAGGATTAGCACCCCCACACCGCCCAAAATTGGTACTTTAATAATTACCGCTTTATTAATGTTAGACTTTCCGAATTAAAGTAACGATTAAATTAAAATTTGGTTATAAGTGCGAGTAGATTTTAAAGGCCCCGTTATTCGAGAGTAAACGCCCAACCACTATCACTACGCCTGATACTGGCCCCGTTTACGCTCGAATAAAAGGACACCACATTGACAAAATATATGTTCGTTATGCAAACTTAAAAAAACATGATACAAATAAAATATAAATAAATACATTGCGATAAAAATATGAATAAATACTAACATAATACAATACTAATATAACATAAATAAAATACTAATCTAAAACATACATACATAACTATTAATTTAACACATAAATAAAAACAAATCTAACATAAATAAAATACTAATATAAAACATACATACATAAATATTAATCTAACTCATAAATATTAATATAAAACATAAATTTAAAACATAATAAATATTAATCTAAAACATAAATAAACATACAAACTAAAAACACAATTTTAAATTAACTACTACTTCATTAAATCATAAAAATTACAACATAAATAAAAAAGGAAAGAAAATATACATAACTAGGAGTTCGAATGACGAACCCCGACTGAACCCCACCGAGATCTACCACGACCTCTCCAAAAAATTAACTAGATCGGATCCAAAATAAGACCCCGATCGAACTGTTTAGGACCGAGGACACAGCCCCGGTCCTTGGCTACCCGAGAGCCAAGCTCTCTTATTTGGGCAAAGCCTTGGCCGATTCATTTGCTTCTCTTCAATTTCCAATTCCAATTGCCCCACCCCATGCCTTTATATAGGCAATTGCGTGGTTGAAGGGGGTGACGTGGACCACCCAAAAACCACATAATTTTTTATTATTATTATTATTATTTATTATTATTTATTATTTTTTTATTAATTGAAAAAAGGAGGCAGCACCCGAGGTTGTGGTGCCGGAGAATAAGAAACATATATTGGGTTATGGGATTGCCAGAAAGGGAGTTAAGTTGTCATGGTACCTGGAGAAGCGGAATATAGATGTTGAAGAGGGGAATGACAATGATAGGTCGTAGGTCTAAGATAGTGCAAAAGGTTATGGGAAGAAAAATCGAGAAGAAGACGATAGAAGGATAAGAAATTAAGATTTTTGTTTATTTTAAATCCTAAATGTCAACCAAATGTTAAAAAAATTGCGTTACAACCAAATATTAATAAAATAAACATCATCGGGCTGATAATAAAAAAATAGAGGAGTCACAAAAATATGTCAATATATAAAGTTAAATGAGTAAATTAATCGTTTTAAATTTTTTTGATTAAAATAAGTCAAAGAGTAAAATTCAGTGATAATTTAAATATTTTATTTTAATAATTTAAATTTTTTAGGTGATTTGAATTTACGAGGCGAGAGATAAGAGGATAAAGAAGGTATGTCAAAAGTGTCAAATGCCACGTTAGAAAGACTAAATTGGTTGTGAGATTGAGATTGTGGTGTCTCTCTTGGCTTTATCTAGAGAGAGCGAGAGGTCCCTACCATGTGAAGTCCAAACCTCTCGGGAACTAAACTGAAAAAAAAAAATTGTAGGAATTAAATTGAAAAAAATAAAATTGTAGGAACTAAAATGAAATAGAAATTTTTAAAAATTATCCCTTTAAGTGAAACACACCGTTTAATGATTAATCATATAATCAGTGGACTATAATTTTATTGTTTCTGTAATTTTAATTTCCTTTCCATTGGGTTATTGTTAATTTTACAACATGGATAGGGACTAAAATGAAAATTTTCAGAATGTAATAAAATTATATGTGTCAAATTCTTATGAATAATGATATTTTTTGTAGAGGAAAATTAAAATTCAAATTCAAAGTCAAAGATTTAAAATTTCCGATAGAATTCAAAAATTTAAAAATTAAAGTTTGTTCGAAATGAAAACAGTGACAATTCACCTTTAGCTCCTTGCTAGTGCGTAGATATAAAAAAAATCACCTTAATCGAACAACCAAACACAAAATTATTACCTTTCAAAGTATTACAATTGGAATATAGTTAAAAAATAATATGATTTTATTCATCTAAAACTGAATTTAAGAAATAATTAAAAAAATCATTTTAATTTCTATAATTTTATATTTTATTTTAATCTCAAAATAAAAAATAGTCCAAAATACCAACGATAGTCGTCGATTCACGATCAACGGGATTAGTTTAAGTGGTATGTAGGTTGGTATCACTTAAGTAGGCCTCGAATTTAAGGCTCTCTATATATAGAAAATCCTCACTAGGAGATATATCAACCAAAACTAAGTTGCGAGGCGAATTACTTCGAATTAATCAGGATAAAGTCCTAAAAAAACTGAAGGCAACAAAAAATGATTCTCGATATTTTTAAAACTTTTAAAATTGATTTTCCTCAAATAATCCCGTTCTTATCCTTCCATTACTTCCACGATAAAATGGAATAATTCTTCTGCAATGGTCTCTTTTATGCATCACCATCATCTGAGCTTTTCAGGAGCATATTGGAATGTAACCATTGGAGATACCCCACGAGTAAAAGTAATAAAGGCTTAATATTTAATTTTTAAATATATATTTGTAATCAATTCAATATATACATATATACCTTCATTTCTTTTTGCAATTTACTCTTAAATTATCATTTTCAATTTTGTTTTCTTTAATATATATATATATATATATCCCTTTATACTTTAATTTTTTAATGTATCTTATAAGTTATTCTTATTTTTTCATTTTATACCATGTCACTTTATTTTAATGTTAATTTTTTAAATATACAATGACAAAAAAACATTTTTTTATAGTAAAGTAGCTGAAATGAATTTTTGGGTATAGTTTAAGAACTAAAATAAATTATTATTTTTTATAATTAAGTCTTATAAAATTATTTTTTACAATTAAATTTTAAAAATTAATTTTTTTTATAGGTCGGGTTTACGGTGATTATTTTGATCGGGTTTTGGTGGGCCAAAAACCCGACTTATGTACATCCCTAATTATACCTATTTATTGATTAATTTAATATTATAATTATCGGTATTTGGTAAATTGATAATTGTTAGTGTATATGATGGCTCAGCATATATGAAATGGACATTAATTTCCATAAGCTAGCTAGCATATACAGCAAAAGATCATGTATATACATATATATTGCGTAGACGTAATTAGTATATGTTTAATACAGAATAATCGTGTTATTTATCAACTCAGTCGTACAATGATCCCACTCCCCACATACATACCCTGATTGTTCATGTGAGAACGGTCCACCCACCACATTTCCCTAAAACTCTCATCTTCAGCGGCAAGGACTGAACATTAATTTTACGTATAACTATGCAGTATATACTTCTCCACCATATAGTAAAATTTAACTAATTTAAAGGAGAGGAAAAAAAGCTATAAAGTTTGTCATCATTTCATGATGACGATGATGACTAGGAAATGCAGCAAGCGTTGGGATTTTCATCGCTGAAGAGCTGAGGAGCAGGCGGCATTCGCTCGATCACGTAAAGGGGCTGGTAATAGTAAACCATTCTCTTCATGGTTTCCTCCTCGTTATTCATATCATTGCTGCCATTGTTCCCTTCTGCTGCTTCTTCTTTCTTCTCCTCTTCCTTGTTTTCACCGCCTTCTTTTTTCTCTGTTTCTTCCGGCGGATTTTCTTCTTCTTTTTTCTCTGCGTTTTCTTCCGGTTTGGCTTCTTCCGCCGGCTTCTCTTCCCCCTCTTTCTTCTCTTCTTGTTTCTCCGGTTCAGGTTGAGGCTCAGGCTCAGGCTCCGGTTGAGGCACGATCCTCGCCTGCTTTTTCGTGCGTCTGTATACATAATCCACTAGCTTGTTTGCATCGATGGTCCCCGTCACTATAACTTTCCCGGTGCTATGCTCTGTTACCGCACTCTGTACGCCTGTAACATCAACCATCCCTAATTAATTAATTAATTAATTCTAAGTATGTAATACCAAAGATCCAAAAGCATATAAATCGTAATTGCTTGTCACGTTGGTAAGGCCCCACCGCCATTGTCGGCTTTACATGGGATTCCTTTTCTTTGTCTTCACCATCTCCCATGCAGTTGGTCAATCACACTCACAAATTATCGTCTAGCTTTTTGCTGGCTAAGTGGCCAAAGGATACTGTTCTTAAATTGGTATGGAAGCAAGTGAATATGCAAGCAATAATACCCAACCAACTGCTATTATATTATACCTCTCATTTTTAGTATCTTTCTCTTGAGCTGCTCGGCACAGGCTTGGCAATGCATGTCTACGTTCAGCTCCACGGTTTCTACTCCACTCGCCTGGAATATTAACCGAATCAGTACCGTTAATGAGTATTGTTTTGTTGGGGGTGAAATACTGAAATTAATTATAAGGCGTTGGGTGAGAGTGAGACCTGTGAAGCGACTACTTCCGGTATAGGTTCACCCTCGGCTGCAGGCAAAGGGGAGAGTACTTTAGCTCTTCTCTTGGTTTTCTTCATGATTTTAGTACATACTGCTTGGGGTTCGATTAGTCCCTTTATTGTCACTTGGTTTTGAGTCATATCGATCACCACTCCTTCCACACCTGTTAACCATTTGAGTATATTTTCATTTGTTACAAAATAGAGATTAATATATACATATATATACACCAATTAATCGATATGGATTAACATAATAATTACCTCTAATCTTCATGATGGATTTCTCAATCTTCTTTGCACATCCCACACAATGCAAGTCCACATACAAGACAAAAGGAGGCGGCGGCGGCGGTGGCTCATCTTTCTTATCTTCCGCCGGCTTCTCCTCTGCTTTCTCTTCCTTTTTCTCTTCTGGTTGAGCCTCTGCCGGTGGTTGCTCCTGCTTGGTTTCCTCACCCATTTCCTCTATGAATTAACTTAAACAAAGTCAGGTAGAGGGATGGTATTTACTATTTAGTTAAGCAGTAGTCGTAGAGTAGTTTTTATATAGAAGAGAGTGAGATGGTAATGGGATGGACGGTGGGGTTAATAGCATATAAAAGCAAACAATGCGATTCCACAGCACATGTAGTGCCACTTAGCATACAAAGAACCTCTTTGTTTAATATTTCTTTTGGAAATCTTTCCAATCTCCAAGGCACAAGATGTTGAGGAAAATGAAGAAACCAGTGGAGCAGAGTTGGCAGATTTATAGAGGATTGGGGTGGAACTTGAAAGCGGCCTAAAGGCTAAAGGATTGATGTGGAAACGTTAACTAAATTCATGACGGTGTTGACTAATCTAAATCGATCTGTATCATTTATATTTTCTTCGAATTTAAACTCAAAACTTAATACTTGTTATTTATCATTTGGACCAACCCTTGATTGATTGTGAATTTTTCAATTTCCTTTGAGGCGTGTTGAATCCTGTTTGGACAACTTGGAAATTTACCCTGGATTCTTTGGTGGGGTGTGATTAAGTCCGCCAGATCACATGCTTTGTCAGCTACTTAAACCTTTCTCTTTCTTACACGTTTGCTCCAATGATGATGATCCACCTTATCGATCCTTAGGAAAAACTTTTTTATTATTTCAAAAACTTTAACTTTGTATGCAACTTTAACTTCATTTATGTCCGGCAAATTATACCGGATATCAATAAATTTTAGGCGTTGTAATTTTTATATTATTGAATTTTTAATTTGTTTAATTATAAAAATGAATTTTTATTTTGATTTTAATATATCATTGAGTCGTTAAGTTAACAATCACGTGATGACATAGATGGTAATTGTCGACATGGATGCTGAACGAAAACGTTGTTTTGGTGGGACTATTATGATACTCAAAACGACGTCATTTTAGACACTGAACTTTAGGGGTGTATCGATTTTACCATTAAACTTTAAAACGATTTTATTTTACCGTTGAACACTCTTACCACCGTTTTTGGCCAATTACCACCCGTCACTGGTCACTATTTGTGAAAAAATCAATATCAAACGCATGTCACTTTTTTTTTTCACCGGATTGATTTTCTATGAAACTCACTCAAAATCGATAAAAATTTGTCAAAAGTTCTGACATGCTAATACTTGGATCTCCTCCGATGGCCGCCCGATGAGACTAGTTTTGAGGTATGTTGTTCGTCTTTTCAAAAGAATGATTTTCACCTTCGAATTTTCAAACAAACACCCCAAACCCTCAAATTTGAGAAAGCCTTCAAAAATGGTACTTTTTGTTTAATTTCATCGATTTTAAGTGAGTTTCATGTAAAACCAATTTTAGGAGAAAAAAGAGGAGTAAAATACGAATGTTTTAATCTCGATCTGGTTTCGAATGATGACCGGTGACGGGCGATAATTTACCGGAAGCGACGATCAGATTTTTCAATATCTAAAATAGAATCTTTTTAAAATTTAGTGACGAATCTATACACCAATACTACATCGTTTTGCACCATTCAGCCTCCATGTCGTCACCGAGACGAAAAAAGTTGTTCATGCCATTATTCCACTTCAGTTTTAATGATCCAACGCTTACATTAAACTAAATTGAAAGTTTAGTGATATTTGATATAATTTATTTTATAAAAATGATAGTGATTAAGTATTCTTGAAACATAGTTCTTTGGTTTTCCACCTACCGAGGGAGAATGGTCCTATGAGTTCAAATGTTTGGTAAGTTAGGGGGTAGCATTAGTTTTTGTCGGATGAATGATCCATGTAGCCTACTGATCACGAAAGCTCTGAGTAACTGTTAGCCTAGCTTTCGGTTGGATACGCATGGAGGACAAGACAACGTCCACTCATTTCACCTTTTTTGTTTTGGACGTTTTAACTGCTTCAATTTTTGTCTCCTTTTGCGTTAAATTACCATTCCTCGTCTTACTTCATTTTACGTTTTTCTCTTATGCCAAAGATAAAAACAGCACAAATTGCTAAACATGCACGTATGTCGTGTCATGTTTTTTAAATATACGATTGCTTACATAGTATTTTTGTATTGTATTCAAAAATAGTTTTATCTAGTGAGTGGTTTATGTTACGCATACAAGTGAATCATGAAGATATCAATAACCAATATTTGATCTAATGAGATAAACATTATGTCAAGAATAAGGTTCGAATTTTAAGGTTTAGGGTTTAAGATGGCAGGAGATTAACATACAGTGTATGTCTTTTTCTGTTAACGATGTAAGTGAAAGAAATTGAATTCATAGAGTTTATTTTATAACAACATTTATAATATTCGATTTAATTTAATCGATTTGTGGATCAAATACATCAGTTGTTATACCAAAAATAAATCACGAAGATAAGATGTATACCATACAGGATAAAAAAGGAAAAAAGAAAGTTGGGATGGATGAAACGTGGGATTGAAAAATGTATCAAGTTTTTGCGTGTAAAGATATGTATTAGAAAGTTGATATCACATGGGATGCTGACCTTGAAACTACAAACCTTTGTCTTCCTTTTTCAATTTCTTGTCCACTTCCATTCCTTCTTTCTTAAGTTTCCAAAAAGGCTCTTATACATGATTCACCCTGTCCTAAAAATAAAAAAGATATCGTAAATACAGCATAATTTGTTGATCAACTAAGTTAAATCCTGATTTTAAACCACACTCTTTCCAAGTTTTACCATTGGTTATGTAGTTACCAAGGACTTAAATTGCAGTTATGGACGTATTTTCAGTCGCAGTGTTGTATTATATTGTGAACATAACATATATTATTGCGATCACTACTAACTGTTATTTTTTACAATAATAATTTTAAACGATCGTTATTGTAATAACATGATTATTGTAATAACGATCGTTATTTGAATCCCTTATAGCTATGATCCTTCGAGGTTCCAATCTGTCAAAATCAAAAACCAAAACACAAGAAAAGTAAAAGCCTAACCTACTACACATTGGTGCTATGTTGGGGTGGTGTTCCATATTGGATAGATGAAAGAAAGTCTACTAAAAAAGGGTGGGCATTTAAGAAAGTGAAGCCCCAACTTGCATTTATGGTAACACGTGGGATTGACTCAGCAAATACTTGGGACAACAAACCATAAACAGCACCCAGTTCTTACTCTTGTTCCTTTTCTGCTTCAAATTTAATCTTACCCAATTTCACCCAACAAACATATCTGCCAACTGATGCAATGTTCTGCCAGGAAAAATCAATATATAAATTTGGGTATCATGCAGTTTGAACTAGTGTTTAATAATAATTATTATTTAAATTCAATCATAATATATATTAATATTAGTTTATAAATAATAATAAAAGAATTTCTTATATTTTAATAGCTTCAGATGGTGAACCCAATAAGTGATTTCAGTGGAAAACGGATAATATTTGTTCTAGAGTTTCGGGTTCAAATTACTTTGTCTGCAAGATGTGTGTGCATTGTCAAAGAATTAAGAATATATATGAACAAATACTACCTTATAATCACCTTAAGAGATTAACCTTATTTCTTGGAAGAAAAACCCCTTTTTTGAAGGAAACTCAATAGAAATAAGACTAATCTCTTCGTGAACATGTCTGTGGTTCAGGTCAAGAGACAAAAAATTTATTATTTGAAGTTTTTTTAACGGTCTTAAAGTGATTATAAATTAAAAAATAACTTGAGATAAGGATGGAGCTAAAATTTGGGTTTGAGATGGCAAAACATAAATGTTTGAAAATAGAGACAAATTCATAAAAATCACTTTTTAATATATATATATATATAGGGGAGAAATGTGGGGAAAAAATTAGGGGGTGGGGGGATAATTTTCCCTCCCAAGTCCATATAGCTCAGTCACTGACTTGAGACAATAATAAAATTGTTCTTTTTTCATATGAAAATATATACTTCATTGTCGGTCTCTATAAATTTAAACATTTTAAAAGACCTCTCCAACAATAATGTTAACTTCTGTCACCATATATCTCTTTTACGATAGTCTTTAACGTATTTTTTTTTAAATCTATTTTTTTCAAAGAAAAAATAATATCCTTTTATCCTATAAAATTTGTCCCTTTTGCGTTTTAAAATTGTTCCACTGAAATTATCTTATTAAAAAACTCAAAGATTTTTAATAGGCACGTTTTCTTTTCTACAATTTTTTAAATTTTTTTAACAAAATAATCTTTAACTTTTAAAGGTAAAATTATTATTTTAATAATTTTACAACACATCTTTTATACAATTTTTTAAAACTACGTAAAAAAAATTAACAAAGAATAATTTTTGAGAGACCGGAAGAAGTAAACTTTTAACAAATTCATTACCAAGGTATCAAAAAGTACGTGGAAATAAAGTAATAATTGAGAATAATTGAAGTTAAAAAGGGATGTGTTTGTCGTCCCAACTAATGTTAGCTTGGGCGGTTTGTAGAATCTGGACCATTGATTAATAAAGCAACCAAATCCTCAACCACCCTTTACTTTTGTTTTCCAAATCCTTGGTTCTAACTAAATTCTAGTACTGTCTTAATAAAAGGGAAAAACTTTGATACACAGATCGTGTAAAATTAATTTTACACAAAAATGTGTATTTACATTATAAAAATTCAAATCATAAATTCCTAATCTTAACCCTAAAAAACTAAACTCCATACTCTAGACTCTAAACCCTAAATTCTAAACACTAACCTTAAATTCTAAACACTACAACATAAATCCCTAAACCTTAAACCAAAACCCTAACCCCTAAAACTAAAAGACTGTATCAAAGTTTTTTCTTTAATACAAACACAATCACATTCTTTTTATATAAAATTAAATCATTATTTACTATTTATTTCATCTGAGCACATGTCTCGTTGCCATTGGTGACACCGAAAGTTTCAAATTATCCCAAAAAAGGGACGCCTAATGTTTAATTATGTGGTATACATTATTCTCAACTGCCCATATATTCATTGAATTATTCCTCTCTCGGTTTAAAGAATATCCTAAGAATCATATGTCGAATAATTTTATTATTATTATTAAAATAATACCATAAATATTGTTCTAGTAAATAAGCGGATGAAGTTCATCCTAAGAGACCCGAGCTTAAATCACTTTGTCTATAAATACTATATTGTAATCACCTTTAAATTATTAAAAAAACCACGAAGCATTATAAATTAACACAAATTTTCTATTAAAAAAAGAAATTAACACAATTTTTAATGAGAAAGTAGTTAGATATTATTTTAGGGTAAGCTACCTGGATGACCACTTAATTATTGGGTCCGACCTATTTTGACCATCGAACTACTAAAACTCGAACTATTTAATTGGTCATATTTTGATCACCGGCCATTAAAATCTAACGGAGAGGTGACATGGCAGTTAAAGTAAAATTTGTATAATTACACATTTGGTCCTTGTTAGTTACCTATTATATCAATTTGATCCTAATTTTAATTTAATTAAATAAAATTAATCAATCAATCAAATAAAAATACGTGTCATCACCCGATTGGATGAATTTACTCTAATTTTAAATTTATTTAATATATCTATTAAAGAGAAAGAAATGTGGCCTTGGTGGGGGTTTGAACCTAGGACTTCCACGGGAAAAAACTAAGCCTTCGCCAACTACTCTTTAGTGATATAAACTGCACCATTCTATATATATCTTATAATGAAGTAAATACTAGGGAAAAAAGAAGTGAAAATGTTTGAGAGGAGACTTGAACATAGGTCACATGAGATGTGTAAAAATACGCATATCACTAAATCAATTCAAATAATTAAATTAAAAATGAAAATACTTTAATTATATTTAAAGTATAGTTAAAAAAAATTTAAAATGAATATATATATTATCCGAACAATTTTACCAACAATGATCTATTTCTTTAAAGAAACATATCGTTTATAAAATATTTTTAAGAAAATTATCAACACAAATCAAATCAAAAAATGAATTAAATTTATTAATTATCAAAATTATATGTTTTAATATAATATATAATCATTAAATTAAGATATTTAATAAAAAATTAAAATTATTAATTAAATTAAAGAACTCGATTCAATATTATATATATATATTTATGAAGTTATTAAAATTAAAAAATAGAGTAAATTCATTCAATAGGGTGATGACATGTGTCGCTATCTGATTGGTTGATTAATTTTATTTAATTAAATTAAAATTAGGACCAAATTGATATAATAGGTAATTAACATAGACCAAATGTGTAATTATACAAATTTTACTTTAATTGTCACGTCACCTCTCAGTTAGATTTTAACGGCCGGGGGTTAAAATATGACCTATTAAAGAGTTCGGTGGTTAAATTTTTAATTTTTGTAGTTCGATAGTCAAAATAGGTCAGACACAATAGTTGGGTGGTCACCCAGGTAGTTTACCGGATATTTTATTAATAAAATAACATACTTAACATGATAGGTGTATCTTTTAGTAGTATTAATAATCTTAACTTAATCTCGTATCATTTACATTTCTAGTTACAATTTTCTAACATAAAATACTTTTAAATTGTATTATTTCTTTAAAAAATTAAGTTTTTTAAAATGCGGATTATTTGTTTATATATACATAAAGGTAAGATTTATTGACTTAATGTAAATTTTTTAGTTTTTATAATTTTTTATCATTTAATGAAAGAAAATTAATGGTTGAGATTAATAGTAGGAAATGAAAAAATTTATAAAAAAAAGAAGTGATAACTTTCGATTGAAAAGTTTTAACCTCAACCATTATTTTTCACTAATCGAACGATCTAAAAAAATTGTGAAACTTAAAATTTATATTTTGTAAGTGAATTCTAACACGTGCGCGTGCACACATATAGTTATACTCTGCAAAACCAACGAGGTTTACATTGATTTAAGACTATTGGATGACCGGACCCCACCATTGATTATCACACTCTTTTGTCACTTTAAATCAATGTACGGGGTATCAATTAAACGTCGAACAACAAATATAAAATGAGTTCCACAAACGAAAAATGTGGCAAATGGACAAACGATGATTGGGCTTTGTCACTCTTGCGATGAGAGAAATAAATTTCATTTTACTATTGCGACAATGTTCAACGGTGGTAGATGATTTTGGGGTTATTTTATAAGAAAAATGAGACTTTTTGATTTTTTCCCTTCAAAAACTAGGTTTTTAGTCTTTTAAAAAATAAAAAGAAATTAAAAAACCAGTCACATGTCAACTAATAATTGGATGATGATTTTTTTAATGGATCAACCTTAAAATTTTAACGGAATAAAACATTATACACTTATTTTGATAAAAAAAAATTTAGGCACCTAAAGCAAAAAAAAAAATATAGTTTGAATATTTTTTCAATTGGGTTGAAATGCTATTGTATATTGATTCAATTAGTTATTAATATTTATTGGGCACTATTTTTTTATGTTTATATTTAGTCTCACCTCGACCTGACTTGGATAAAAAAATATTTTATAATGAGGCTCATAGTTTAATGAAATAACAAATTTTCACCTAACAAATAAAATTACAAATATATTATTTAATTTTAGATGATATGTGAAAAATATGAATATATATATGTATGTATGTCTTATGTGATTGGAGAAATTCGTTTAAATTAAAATCAATATGTATTATAATATTATAAATGATTATAATTAAACTTATACATAAACTTGAGCAACTCGACTCAATTCAAAATTTATAAATTTTAGCAAAAAAAAATTAAAAATTTTGAGTTATAAAATATGATTCATCAACTCGACTAATTCAAAATTTTTTGACTTAACTCAATCGAATTAAATATTACCCGGTCATGTAATAAAATAAATGAGTGTGAGAGATTGAAGCTCGCCTAAATGATTAAATGAAGAACATGCTGAACTATTCGATTATGGTTGATTATATGGCTCCTAGCGAATCATGTGATATGCTAATCATCTTTGTCGATGTGTTCTTAACTGTTTTGAAAAAACTAATTAAGTTCATATTTTTTTAATGTAATTAGGTATTTGAATTGAGAAATCGTACTAATTAAGTTCTTTAATTAGTTTTAACAGTTAAGGTTTAGTAGGATTATCTTGTGCTTAGAAACGTTAATACATGTATCATCTTATGGTTCTGTCACGCGATACATGCAGATTTTTTCAAATGAAAAAATCATTACAAATTAAAAAATAAAGGTTAAAATCATAAATATAAAAAAATGTAAAAATACAAAATATAAAATATTTTATAAAAATGTTACTAAAAATATAAAACAAAACTCTAAGAATTAGAAACAATATTAAAAATTCTAAAACTTACAAAAAAATTAAAATGTATAAAAATTATTTTAAAATTGTAAGAACATTAAAAAATAATTTAAATAATTATAAATGTTTTGAATAGATACATATAAATCTTGTATCAATTCAAAATTTACATGTATAACTAGGATTGTTCAAACGGTTAACTTAGTCGGTAACCAAATCAAATTATTCAAAATCGAAAATTTTAATTTTTAATCTTTAATGGTTAATCGAATCGAAATCTTTTCCCCAAAAATCATTAACATAACAAATTTTGACTAGTTTGGTTAATTTTCAATTAACCGAATTTTTTTATAAATAAATATAAAAATTATAATTTGAGTATTTTTTTGTTTTTATTTTTTAGATAACTTTGGACTAGGGGTGAGCAAAACTCGACTCGACTCGAAAAACCGAATAACTCGACTTGACTCGAGGCGAAAATACTCGACTCGTCTTGACTCGACTCGGCTCGAAAAATTTCAAATAAAGTTTGAGTTGTAAAATGGAAATTCGGATAACTCAAAATTTTAGTAATTATTGGATTTATTTTTATGTTTGAGACGAGTCCCTCAATTTTTTATGATATATATACCGATATATAAAAATATGAAGGAATATATATATATATGCATATCTTATATGATTAGAAAAAGTTGCTTAAATTGAAATCAAACCGTACTATAACATGATAAATAATTACAATTAAATTATTATAGGAACTAGAAAACTCGACTCAAATCAAAAAATTTCAAATAAAGTTTGAGTTGTAAAATATGACGCGTCAACTCGAATAACTCGAAATTTTTTGACTCGACTCGATCGAACGCTCACCCCTATTTTGGACAACTTTTTATATATGGGTTCAAAATTAGTTGAGGGTTAACTTTTTAATGGGGTTGAGCTTAAATAAAATGTAAATGTAATGTTCATTCAATATTTAATATTTTCAAAAAAATTGGTTAATTCAATTAGTTAATCAGTTTAGAATAATATTAACCAATAGTTGAACTTTAAAATTTTTAATTGTTCTCCGATGGAACAAACTTCGATGATTGACTATTTAATATAACTAATCCAATTCATTCAGTTAAATCGATTTTACCAAACAACCAACACACCTGTGCATGACAAATATAAATTATATCTACACACTAGACATTATAGTTAATACATTCGTGTTATATTTATAATTTTACATGTCATAAACTATTATTAATATGCTTTCAGCAATTAATAACTTTTAATATAAAATTTAGTTTGATCGTGTGTTCCTAATATTTATGTAGGTTCAAAATTACCGAATCTAATCAATTAGGTTAGTCGATGTTATACGCAGTTTAGTATCGTTTAAGCATGTTTTGAGTTCGAAGCCTTGTGTATACAAAAAATTCTCATTAGAAAACTCACTTACCGAAATTAAATGTACGAAGCTGGCCAGTCTGGATTAATCAGAGCAAAGCCCTGAAAACCCAGGAGGGCAATAGAAAAAATTACCGAATCTAATTATACAACAATAGAGGAGAAAATGTAATCTCCCAATTTTTGAACTAGTGACCAAATTGAAATTTTTTGAAGTTTAGGGGTAAAGGTGTGAACTTGGAAAAGTTTAGGGACCAATATGTAATTTCCAAAACTTATGTAAGTTAACCCCGTAAATGAATAGTTCACCCCCAAGAATGGCATTTTCGTGTTACTCGTATTTTTCGTACGAGGCTTGTATTATTAGCATTTTTTTATCGAATGAAAATTGTTAAGCGTGCTCAAACCAGAGTAGTATAAGGATGGGTGGCCATATGGTAAGGTTTCATATTTAATATTTTGATGGATAAAAATGATTTATTTTAAGTTAATTATATTCGAAATGGATTGTGGAGATAAGATCTCTAAGAGGAAATGTATCCGGTAAAAATTCTCGGTAATTATCGGTGTATCAGATCGAATTGAAATTTTAAAGGCAATTCCAAGGATTATGGAAAATTCATAAAATATTATTTTATGAATATTTTATTAATGTTGATAGGATTCTAACTGAATTTAGTTAGAGTATGATGGAAATGTTATAAAGCTCAAAGAAAGAAAATTTGAAAATCGTATTGAGTGAAATTCGAATAATTGGATCGAATAAATATCATAAATTAAGATTTATTATATTTTCAGAAGGAGTTGGTTGAGATGGAACCAAGTTGGTTCAAATGTGATGGAATGACAATTTTAAAGTTTTGATGTAATTAAAGTATAGTTGGTGGGCAAATTGGGCATTTGCACATTTTTGAAATATTCTGAAAATTTGAGGGTAAATATTAAATGAGTAAATACACATGGGTTGATTATGAGCCATTGATTTTGATAAGATTAAATTTTGGCCATTGGATTAAAAGGGGAAAATAATAATTTTGCTATTTAAATGAATTAAAAATTTATTTATCTTTACGAGTGTATTAATATTATTAAAAAAGGATATTTTATCCTTACTTTTCAGCCATTCAAAACCACCAAGAAAGAAAAGGCTAGGGTTTTTCAAAATTTCAAGATCAAATTCAAGGATTCAAGTTAGATTTCAAGCAAAATTAATTAAGGTAAAGTGATCATTGCTTGATTCTCTACATTTTGATAGTATTTTTGTTTGAAATAGTTGAGTATGAGCTATGTTCTTGATTAGAGGAAGTTATGTTTTTGATGTTGTTTGGTGAAATTAAGTTGGAATTTGATGAGATTGATGTAGAAACCATGGAAACAAGTTGCGATTTTGGATTAATTCCATGTTTAGGTCATGAACCCTAACCTTAGAAATTGGGGGTTTTGATTTTGGAGTTAAATTGAGGATGAATTTGAAGGATTTGTGAAGTTAGAAGGTTGAAATTGATGTTAGACGGAATAATTTCCCAAGTTGTCAAATTTAGGGGCTAATTCGAAAATTATGGAAAATTTTGAGGAAAATATTGAAATTTTATTTTAGCATTGGAAATGATGAAACATGGCTGAAAAAGTATGAATTGATGTTTAAGGACTAAAATGGAAAATTTTTGAAAGTAGATGAACCATTTCGGCAATTTCCAAAAGTTGGGGGACCAATTCGGAAATTGCAGAAAAATTAGAGGGTTGATCTGGAAATTTTGAATTCTTGATATATTTGATGATTCAAGTGTGAAAAGAAGCAAAAAGGATTGAATTGTTAAGAAAATAAAGTTTAGGGACCTTTTTGAAAATATTTAATTTTATGAAGGATTGAAGTGATAAAAGTTAAAAATTGAGGAAAATTTCTAAAAACACTAGAAATAAGTGAAATTAGTGACTAAAATGTCACATTTGTAAAGTTTAAGGACTAAAAAGAAAATAGTCCGAAATAAGGAGATTTTATTGTAAATTGTTTAAAATTTGAGCTAGAAAGTTTGATTGAAGTTCAAAATGGTCACTAAAGACCTAAGGCCCAATTCGGAAATCACATGAAAATTTGGGAAAAATTTCAGAAAATTTTTATATTCGAATAATAATGTCCTGAAATTAAGTTAGTAATGTTAGATTGAAGTCTAACAAAGAATAGTGATGAATTATGTTCGATTGATCTTCTACAGTTCAAAAGAAATTTGAGTAAGACACGAGTAACAAAAAGAAGAAAAAGATTATCGATTAAGCTTAGTGAGACTGTCTGGCATAAACAGGTGAGTGCATTTTATTATGTTTGCATAATTATGAAAAAGGGAAGACTTGTGATAAGTTAACCCTAAATTGAAAACGATATTGCATTATTATATAAATTTGATCTGTAGCATATTTCAGTAAATGCAAGCTTCTGCAAAATACGAGGTAATAATTCTATTATGCATAACAGCAATGCATGTCTATACATGGAATATGAATATTAACAAGATTAAAATGAAACAAGATACACCTTAAGGTGCAAATGGCACTAGCGAGGTGTTTCAATATAAGGAGCAAAAAGCATCCTTATATGAGGAGCAAAGAGCGTCCTCTCGAGTACGTACTCTACAAAGCACAATGGTGCAGACAGGCTATAGGGTTTTTATGGGCCTCTAGCCATACACGATGATAATAATACAAAGATGATTACATGAAAGATCATGAATATGTATATGATACATGTTATACATGATAGTAATTATTATGCTATGCAAATGATTCCATGTTAGAGATGTTACATAACAAAGATGATTTATGCTATACATGGAAATGATGTTTTGCATGATCGTGATAATATATGGAAAGTTTACATTGTGACATGATTGCCAGATACAAGAAATGTATGTTGCACTTTATACATGATATGCTAAATTACATTATTTCATGTTTTTATTAAAACTTATTTGAATGCCTCACTAAGTTAGTACTTAGCGTGTAATGTTGTTTTACACATAGGTTCTCCGAGATAGACTTAAGGAGGAGTTGTCTTTTGGAAGATCAAGTTATTTAAAGTGACTACGGTATATACATCTTTTAAGTAGTTGATATCTAGTGGCATGTACAAAATGTTAAAGTATATGTTGGTATATGTTTTAAATAAGTAAATGGGTTTGTAAACCTAAGTATATGACGTACTTATGTATATTATGGATGTATGGATTTGATAAAATGGTTTGGTACAAGTAGTTAAGAAGTTGAATATAATTAGGTATTGTTTAATCCTAATCGCGTAAGAATTTTTAAATTAAGAAAGAGTCGAGGCAGCATATCTAGTTTTCACCCTGATTAATATTTTTATCTCAAAAGCACGTATAAATTTTATAAAGTAATTCAGAATCAAAACTAGCTACTGCAGTCTGACACAATTTTTAATTGAAAACTGAGAAAGGGTTAAACTACAAGGCAAGTAAAAAAAAAATTAAGTCAAATTTTCTATAAGCAACATTGTAACATCTTTAATGTATATTTAGTTTACGAGTATACGTTAAAGGTGTTACAGAAAAGGTTATGTTAGTAGCGAAAGTTGGGCCATTCAACCTTTACTACTAAACATTGCCTTCTTATTCGGTGTTTAATGCCCAACGCCATAATATAAACATTGCTTCTTATTCTGAGTCATTCCCCTTAAAATGCTTGATCTAAAATGGAATGTTTGTGTTCATTCAGGTATAGTTCTGCAAGAGCAGTATTCAAGGCTGCGCCAATCGAAAGGACGTCTTCGTCGAGAAAGAAATACGGCGAATGTGGCGGATGAATTGAGCCGAGTTCCTCGTTCCTCATCCCAATGCTTATCATGTATCCAGGGATTTTTTCTTGGTAGAAGGCAAAGTCCTCTCCTGCCATGACTTTCACACCCCTCTTCACATTCTCAGAACCAAGCAAAAGCCTACCAACCTTCTCAACATGTTGGTGCAAGCCATCATCATTTACGACAGCGGGATAGAACGGGTATTCTTCTTCTTTCATGTCGATAAAAGCCTTACATCGGTGTACGGCCGCTTGTCCTTCAATGACCTGCCGTAAGTAAAAATGATTAAGCTGAATATAAAGGACATCTTCACTCAGCTTCTAAGAACAGACCAATTTGCAGGCAGCCAGGATCTTAAAAAACCAAGTTAAATATCATATTTACCTGAACAAAAATAGGACAGTAGAGAACTGATCTATCAACAATGCACCAAAGAACATATGACAATAAGATTATCTAATAAAAATAGACAAAAGAAAGAAACATTTGATAATTCCCAGAGCACCACTGCAGCAGGCCAACAGGACAAATCATAGCAGACTAGATTAATTTGTTCATGGGAATAGCTTCTCAGAAAGAGAGGAAAAGAAGATAAACAAACAACATATACATGTATATATATATATGTATTATTAAACTCGATAACAATATGTAAGTAAAATAGTTGGCTCAAAAGGTAAGAATTAGCTAAGGGCAGAGAGCATGCAAGGAGTTCTCTAATTATCAACTAGAAAATCATGGTTCTCGTGGTTTAGTTACTAAAATGTAACAAGACCTAATAATGCTGTGTACCTCTTTCAACCTTTGTTGCAGTTTATACAAGCCCTCAGTGGTGAGACTCCTCAAAGCGCCCCCAAATACGATGGGATCAGGTTGAATGCCGATCCACCTCTGATGTAAGTAACAGACAACACCTTACAGACAAAATGCATCAGGCATTAGGTTGCATTGGAAGGGCGTACTTTAACCAATATATATACATTGTTTGTGTGTAGCAGTAAATGATGCATGTCAAATTTGCCAAAGGATAGGCATGGAAGATTACGGTACGAGTTAGGGTAGGTCAAAAACAAATTGAGAATGACTATCTAGATAAGAGAATGGAATATACCTGACTGTGGAGAGGATCAGCTTCTCTAGAGGTTAGCTGTTGCAATGCCAAAATTGCAAAGGATGCAGCAAGTATTGGATCTATTGTAGAATGAGGCCCTGCAGCATGACCGCCAACTCCTTCTATTTTGGCTTCAAAGAAGGACGTAGCAGCTAAGACTGGCCCTGAAATCACTTGTATGCTCCCTGTCGGAATTTTGAAACCAATGTGCAGTCCAAATATCGCTTCAGCATCACCTAAAGCTCCTTCCTTTATCATGTGAGATGCACCGGCACCCCCTTCCTCTGCAGGTTGGAAAAGTAGTCTGACAGTTCCCTTCAGTGGCATATAAGGGAAAATGGGACATTGAATAAGCTGGAATTTGTGAACCTTTAACAGTAATACTTACATAACACACACACAGACGAGTTCTTATAGAAAGGGTGGGAATCAAGCTTTTCAAAAGGGAAAAAAGGGTGGGGGAATCAATACAAGGAATGGAGTCAAATTCTACTAATAGCAGTTTTTTTCTACAGGGACATAAGCCTGCAATTACCATTTTTAGCAAATGGCTACACAAATTTCCAGATCAAAAGCTAACCTGAAGTCTATCTTTGCATTGGTTAAGCAACTTGGCAGCACCAAGAAGCATAGTAGTGTGGGCATCGTGGCCACATCCGTGCATTTTCCCATCTATTTTGCTCCTATGTTCCCATTCCACAAGCTCCTATAACAGCAGAGCCATTGGACACAATTCAAGCTAACACAACAACAGACATTCTGATGAATACCTAGAGGAAAACAGGGTTATAGATATTAGGATGACCTGAAGGGGAAGAGCGTCGATGTCGGCACGAAGAGCAACGATGGGTTTAGAACCGGAGCCGATTTGGGCGACAATACCTGTGTTGGCGAAGGGGTAAGAATAAGGGATGCCGAGTTGGTCGGGCTGTTGGCGATAAGAGCACTGGTGTTGTGTTCTTGTAAGCGAAGTTCAGGGTTTTCATGGATTTGCCTCCTGATGGAAACCAACCAATCTTTGTCAAGCTGAGCTGAGCTAAAGAGCTGATCTTTGTAATCTTGGTCAGGTCTGCCATGTGTGGCGGAGAGGCATGCAAGGGAGAAAAGCAGAGTGGGCAAAACAAGGGCTCCCATATCAGTAGCCATGGTAACCATTCCACCGTTGTCGGTAGAATTCAGCAACAGAGTGACCAACAGCAGCAGCAAAACTGGCAGGTCAACCCAATGAAAATGTTGAGTGTCTCCTTCATAACGCTGATGCCATGAAACAACCTAATCTACCCGTAAAAGATTAATTTATTATTTTAAGACTAAACAACACCATTGTCGATAAACTATTCATATTTTTCTTTTCTAATCACTAAACTATTTTTTTGATAAAATCGTCTTTAACGTTATATTATTTTTCTATTTTGGTTACTGGCATTAAAAACTTAACGGCAATGTTGACATGTAATTTTTTATATTTTACGTCATTTTCTCTATTCTCGTCAACAATCCATGTATTATTTTTAAGGGTAAACATTACCATTGGTCAGTAAACTATTTTCGTTTTTCTATTTTAATCAAAAAATTATTTTTTGACAAAACTGTCACTAACGTTGTATTTTTTCTATTTTGGTCACTGATCGTTAAAAATATAGTGTTAAATTCATAACCCCAATAAAATACAATTTAATATATATATATATATAATGTTACCATTTAAAAACCAATTAATAGACTTGGAGGGAAAATAATTTCTAATTAAAAATATGACCAAATTGATAAAATGTCTAAATAAAGAGGCCTAAATTTATTAAAATTTTAAATTAGGACTAAATAGATTGAATGTATAAAATATGGATGATTAAATGTGTTATTGTGTTAACCACCACACCATCAGTCGTTAACATTTCAAAGGCACCGAACCAAAATGTTATTTTTAAGTAAGAGGATCATTTTATAACTTTTTATAATCAAAAGACTCAAAAAAGTACGATAGTTAAGGAACTATTTATGTAGTTTAGCCTTTTTATTTATGGTCTTATCGATTTTATAGTATGTTCTGAACTAGTTCCGGACCCGGCTAGCTAATAAGTCCAATTAAAACAAGGATTAAATGAAAAATGGGTACTTAAAGTATACATCTTTTGAACTTTAGGTGCCTAAAGTATATTTTGTAATAATAGGTGCCTAAACTTTCAATTGTTATAATTTTAGGTGTCTGGCAGTTTAGGGGTGTTAATTTTTTTTAAATAAACAATGCTAGACACGTGGAACTAATTTGAATTTTTTTAAAAGAATTAAGAAAAACTCCAAATTTTTCAGTTTTTCATAAAATTTTGAAAATTTTATAAAACAATCCCCAAATTCCTAAAAACTCCCCCAAATCGCTGCCGCTTCCACCGCCGATCGCGCATGCCTGAGCACACCCATTTGGTCGCCGGACCTAGGCAGTCATTTCTCCCAACACGACGTCACCGAAAATGGCGAACGACGTGCCAACCGAACGTCGAATGCGAAATTGACGTTCGGCTAGCACGCCGTTTGCCATTTTCGGCGACGTCGTATTGGGGAAAATGACCGCCTAGGTTTAGCGACCAAAGGGGTGTGCTCAAGCGCATCGATCGACGACAGAAGTGGCGGCGATTTGGGGGTTTGAGTTTGGGAATTTTTAGGAATTTGGGGATTGTTTTGTAAAAATTGCAAAATTTTGAGATTTTATAAAAAACTGAATTTTTTTATCAAAAAATTGTTTTAGTTTTTTAATTTAAAAAATAAAATAAATATGCCACATGTCAAGCATTGATTGGTTAAGAATTTTTTTAACACCTTTTAACAGTCAGACACCTAAAATTGCAACATTGTAAACTTTAGGCACCTAAAATTATAGCGGTTGAAACTTTAGGCACCTATTTTTACAAAAAATACTTTTGGCACCTAAAGTTCAAAATAGGTATACTTTGAGCTCCTATTTTTCATTTAAGCCTTAAAACAACAGTAAAAACTTTAGAAATAACATTGAATATAAATCAACTTTTAAATTCAAGTTCAATTAGGGTTGCAAATGAAATAAACGTTCGTGAACCGTTCAATGAAAAGTTAGTTTATTTATTAAACAAACGAACATGAATAATATTTTATGTTTGTTTAATTAAATGAACGAACACAAACAAAGAGCTCTTTCATTTTATGTTTGTTTAATTAAATGAACGAACACAAACAAAGAACTTTTTCATTCATTTATGTTCGTGAACGTTTGGTAAGTCATTTGCTTATGTTCGTTTACATTTATTCACATATGTCTATTTATATTTATTATTTTTCATAACAAAAGTATTATATTTTAAAAACATATATTAAAAATATGAAAGAAAAAAAATACTCAATGTACGAGACTTCAGACTTTTTAAGGAAAAAAACAATAATCAATGTTTGTTTAAATACAAAATATTATAATATTTATTTTGATTCTAATTCTGAGTCGGATTCGGATAGTGTAATTCAAAAAGGTTTTATTTATATGAATAGATTCACTATTAAAATCATTTATATATTAAATGTTTGATAACTTCTGTATTTAAAAAAAAGATTTAGTAAATATGAATATATAAGAAATACAAATATCCTTGAATATTATTGTTTTGTGTATTGAAGAACTGTATTGGAGGGTAAATGAAATATGATTCAAGCATTTTAAAAATTAAATTCTCAAACCCCATTCAATTTTAAAGCTCAAATGAAAATGAAGTTCAAACCTCAGTTAGCCCAAAATCTATTAAAATAGATATAAAATTTTTACAAATTACTGTATCTTTCATAGAAAAAAAAATACAAACTTAATACAGCAAATTTATTGAGTGCCACTACAAAATAGAAGTCCCTTTACCTTATGTATTATTCTAGCTCTAGTCTAGCAGTTTACATAACGGCACAGTTTCAATTGCCTACTGCTCTAACCTGCCTACCTGTGATGAAAACATATATCAAATGTATAAACTCCGGTGTGTTTCCCTCTTCCATTTCCCCTGAACTAGCCCGATTATCTGCCGGATGACTGACGGAATGGCACTCGATGCCCTTAACTTTCATGTTCTCGAGATGGTTGGCACTGGAGAGGAGTACCCTGCTTCATAGTATGAGACGGTTGCTGTCTCAACTGGATGATGGTACATGTGGATAGCACAAAGTCCTCTGTGTCCTTCAACTTTTCTTCATTCCAAAAATTTACCATCTAAGTTCTGTTGCATCTCAGATTTTGTCATGATGTTAACTGGGAACAGGGCATTTGTATTGGCGAGAACACCACAGTAAGCCGGGCGTGATCCGAGAGAAAATAATTTTCAGGCCACCTTCCCTTTTCCACTTCTGGAGGGAACAACACTGCATTCTTCACACTAAAACCAATGGCTTGCTCCTTCCTACTATGTTTTTCACCCACCTTATGGCCCCCGTCTTGGCCTTCTTTGCCGTCTCCGTCTCTTGGCTCTGACCATGTAGGTTTCCAGATTCGCTGCTGCAAAGTTATTATTAGCTTTATATATGATAAATCTTCCTAATGGAACTCATTTGAGTAGGCTATTCAATGTCTATACGTAACACCGTGTAAGAGTTACCTGAAATTCTTTATAGTCAACAACACCGATTCCATCGATGTCTGCTTGAACCCACAAGTCCTCTGTCTCTTCAACACTTAGTCCATGGCGATGACCAATTATGTTGAACTGTATATCCGGAACATTGTTCTAATATATTCTCCTACTAAGCATTAAGCAACAAGGTGATAGAGAAATGGAAAGAAATTTGAGGAAAGTTCTATTACCTGCCTAAGAGCTTCACAGAAGCCTGAGTAGGTAATGTAATCACCATCATTGTCAGCCTTAAGAAAAGCAAACGCATCGTCTTCGGTCAACGAAGCTTTCCTTAGTTGGTTCTGCAATAGATCTTTGCACCATCAGATTAAAAGTGTTCCAAAGGATGTTTTCTTTCCTGGATTCAAAATCGGGTCGATTGTTTTTTTCTTTTCCAGCTTAAAATGAACCATCGCAAGCAAGCAATTACGAAGTCGGTAAAAACACATACTGATCAGGACAGAGAATAAAAATTGAAAACTGAGGGGAATGGACAAGTAAATGTTACGCTTCTGACCTTGAACATGCCAAATACTGCTTCAGTCCAACTTGTTTTCAGCAGTTTCCGATAACTATTGGGATTAAGAAGCCATATAAAATCGACACCGCATACATTTCCCCTATGATTAAGGTGGCTAACCCACTGTTCATAAAACTAGAAGTTTTAGCAAAAGGCCAAGTGAAATATCAATGAGGTCTTAGGGTACTAGTGGGAGCATAAAATATTCACCTTATGTGCATCTGCATCTGTGTATCGATGAGCAGTATCGTATGATGACACGAAGCCTTGGGACCTAAGGAACTTGTAAACATGTCAGCGTTTGCTCCCATTCCAGTCGCTATATGAAACAAGAAAGGAAAATTAGTATTGCTCAACAAGGGCAAGATATGAATGTTTGCTTCAAACTAAAAGAAATGAACCATATATTAACCCGCAAAGCATAATAGGCAAAGGATTAAGGTTATACTCCTGATAAGATTCAACATACTGCAATATTTTGTACACCTGGTGCAATCGTACTATACACAAACTCGAATCGTGAGGAAAAAGCAAATGGGTGTTGACAATGAGAAGTTCTTGGCAGGGATCGTTGTTTCGACGTTGTGAAGCCGGTGTAGCTAACTCAACATGTAGCAACTGTGCAACCCGGTCTCCCAAATCATTGAAATGCAATTCCCTATAATTGATAAATCTTAAGTAGTCCTTGTGCACCGCAGTCAGCAGACCTGTTATCTCCAACAGAAACAAGGTAAGTTAGAACGAATCAACCGAACTAGTCTAGAATCGAAGGAAAACGGATCGCTTCAGTGCTTAATCTTCGAGTAACCATTTGATCATTTATTTCGAAGTCCATGAAGAATGCTGATATGAGATGGCCAACATAAACTTACCATCAGCACGGTTGTTGGTACGTCCAAGCTTGAAAGTAAGATAACCGGCATCACCTAGCCTCCTCTCGTACATATTTACAAGCTCTTCACTCCCAACCCAGAATTCCTACAGCAGTGCAAATCAGAATCATGACAAAGAAACAATGAAAGAGTTTAAAATTGAAAGAGATATTACCTGCAGACAAATAATGGAAGATCTCTCGTATAATAAAGAATCCAATATTCGTTGATTCCTGGCCAACCAGTATGTCCTATAATCGCTTTCCCGACAATTCTGGTCCTGAATCCATTCGATTCATGCAAAACGAGACAAGAGATTAAAAAGGGTGTTCGAATATGATTTTTTTAAAGAAGAAAGAAGTAAACCTTGTGAGAAAGGCGTTTGTAAATGGGAGCAAGGATGTTAAAAGTGGTGCAGGTAATGCAAGTTTGGTGAGGACGATCCTTCATGGAAGATGCAATCGCATAGCTTCCGATCCTCGACACCCTTCCCTTCATCTTCGGCCTCCTGTCCTTTCTCATTCTCAACAAATCCAATGAAAAATGGTAATGAAGGAATGATAGTAATGTAAAAGAAAAACAGAGTCCTATCTGAAAGTTAAACGCACGCGACGAATGATTTTCGCTGGAATGAATGGTTTTGGAGATGGAAAAGAAAAGGAAAGGAAAAGAAAAGAAAAATTACATGTGGACGTGGTTACCCGACACTAAACCAAAGAAGCCCCGAAAATGAGAGCAGCAGCACGACCACCTCGACGACGGTCTTTGGTTGCTATGCTTTCAACTAAAACAAAGCCCAACCTCATATTTACCTTGGTCTTGATATATAGAAATTCGTTTCTTTGACCCCTGACTCCTCTCCCCTTATTTATACACATGTTTTTTTCCCCTCTCTCTTTAATTAATTAATTTATCATCTTATCCCATATTCCTGATTAGATATGTTTTTTTTAAACTACACCGATAGTCACAAAATTATTTTTTCTTGTTTTGATCGCTTAATTATTTTTTTTGACAAATCCTCATTAACGTTATATTTTTTATGTTGTAATCGCCATTAAAAAGTTATATCACCACATTATCTAACAAAGAAATATAACATAGCTCAAATGGTTTTGGCAGAATTTGATCCCTGAACAGTGGACACCTAACATAAGAGTCCAAGCGCTCAGCCCTTGACCTAAGTATGATGCTTGAGAAATTTTCAATAAAATCTATAAAAAATTTATAATAAGTTACCAACACAAAATAAAATGAAATTAACACAATTAAAAGGAGATTTATGCCAATGTCCTCGTAAGAGTGACTAAAATACTTAGCCACTAAACTAAATTACAATTATAATCTAATTTAAAAAAAAATTAACTTAAACTACGATTAAATTTAAATTTATAAAATTATTTTTTGATAGATTATAAATTTAAAATTATTTATTTATATTTAAAAATAAAATAATATTTATTATATATAAATAAATAATTTATATTTTATAATATATCATAAATATATTATAAATTTAATTTTCAACAAATAACCTTATTTATTGGCAGATGCGGGGCGTGTGGATATGGAGCGTGTAATGTTTCAAACTCATCACCTACCCACTACTTAGGTGGGTATGACTTTGACATCCACACCTGCTACTACCTACCAAACTCATACCTATCCTGCCCCAACTGAGGTGGATGTGATACAAAATCCGTAAAATTGTACTCATATGCTATCTCTATCTCTGACTTTATCTCTTATCTTGATGATTTTGATTTATGTTACATAGTGATTGTGATCTGCTGACGATTGAAATTAATGGTTGAAGATCACCATTGATTTTAATATATTCTACAGCTGAATTGAAGACTGAAGCTTTGATGTAAAGAGTGTTGATTTTTGTATTAAACGAAACATCATTTTACACTCATCCTATTTACTTAGAAACATTTTATAAGAGTGTTTTTTTTTATTGAGCTTTGTAAGCAAGTTCTTTGTTGTTTACACTAAATGTTCATTAAGAGATATTTACAGGAAGAATAATCTTAGTTATTTTGTACCAAGTATGTGCTTGTAATAAGTGAGGAGTATTGTTGGAGTTAAGACTTATACTATTAGCTTTCAAATTTCTATTCTACTGTCTCCTGCTTTTCTATCTTCTCCCCTTCAATTATTCTTATTCTTTTGATTTGTGTTGTTACAAAGGCATCAGAGCTATCAATCCCGGCTATGGATAACAATCAATTTTTGGATGAGTTCTGTAAGGGACTGAAATCTGTCTTCGACATACATTTTGCAAATCGAACACTCTTTGTTACAATCAACCAGGTGATTTTTCCCATTACTCAAGAAGCTCTACATCAGGTTTTCTCACCTTATGGGTCTGTGGGAAAGATTATTCCGTGTCAGAAGTCGATTGACATTCAATTTCTGATCCAATATGAAGGTTATGGTGCTATCGCGGCTATAAGTTTTCTTCAGGGCCGTAACATTTACGACGGTTGCCAAATAAATATTCAGCTTCATAACGATGCTGGGTTGATGGACTGTGAGCTGAAACAAGTCTCGTCAACTGAATTTTCAACGGGGGTGGAGTGTAGTCACAGTCTGTTGGAACCACCACTGGTTCAAGGTGTGTTGTTGAATTTACCTATGGTGGCTAGGGAGGTGGGTTCCAGTGAAGCCAAGGTGTTTGATGAAATACTTGTGCATAATGATGATGTTAAAGATGGCCAAAATATTGAGATAGAGCGTGGAGACTCAAATATGCAATTGGTGGTTAATCCTATGGTGATAACAGATGAATTGAACAAGGGTCTGTTGTAGCCATTGTCGGCAATAGGTGTTGTTACGAGTCCTCTATTGCAGCATAGTGATGTTGACTCGGGTGAGATTCCTTGTAGCGTTAAGATGGATTTTGAGAGGCAATTGATCACCATTCCTCCAGTTTCTGTTCAATTCCACTTAGCACATTCTACAACAGAGTTAAGGTACTGGAAAAGAGGAGTGAATAATCGAGAAAGGGTTGCAATTGACGTTGAAACAGAGCAGATCGTCTTTGATGATTAGATCATAATTTTGATCCGGGGGAAGGTGCCAAATTACAGAAAATTATTACAAGTTGCACCAGAAAAAATAGAAATTACTTTCAGTGGTCGAGTGAAATGGATCAATTGGTTAATCGAATTTCTCTGATTGTCATTGGAAACCACAAGGCTTCGTCACCACAGGGAGGTGCAGGTATGGTCTTGATTTATAGTGATATTTTACTGTACTTAAGGGTTTATAGGAAGGAAGTCGTGGAGGTGAAGGATCCCTATAGATTTAGGCTTTTGGTGAATAGGAATCAAAATTATTTAGGTGAATTTGTTGCTTTGAGAAAGAGTATTAATATTATAATGCAAAGTCATATTGCATATGATATTTGCACCGGCATCATTTCATTGCAGTTTAGGACGTACTGTTTACAATATTTTGAGAGTAAGGATTTAGTGGTTGCAGCAAAGGATTTTTTTATGGAAATTTTGGTATCATGCTTTTTTTGGAGAAATTTTATTATATGATATTAATTGTAGTGGCTGGATATTTTCACAATACCGAAAATACAATTGATGCTCTTCCAAGTTGTATATCAATCTCTGCTTGGGAATACATGATGTTTTTGGGGTTTTGTCTGCAACTAATGTGCGTGTAGCAAATGAGCTTAGTACAAGTAACGTTGGCAGTGCCAAATTTGCAACTATCATGTCAGTGATTATTTCTCTAACGGTTGGGATTTTATTTTGGTCAAGTATTGTGGCCTTTCATTAGGTGCTTGCATCAATCTTCAACTCAAGTTCCTCTGTCATGGCAAAGACTCATGGTTTAGAAATCAAACCTGAGAATCTCCTTGCATTCTCGTACTTACCCATAACAGTTTATTTTGAAAGCAATCGATCATTTATTATTGTTGTGGAGTTGGTTATCGATATTGTCATGGTGAAGGTTGTTTTGCCTAAGGGTTCTAGTGACATATATGTAGCAAACCATATTAAGACAGCAACTGGTTACCATTCTATAGCAATTGCACTCTCATTGATGGAAGCTTACCCTTTGAGGGTACAAGAGGAACAAACAACCTTGCAAAGGCACCAAGCAAAGGTGGGCAAGGATGATTGGCGTACCCAGGATGTTGCTGTATGGGTTGAGTATTTCGAGCCCAAGGCATTCGAACAACAAGAAACTGCTCGACATGGTGATGGTTTGTTCAAAGGGCTGTCCAAAGAATTGAAGTCCTTATGGACCACCTTTCAAGTTGTTGTTGTTGTCTCATTTAATGCTAGGGTTGTGAAGGATATATCTTGTAACAGTTTGATCATTGGACATTTGGTTGTTAAGGTTCAATCGGCTCATATGTATTTCAAATGTGGAAGTTTAGAGCACTATAAAATGCATTTGTCTTGGATAATTGTGTGCAAGTCAAGGCAACCACAATGGTAGCAAAGTGGCATGAGATTAGATAATCTAGAACCGAATTCAACTGATGACTTTTCGAGAGACATGGAAGATATATATTTCAACTTGAAGTTATCACTGGATGATGAAAAGAGTGAAGAAACTGAAATTGCTATAAGTTATTTGGCTTCTGTTGATAAAGATGGAGGGATAATTTTGCAAGATGAGGTCCCATTTTCTGTTCGTGATTATACTCCTAAAGTGAAGGAGTCTGAATTGATTTTTACATTCAAGGAGCTCCGAAAGTTGATCAAAAATCAGATCCTTAGATGCAAGGAGTTCAATTATCAACACGACACCACATTGACTATAATCCTTGCCTTGATTTCTCGAGATCGAGCTTTAAGGTACATGTACATTCGTTGGGACATGGAAGAACTATTGTCGGTTCATACTTTATTTTCGATCAAGGCTAAGAGAGCATGGAGTGGAGACACGTTTGGTCTAATCATCGAAAAAAGGAGGCTCTTGTGTTTTTAATCCTTGAGAACAAGGATTGTTTAAAAGAGGGAGTATTGTAAGGGACTGAAATGGAAATATGACCGTTGGGGGTTTATTTTATTGTTAAGCTTTATTTAATTGTTTAAATTTCCTTAATGTCCGTTTAACGAAACAATGAGTTTGAGTCTGTGAATATGGTTAGAAAAACGTTGTCGTTTTGTTAGCGTTAGGTTAAATACCGAGTCTGCTGATTAAGAACCTTATCGATGAAATGAAATGAAACTCTGTCTTCTTTCCTAAATTTCTATTCTACTGTCTCCCTTGATTTGTGTTGTTATAGGTTTTAGTGTAGAGGTTTAAAATTTAGGGTTCATGGTTAGAATGTAGTTTAATGTTAGAATTTATGTTTTCGGGTAATATTATTAGGGATTTAAATTTTCATCTATAAAACTTAAATTCTAACCATAAAGTCGACATTCTATCAATAGCTCCTAATTCAAAACTACCCCATTAAACTCAAAATTCTATATAGAATTTAAAAATTTTACACCTATTTTGGATTGTTAAATAAAAGTAAGTAGATGACTGAGATTAATAATAGGAAAATAGAAGATTATCACACAAAAATTCTTGTGTTGAACTACCAAGTACTTAGTAACCCCTAAAGAATCTAGAACAAGGCCTAATTCAAAATGAATCGCATTGTTAATTGTTATATACGCCTCAATCATCCTCCCGGAAGAATATGTGCTTCTAAAAAATCTTCTGAAGTTAATTCTATACATATGAAAATAATTTTAGTTATTTATTTATCTTCATTCAACTGTTAAAAAAATCTATTAAGATTATATAAAATTTAATTATTTTTACACTAATCCATCACTATTTAATGATAAAATAGATGAATAAATCAAATACTTCTCTCTTAATATCCTTGAAAAAAATTTATTTTTAATTTTCTATTTTATCCGTGTAACGACCGTATATCAAAGTTGAAGCAATTTTTGCCTTTTATACTTCCGGCGCCGCCTTTTGCCATTGTCTATGTCTCTGAAAGAAAATAATATATTTGTCAAATTATTTCATTTTTTAGTTTTAAATAAATTCCTTTGATAAAACCTTAGCTGTCAATGTTGCTAGAAGATTGCAATTATCGAAGATAGTGTGTGATTGAATTATTGTAAAATAAATTTTTTTAACGTGCTATCATTATTATATTTATTTTTATATTAATATTGATAATGTTTATTTTTCATCAACGATAATGATATTTGTTTATCTATCATTTTTTAGTTGTTTGGTTAGATTTTAACATTTTTCTTGTATGATAATATTTTATGCTTTACCGATTAGTTTGTGCACTTATTTTATGCTTTATTGATTATTTTGTGCACTTATTTTATGATTTAGTGATTACTTTGTGCACTTCAATAATTTTGAAAGAAACTCACCTATTAATGTGATTAGTCTATTCTATTTTTAACTCTTTTTATAATTTTATTATATTTTTTATTTGATAAAACTAGCCGTTATTATTTATAAAAAAATTTCAGTAATAACATATATGTCTGTGATTTTAATAGGCTTGGAAAATGCTTTTAAATTCTTTATTGTTCTTTAAACAATTTTATACTTCTTATTTGTAAAAAATATTTAGGTTAATATTGTCATTTTTCTAACATTTTATTTTATGAAAATTATATAATTTTAGAATTAAGTTTAAATAGATAAATATTTTTTTATCTAATGTAAAACCCTCGAAGAAATTGAGCTTGGACATGTAAATAGGTTATTTGTAATATACGATTCTAATTTTACAAATGAAATTAAGAAATTATCATATAGTTTAATCGGATAAAGTGCATAAATGGTCACTAAATTATTTTAAATAAAATAAAACGATCATTAAACTTTAGTCATGTTGACAATGAAATAACTATTTTCTGGTATTTTTTCCGACCACCTAAAATACCAACTAACTCATCTCATCGTCTACTATCATTAAACGATCATTAAATTTGATTACATAATTTTAATATAATTAAATAGATAAATGATAATAACATTGTAATTATCTTTGTATTTAAAGAGAGATTATTTGAACTTTACAATTAAATGGATATTTTCTGCAACATTCGTGTACTTTTCCCGATCAGTAAAAGATCAACAAGCCTTGTCAGTTCACCTTTCTATACCTCAGTATACCTTTCTATATTTAACATGAGTTGTGTATTAAAATATAGTTATGTTTATTTTTTTTACATAATTACTTGGGAATTTTTTTTTTGTTTTTTCATAATTTTTTTATACTTAACACTAAAAATTTAAATCTTAAACTTTAAACCTTAAAAATACACCATATATCTAATTTTTTATACCCTAACATTAAACTCTAACCTTAAACTTTAATTTTAAACTCTAAATCTAATAATTAGCCTGCATAAATTTTATTTTATACATGTTTAGGGTTGATAATTTTATTTTATACATGTTTAGGGTTGATAATTTTATTTTATACATGTTTGTTAAATTTAGTAGTTAAGAGTTAAGTTTAGGGTTGGTAATTTAGGGGTTTAAATTATAGGGTTTAGAATTTAAGATTATAGTTTATAGTGTTAGGATTAGAGTTTTAAATATTAAATATTATGGAAGGGTTGTGTAAATTTTTTTTATATAGACTATGTATTAAAATATAACCATATTTCTCTTTCTTTTTCCACATAATTGCTTGGGAAAGAATTCCTCTGCCCTTCAATACATCTTTCTATATCCAACACTAAAAATTTAAAATTTAAATTTTAAAATTTTAAATCCTAAACTTTATCCCTAACACTAAATTTTAACCTTAAAACTTTAATTTTAAACTCTAAATTTATTTTTTTTTAGCAAGAGCATGTATAGATACAAAAAAAAAAAAACCAGCTATTATATTTCCACAGCCTCTACTTTCCTTCTTTTTTCCATATGGAAGACGTGTGGACCCTAACTGAAACAAAATACCATATTCTTTGTTTATTTTCTTGGTACAGAGGCTTTCTTGTCTTTTCCAGGGTTGCAGTTTTATATTGCGGTTTTAGATAAAAGCAACTGAATTGCGGCAATTTCGGACTTTTTTTACCTCAATCGTAGTTTCGGACGACGACACAACCGCTATATAGCTGCCGATATTGCAGTCGCGGTCCGCTTTTTAAATCCCTGGTCTTTACCATCGTTGTTTCGTTCTTTTTCCCAATCCTCGGTCTTCTTCTGTTTCCAATTTTTGGAAATTTTTGGAGAGAGCAGACATGGCGGATGCACTTGTTTCAGCTCTTGTCATTACCATCTTGAACAACTTGGACTCCTTGTTCCGGGAGGAGGTCGGACTTGCTGGGAGCCTCAAAACTGAGCCTGAGAGCCTGCAGCGTACTTTTACCACAATCCAAGCTGTGCTTCATGATGCCGAGCAGAAACAGTGGAAGAGTGAAGCTATCAAGAATTGGCTTGGAGAGCTCGAACAAGCAGCCTACGATCTGGAAGATGTGCTCGATGATTTTAAATCAGAAGCTCGGGGGCGCGGAAGCAAGGTATCCACTTTCTTTTCTCTTCAGAACCCACTTTTGTTTAACTTAAATATGGCACGTAGAGTTAAGACTGCAAGACAGAAAGTAGATGCTATTGCTGAGGAGAGAAGCAAGTTCCACTTGGACGAGTGTGTGGTAGCAGGAGAAGCTGAAATTGAACGGAACAATGACAGGGAAACCAGCTCCCTCGTGAAAGAATCGCAAGTATTTGGCAGAGCAGATGAGAAGGGAGAGATGGTTAGTATGATACTTAGAAAAGCCAATCCCCATGATGACCTCTCCGTTTATGCCATCTGCGGCATGGGAGGTCTTGGAAAGACTACAATTGCTCAATTGGTTTACCACGATGAAAACGTTGTGAAGTCCTTTGATTTGAGAGTTTGGGTGTGCGTATCGGATGATTTTGATGTAAAAAGATTGACTAAAGCCATTGTGGAGTCCATTGAAGGAAAGTCTGCGATACCCAAGAGCTAGATCCCCTGTAGCGGCGCTTAGTTGAGAAGCTCGTCGGGAAGCGGTTTCTGATTGTACTTGATGATGTGTGGAATGAATGCCTTGACAAGTGGGATAGACTGAACCAAGTCCTTTGTATCTGGAGGGAGAGGAAGTACAGTTATTGTCACAACTCGACTTGAGAAAGTTGCTCTTATGATGGCTACGGTCTCTTTTCATCGCTTGGGATGTTTGACAGATGATGATTCTTGGTCCTTATTCAAGCAAAAAGCCTTTGGCATGGGAACGAATGAAGGCAATGCGAACCTGGAAACGATTGGGAGGCAGATCGTGTGGAGATGTGGAGGGGTACCATTAGCAATTAAGGCCATTGGAAGCATGTTGCGTTTCAAAAGTCAGGAAAGTGAATGGTTACATGTCAGAGATAGCGAGATGTGGAACTTGGAAGACGAGGCCTGTAGAATCTTAGCTGTGTTGAGGTTAAGTTATGAACATCTTCCTTCATACATGAGGCAGTGTTATTCGTTTTGCTCGATATTTCCCAAAGATTCTGTCATGATAAAGGATGAGCTGATAGGACTATGGATGGCAAATGGATTTATTCCTTTTCGAGGACAGTTGGATTTGCATGATATGGGGTGTGAAATATTCTCTGAATTAACTTGGAGGTCCTTTTTCCAAGAAATAAGTGAGGATGTTCATGGAACTGTTACCCGTAAAATGCTCGATTTAATCCATGACGTTGCAACATCAATTAAGGAATATGAATGCTGTGTGATTGAGCCGGATGAGAGGCTGAAAATACCAAAAACTGCGCACTTGTTTGTTCATAACAGCAGTTCATCAAGAAACATTATGGACTTATCCGAATTGCCACCGTTGCGTTCGTTGATCCTTAATAGAAATTCCGGCTTTCATTGTACTAGTAACATATCCAGTCCTTCCAGTTTCATCAGTAATCAAAAGTATCTAAAGGTTTTGGATTTTGGTGATAGATTTAGCAACCCTGCGTTTAAAAATCTGAAGCACCTGAGGTATTTACGCCTTCATAATCCTGATGTTAAAGCTCTACCCGAATCAATAAGCTCCCTTCACAGCCTGCAGACACTAATTCTCCAATGGTGTCAAGCTCTTGAAATGTTACCTAAGGGTTTGAAGAACTTGAAAAATCTAAGGTACTTCATCATTTCCATGTTGATGACGCGTGATTTCCCTGATGTCCCAAGACAACCATAATGATCTTAAATTTTGCTTCTTTATCAAATTGGCTTTTTTAGCTTCTGTTGAATTCTTCATGTTCAAAAGTTCTAGCATGTTCAATTCCCCCTCTAGGGCCAACTCTTTCAACTCATCAATGCCACAGCCATTTGCCTTTCCGACAAAGAACATGTTGAGCTTGCGCAAGCGTGATAATTGTTCCTAGAACTTTTCAACGTGAAGAATTCAACAGAAGCTAAAAATGCCAATTTGATAAAGAAGCAAAATTTAAGATCATTATGGTTGTCTTGGGACATCAGGGAAATCACGCATCATCAACATGGAAATGATGAAGAGATCCTTAATGCTCTCCAACCTCATTCAAACTTGAAGAAGTTATGCATATCTGGTAACCAAGGTGTAAGGTTTCCTAATTGGATGATGGATCTGCTTCTTCCAAACCTCGTTGAAATCGAACTGTGTTGTGAAAGATGCGATCAACTTCCGCCTCTAGGGAAATTTCGCTTCCTTAAGGTCCTTACCATTCGGGGAATGGGTGCTCTGAAGCGAATGGACAGCGGCTTCTACGGTGATACAGAAAGTTCTTTTCCATCACTCGAGGTTCTCAAAATAGATGGGGTACTATATTTGGAGGGATGGACGACAATGAATGGTAGAGAACATTTGCCTCTCTTATGTTCATTAACCATCATTGGTTGTCCTAAGTTGGTTAAGCTGCCAATGCTGCAATCTCTGAAAGAGCTTAGTCTTATTGGAGCTAATGTTACTTTACTCCATTCTTTGGTGATGAATGCCACTAATCTTACATCTCTCGAATTGTCCAGATACTTTGAGCCTATGGATTTACCTGAGGGACTACTGCAAATCCATAAACACCTTGAGATGTTGTCGATTCATAGTAGTAGTCTAAAGTCTTCATCTGATCTGCTGGATAATCTATCCTCCCTTAAATGCTTGCGTCTTCAGCGTTGCTCACAACTTGAAAGCTTGCCTACAGGACTACAAAACCTCAGCTGTTTAGAAATTTATTTCAATGTGAGAAATTAACCTCATTGCCAGAGAGTATCCAACATCTCTCTTCTCTTCGATACCTGAGAATTGGATTTTGTGAGAGATTAAGTTCTCTCCCAAATGAGATACAACACCTCACCTCGCTTTCAACATTGGAGATTATGTATTGTTGTAATATGATGTCATTGCCCCAAGGTGTAAGGAGCCTCACGGCACTGCAAACGCTGAGAATCGAAAGATGCCCACATCTGGAAAGGCGGTGTAAGGAAGTGGGAGGAGAGGATTGGTCCAACATATCCCACATCCCCTCCATTCAAATCATCTCTGACCAGTGACCATCCTCCCTCCAGAAGGTCTTTTAGTAATCCTGCAATCATCGAATCCACATTTAAAGGATTTGAACACTGCATTTCTGTGAATATAACGGTACACATCTGCAGTCTCTTAGGAATGAAAGCTCAGTTCTGTTCCAAACCCCGATGACAGACGAATTGTGCTAAACGCTTGTTTATTTTTCATGAATTGAGATATGGCCTAGCATGATGGTACAAACAAGGGCCCCTTGGGAATCAACAACCCCTGTGCTTCATGTAGTCCCAACCAAGGCAAAAGGCCAGCACTGAGGTAAAAGAAATTAGTAATCTAACATACTAAATACAATATTATCTCAATGTCTATGATTGAAAGGAAATATATGCTATTGTTTATTGATGAAACTTTGTAATCTTATTCATGTTTGAATATGCTTTTTACATGCAGGAGACAGGGAATGATCTTTTTGCTGCTGCTGATGAATGGAGATTCAAGTGGACCAGAGGAGAGTTACTGATGTACCCTGAATTCAATGCCAAGTTTGTTATGCTTAAAACCCATGTCAAAAGCATATTCGGATTATCCGGATATAGTTATGAGATGTAATACAAAAGACTTGTCTATATTTTATTGTCATCTCGAGTTCAGATACATAAGTTAATTTATGTGTAGAATATTAAACGGACTTCTGTAATTCATACCAGAAAGAAGAAAAGATTGCTTCAGTAATAAATTAAGCAGAGAAAACACTCAGAGAACATCAAACCTTAATTAAATATAGTTCAAGGAATACAGTTATATAAAGGTAACTTAATCATATGCTAGTATTACAGAACAATGTAACCTTGTTAAAAACTTAGAATCAGGGTGGGTATATACTTTCTTGGCACATGCATTGCCACACTCGAGGGTAGTACTTGTTCTCTTCCAACTCCGCAGCTCGAATCAATACTTCGACCGGATTTGTTGAAATTCTTATTGTGTAAGATGAAGAAATGGTCAAGAAATGATCTCAACTAAACTGCAGCTATCATCATCAATGACCTTTGGAGAGCATAAGCATGTGCTTCCAGTTCCAGATATATTTGAATCAGTAAGACAAAACAACTCATGATTTTTTTGGTATAATCATTAGTATTGACTTATTGGACCGACTAATTCGGATAGAATACTGTAAAGACTCATTATGAAGATGATCCTTTCAATTCAATTATTTCCGTTTACAACATTAAAATTCGAATCACTGACCTGTGAAATGGACTCATGGAGCTTGTGTCTACCTATTTCTTATTTCGGGTTAGTGGTTGGGGAATTTGTGTGGCCCGTAGGGATTGGATAGGACATTGTTATTCTTTAATGGAATAAAATATGTTCTTGAATGCTAGCAGAACTTGTTGCCAGGGACTGCCAAAAATGCAAAACATTGTTTCTGCAGGTAACAGCTAGTTTACACTTTACAAAACAAGTAGTGTATTTTAGTTTTATTAGTTCAGGGCTTCAGGCAGTACTATTGTTAACCTCCTTTTGAGTTTGACCAAGTAACTTGTGAAGTAGGTTGTAAATTTGATGTTTAATACTCAAATAAGTGTCTAAACTATATATTTTTTTACAGGTGTTTAAAGTATTTTTCGGCCAAAGTAAGTGTCTAACGTTTCATTCGGTAATCATTTTAAGGTTTTTCTATTACATGCGTTAATTTTTTTTTACATCCAATAAAAATGCGACACATGGCCCATTTCTGCTATTTTCTTTTATTTTTATTTTTAAAAATCAGAAATATTTAATTTTATTAAAAATTCCTAAAATCTTTAATTTCTTTAAAAATACCAATATCTAACCCTAAATTGCTAATCCCCTAAATTCCTCTCCTCCAGTATTTGATTCAACCACCATCAGCTACACTTTTTTTCGCCAACCCTCCACAGTCGATAACCCAACCTTACGTCGTCGAAAATCGACGAACGAGACGTCAAACGAATCACGAGCGTCGAACGTGAAATGTCCAATCGACCAACGGAAGGACTAACGACGAACTGAGGCTTGCGACTCGTATAGCGAGAGAAGGAGACTCACTTCAGTGGCGATCTCTTAGTGTTCGACGGCGGTCGATGGGGAATCAAGGGGTTTGGGGGTTGTTTTGAAAAATATTAAAGTTTTGAGTTTTTTTAAAGTAAATAATTTTTTGATTTTTTTAAACAAAAATTAAGAAACATGCCACACATCACATTTTTACTGGATAGCGAATTTTTTTTAACGATTTCAGTACAATGGTAAGGAAGATAGAGTTGGGGTGTCGGTGCTGGACTCCTTTGTGAATCAGTCCCTTTCCTTGTCTTCAAGAGTTCGGTTAGTTGAAGGGACCTATATAAAAAAATATATAATTTAGACACTTATTTAAGTATTAAGCCTAAATTTAATATCCAATTAACCGAATTCCATCTTCCTCTTCTCTATTTCTCCTCGGTGACTGAATCATTTCAACCCTTCGATTTCTCTTATCAACCTTTCACTCTAAGCTTTGCACCGTGTAAAAGACATCATTGTGTTCCACCAAAAGGCTGTATTTATGCAAGAAACTCGTATAAGCAGTCACCAAGGTCTGAACCACAAGCTTGTGCATTTTGGTTATGAATACTTAATGCACCAAAATGGCCAACACTTTGATCCAATCGGAGTGTGGAATACGTTTTGGATGAATTTCTAAAAACACCTCATAGAAAATGAAATTTTATTCGAATTAACTGCAGCAATAACTCTACAATAGAGAGATGTACGAAGAGAATGAATACAACTCCACTAGACATGGTACAATCTATGCTTGGGCAGGGTATACACAGTAATTGCTATCCTTTTGGGACATGCACTACAAACAGATTGGTGGCACGACAAACAAGCCTAACACGCGCCATTTAAACATACAAGACTGCCTAACACACCATGCTTTCTGCCTGCACAACATCAATTAAATACTGAATTAAGCACTAAGCACCACAAATTCGGTGGTTCTACTGTGGGCACCTTAAGGTGCGGCTAAAAACGGAACAACCAAAATGTTAGAAGAGAAGGCAACCTAAAATGTTATAACTAAACTGAAATGTTATAAAAAGTATAACATTTTAGGTTGGAAGTCTCGAGACTTGCCAAATAACCACCAACTTAAAATTTATACTTTTTGATAATATTTCGATTGTGTGGTAATATTTTAGGTTACCGTGTTTTCTAACATTTTCGATTGTGGCGTTTTTTAGCTGCACCCTAAGGTGATGTATCGTAGAATCGCCTCCACAAATTTCATAGCTAGGGAACTATACTTTTTCTCAATTTAAATGAAATTTGAGTTACAAAGTCTATTTAAACTCTGTCCTCATCGAAAGGTCAAACCTACTTTCACTATCAATTTGAGTCACGAAAGAAAAGTACAATTATTTTGGCTACCAATGCTCCTTGGACAAGAAAAAAGAACGGTTCTTAAGAAGGCTGATAAACATCTTCACGTACTGTGTGCGTGTATATATATATATATATATACTTATGAACTTAATAATTATAAAATATTTTTTTTCATATTTTATTTACATATTTTTTTATATATTTCATGTATGTTTTCTAGTTCATGCTTTGAGTTCTTAACCGTCATTTCTAACAATGTCGTCTCTAAAATTAAGACACAAGTTTTAACATTGAAAGTGCAATGTGTCTTATCGTTACTCCTAACACTTAGTTATATATAAATAATGTCTAAACCACCCATAATCTTTGTAAATATTTAATTCAATACAAACTTAAATACATTCAAACTTATAATCTGTTAAATGTTTGAGCAATAATAATGTGGATTGAGACTATATTATTTAAATTCTGTATCTATAGTCGTCCAATCTAAGGTCAACAGCTAAGAGGAAATCTAGTGGACAATGTCATCATCTATTTGGCAATTGTTTGCGAAAGCAAAGGCTAACACACATGGTGTCATTCCACCAAATCTTAAATCTACTTGGATAATACTGACAATTCCTTTGGATGAGAAGTTTAGTGGAAAATAGACATTAGACGATAAACTTTGCTTGTCGTTGAGGGTGACAACTCTCCCCAATGGCCAGTACTCCCACAAGAAAAGTTTCAAACCCACCCCTACACAACAAATATCCTTTAATTGTATCATATTATTGAAGGTACTAGATTATTAAGGCAACGATTTTAAAATTAGGAATGAGCAGAGTAACTAGCAATATTCCCTCTTTGTACTCCTTTATTTTTCGATCTTTTTATTTCTTAAAGTGTCCACTAGAGTGAGCCTAGTGACTAATCATTTTACGTTATGTTGGCCTCAGGGGGGCTAGAGGGGGTTTGTCGCTCTCCTTAAAAATTTTAAATTCATATAATATTTTTTAAAAATTAGAAAATTTTTGTGCTTTTTCTATTAAAAATCTATTTTCGCCCCCTTAGAATTTTATAGGTTCGTTCCCTAACATAAAATCATGCATCCGTCCCTAGTTAACTCACATAGGGAGCAAACACTAGCTATAAGTTTTAAAGCTGCTTCATACCCAGGGCGATGATCAAACCCTCGACTACTAGTTAAGATAGGAGATTCAACTTTAATTGATATACATAGTACACTTACCGTTTTCGATATATAAAAGAAGAATGGTATTAACTATTAATAGAGCTTAAACCCTAATATTTGAAGTATCAACATAAAATCTCAACCACTTAGTCCAAGATGTTAACTAATCGGGTATATTCTTCGTGCATGATTTCTCTCTTTCGATTGTGTAGGTTTAGAGTTAAAAGTGCAAATTACTATGAAAAGTCGAAAAGGGTAAAAAGATTGGTATGTCTATCAAAACGTGTTACTATTTGATAAATTTAACAAATCATAAAGAAGTGCATGGGCTTACGTGATAAATAGTGTTTATGTGGAGACATATTTTATTTATTTGACAAGTAATCAAGTAATATATGTAATAATTATTTAAAAAATCTATTCAAAAAATAATTATTTAAAAATAGGTAAAAATATACCGCAGAGTAATTTAAAGCATATCCATTTTTGAGGAAAAAAAATGGTAGGAGTTCTATCCTCATTTTAAAATTTAAATTTAGCCCATTGAGTTTTTTTTTTAATTTAAAAATCTAGTTTCTTTATTTAATATTTAACATGAAATTTATAAAAAGGCAGAATAACATTTTCAGCCCTTAATATTTATTTAATTTATTAATTCGGCCCTTACTCTCCAACATCAGCGTCGGGTGGGAGCGAAAACAATCAAGAGGAAGACGATGAAAAACAACTCAAAGTAACTGAAATAGTGGGGCTGTCATCATGAGATACAAATATTTTATTTTGTGCTAGAAGCACATACAGGGTTTGTTTTCTGCGTACAAATTCAGAGTTTATTATGTTTCGGGATTGAAGAGAAGCATCCCAAGAGGAGTCTCATAATTATTATTACAGAGCAGTATAAGCGAACTTTCAGACTCGTACCTATTTTAACATTCCTAAATATCAGTGTTAATAAAGTTGAATATCAAAGTTTGGTATGTCAATTCTCATGTACTAGTGCTACTTGTGGTTTGACAAGTTGCAACGCCATTGCCAAGGTACAATATGCTTTCAGGCAGTGGTTCACCAGGCCACCCACGAAACACATTTCACCACTCTTCCCATCGTCTCCCTCTTGATTGTTTTTATTCTCATGGAAAATGACAGAATTATTATAAAACACACACACGTCCTAAATCTACAAAAGTAAACATTGTGGTGGTAGGAGATATGCTGATGTCACTCAACCCAATAGGCATCAGCTGATCATCTGCAATAACAAATTGGATCGACCGCATCTGTAAAAAAAATCAATATAGCGTATTGATCGGAATCGTCTGGTTCATCGCCATCAGCGTGCCCTCCCGTCCGATAAACCGCATTAGAACCTGCGTCGATGGTAAGGTAGTTTTTGGAATTTTGGAGTTTCAGGAATTTTTTAGAAAAATACAGATTTTAGGGGTTGAGCGATTTTGGAGGAAAATAGGGTATTTTAGAAAATAATTTTTTTTAGATTTTTTAAATAAAAAATAAAAGCCCAGGACACTTGTCATATTTTGATTTGGTGATAATTTTTTTAACAAACGTTAACGGCTAGGCACCTAAGATGATAACGTAAATATTAAACACCTACTTTGTCCAAAAAAAACATTAGGCACCTATTGCAAAAAATAAGTATAGTTTGAACACTTATTTTGTAGTTAAGCTATTTGTTTTAATAGTTTATTGCTTATCAATATTGTTCTCCCAAGAAGAGAACTCATGTTCGAAACTTGGAGAAGATGTTGGGAGGGAGAGCTATGAATCCCGAACATGGACATATTTTAAGGTTAGTTAATGCACAATATTTTTGAAAGTTAGCTAATGCACTATTTTTTGGGAGAGCCATGATTTTGATTTTGTGGTGGCAAATGCCGAAGGGAATGCAGGAGGTCTGTTAACAATGATAGTTGCCGAGAAAAAAAAATGAGATGTTCAAGTTGCGATTTGATGTTCTTGTGGCCTTTTCTGGTTGATTCTGATTGCCTTGCGCAGGATGGATTGACGTGCCCCTCCTTTTTTGAAGCGTGGAGGGATGGAACTGTTAGCTTTTCTGCGTTTTTGTTTGGCGAGTTTTAGCTTTGGTTCTCTCTATGGATGTTCCTTTGTAGTTTTGCTCCGGGTGGAGAGTAAGGGTGCTTTATTAAGCTGTGTGGGTCTTTGGCCTTCAGGATTATATGGGTTTCTTTCATTGTGATTCAGGAGTTTTTCTTTGGGAGGGTGCAGTCTTCCTTGGTTTTGTTTCTTTGCCGATTACTATGTCTCTTGTTTGAGCTATCTTGTATTCTGAAGTTGGCTTTGTTGAGTGTCACGTTAGTGGATTGAGCTAGCATTGGCGAGGAGTAATTTTATACCTTTGTCAAGCTTGAGTTGCAAAAGGAATGGAAGCTTCCCGGGTAACGTTCAAGTGAAGAGGTGAGTTCAAGGATATGTCTCGAAGTTGGTAAGGGAGAGGCTTACGTTGTTGAGCCTTGTTTTTGGCTTCTGTGTTGCTACATTCTCAAAGCGTAGTCAAGTTGATTAAAAGGCGAATTGTTCTTCTTCAGCGGATTGGTCGTTTCCTGGTTCTAAGTGCTGTGGTGGTTATTGATGGAGTTTTCATCTTTTTCTTAGTTTACGATCTTTTCACTTGTCTGAGGGGATTGGTGTTTTGTTGATTTCTTTGGAGGATGCTTGTGTTGCATGGTCTCATACCCTGTGTGAGCTTTTATTTGGTTGCGCGACTTTTGTGGGTTAGTTTGGATTGAGCTTTTCTTGGAGTGGAGCTTCGATTTTGGGAGTCTCGTCCCTGTTCTTCATATTGAACGAGAGGTTGTTTTCCGCGTTGGTGCCATCACAGAGGTGCTTTGAGGAGCTTTCGGTTAATTCTCGGTAGTAGTGTGGAGACTTACGCTGGCAAGATGTGTTTTAACTTAGTGGCGTTCTTTTTAGGGGTTTTTGCAAGCAGGGTAGTACGGTGGTGTGCAGATATCATTTCAGGTGTTAAACTTGGTTGAGGTGATTCATGTTTTTGTGGTTAGATGGTTGGCTAGTCTCGTTATATTATGCGATCTTGTTCAAGTGTTGTTTTGTTAAGTTCAGTTTAGTTGTTATGGTATACTCGATTGAGTGTACTTTTTTCTTTCATTTAGATCTAGAGAAGTTTTTAACGAGGCACTCAACTCCAATTCAAATTGTTTGACTCTTCTTAATAATAAGTTCAGTTTGGTTGTTATGGTATACCGGGTTAAGTTCAGTTTGGTTGTTATGGTATATCGGGTTCAGGTGTTGTTTTTGTGGTTAGATGGTTGGCCAGTCTCGTTATATTATGCGATCTTGAAGGGAATGCTTGCAAAACTGAACATGAAAATAAGTTTTTTTTTTTGAAAAAATTATCCCGGTAATAAATAATTTTGTGAAAAACACATCCTAAAACAACAAATATTAAGTTAACCCTAGAAAAGAAAAGAAGAATATGTTTTCCTTTTTATCACCTTAGAATTAGATCAGCGTAAGGAATATATATTTTATTGAAATTTAGTTATTTAAATCATTTTGTTGTTTTTGGTATAATTGTATTTAGTTAATTCATTGATTAATTAATTCAAATAGATACTATAAAAGTCTATTACAATGTAACTCTCTCAATCTATTTTACTCTATTCACAACGTTAAGATTTGAATATTCTAATTTTATTCAAAAAAACCGAACATTTCATCTCACGATATCAACCGATCGATGGTATTATTTGTATTATTTCAATACATTTAATACTTGTTTCCAAGCTCCATCAATCATGTCAAATAATGTAGCAAACAAATTTTTACCATTCAATTTTATAGAAAAAGATCTTTGTTATCTAACCTCACCCAACTTTGAAAAGTTTTTATCACTCTGTTGTTTCAAAACAACACTATAATCAACCAAACTGATTACATTTAGAAGACATTTAACCTTTAGTATTAGTGTCTGCTAGTGATTAAGACCGTAAATTAAACTTAACGTTGAAGGAATCCTTTGGATGCCTTGGCTTTTGATGATCCACACAAAACAAAGAGAGACTCCATATTAGGAGTCAAAGTTGCTTTGCTCATAAATGCTGCGACAACTTAGCTATCAAAATAGTTGCATATTTTCTCAAACTCACCCATCTAATCTAAATAACAATCGTGACTGGGTTGATCAAAGTGGTAAGCAAGGTCGGTCCGGATTAGTCACGCAAACTGCTTTCTAAATCATGGATTAGGATACCAAAAAGATTTCCATTTTGTTCTAAGCCAACAGCACTTTCTGAATAGTGAATACTGTAAAAACTGTCAAATTCCTCTTCTATATATATTTTACTCATTTCACTTTCTTCCACCGTATGCTTTTCCACTCTTCTCAGCATATTTTGTACAAGAAATATGGCAGAATACCATCAATCTTGTTGTTCGAGTCATGATTCTCAATCTGAGCCGAACAGCCTTCAATCAGATTCCATATGTCTATGGTCTCAGCCAAGCCTCCCATCAATTCCTTCCCTCACTTCCCAACTTCACCTGCAACAATACTATCTTGCCAACATCCAACACCACTGCCTCACCACTCTAAAGGGTCACACTTCCTATGTCTCCTCTCTTGCCATCACCGGCAAGTTCCTTTATACTGGCTCTGCTGATAAGGAAATCCGATTGTGGAACTGCAACGGTCTGAACTCGGAATTTGATTACGAAAATCTAACTAATAACATACTGGTTGTGGGGAAGGGTGCTGTGAAGTCCTTGGTAGTATTGACTGATAAACTCTTCAGTGCTCATCAGGATCACAAGATACGAGTATGGAAAATCAATAATGATGATCCTGATAACCAAAGGTACACCCGCTTGGCGACGCTCCCGACGTTAACCGACCGTGCCACGAAGCTTCTCCTTCCCAAGAATCATGTTCAAATCCGAAGACACAAGACATCCACCTGGGTCCATCATGTTGACACAGTATCCGCACTGGCCTTATCCAGGGATGAAACCCTTCTTTATTCTGTTTCCTGGGACAGGACACTCAAAATCTGGAGAAGCAGCGATTTCAAATGCTTGGAATCGGTAACAAATGCTCACGACGATGCAATCAACGCGGTGGCATTATCGGATGACGGAGATGTTTACACAGGATCAACAGACATGAAAATCAAGGTGTGGAGGAAAATCCCAGGAGACAAGAGCCATTCTCTAGTTGCTACACTTGAAAAACATAATTCCGGGATCAATGCTTTAGCCATAAGTCTTGACGGGTCTACATTATACTCGGGTGCGAGCGACAGGTCAATAGTCGTCTGGGAGAAAGACGACGGTGGCGGTGGCATGGCAGTGGCCGGTGCACTCAGGGGGCATACAAAATCTATATTGTGCTTGGCTGTTGTGTCGGACTTGGTTTGCAGTGGCTCAGCAGATAAAACAATCAGAATCTGGAGGAGAGGGGTGGATGGAAATTACTCATGTTTGGCAGTCTTGGAAGGGCATAAAGGCCCTGTTAAATGCTTAGCCGGAGTGGTTGATCGTCGCAGCCATTCCGATACATCCTACGTTATTTACAGCGGAAGCTTGGACTGTGACATCAAGGTGTGGCAGATTGTTGTTCCCCTTCTCTAGACAGGGCTTGATTAAAAACAAGGAGACAACAGCTGCTGTTATTTGGTTTATTTGTCAAAAACCTGCCTGCCTGTTGCATACAAGCCAAATCCTTGCAACAAACGATTATCAAATTAATCGAACTATTATAAACTGGTCATTAAATTAATCAAATTATTATACTATTTTGTAATGTCTAGTGACCATTTTATAATAATTCGATAAATTTGATAATTTTTTTAAAATCTAGTAACCAACCAAAACGATTATTTTTTACCCTTTATTCTTTTAGGATTTTACTCGCCAAACATTCATCCGTACAATTGTGTCCCAAGTTCCTTTAAATCTGATCTGCTCCGACCGGAGAATGTTTGAAGGCAGATTTCGGGAAGGGACAACAGTGGATCATTATTTTAAGTTGCAACTTTTAGGCACAATCAAATACTTATCCAAGATTACGTGGACCGTCGAAACTTATAGTAAAACTTACTTGTTTTATAATGCCCTAAAATATAAATTATTAAATAAACTCGACTTACTATTCATTTATAGTCTTAACCAATAAAGTCCATCTATTCTAACGTAATTTTTAAATAACTATATACTCTCTATTTATATGTAAAAAATAGGTGAAGAATGATTTTTTATATGAATGAATTTTATTGGTTGAGACCACAGATAATATGATTTTTTTAATGTTAGTGTTTAGAATTTAAGTATAGAGTTTAAGGTTTAGTTTTTTAAGATTAGAGTTAGAAATTTAGGGTTTAAGTTTTATAGTGTAAATATGTAAGCTTGTGTAAAATTAGTTTTACCCCTAATTTATTATGAAATGATTAGAAAGCGTTTTATCAGTTAAGGTATATATTATGAATTTTATAATATGTTACATCTTTTATTACACTACAACTCCCCTTTTAGAAATGGATAGTTTCGTCAACAATCTTTAGAGTAGGTGGATAAAATTTTCAGTTGATATCGTCTCTTTTCTTTAGGTTGTGGATTCAAGACCCAGACCCAGTAGGAATAAAATTCTTCTTTCCCCTCTCCTAAGTAGAAATTGTTAAAAAAAAGAAATTGATAGTTTCTACAACTGCAAATTAAGTAGGCATAGTTGAAAAAACAACAAATGAAAGGTACTAAAACTCTTTAGGTATTTTTCAAAAAATTTAGAAACTCTTCGTATTTTAAAAAAAATCTCAAAAATATAATTTTAAAAATTAATTATGAATTTTCATATATATTTTTTAAAATGTCAGTTTTTTTTTAAAAAATAATGTTTAAAAATATTAAAAATATTAAAATAAATATTTAATTACAATTGAGGGGTCAAATGAGATATTACTCATTATTTTAGTGTGCCGTGTCATGCATTAACAAATATTAACTACAATTTGCACGGACGATGCCCATTTTATAATAAAATTAAAAATTTAATACATATTTTATAATTTTTGAAAGTTAAATAACTAAAATTTATTTTAATTTCCTCAAATTTGAAGAAATGTGTACATTTCAAAAACAAAACACAGGTACTAAATTTGAGGAAATTAAAGTAGAGGCACTAAATCCACAAGTTTCATATAATACAGGGGTAGAGTGCAGAACTTGACCTAAGGTTTTTAACCAATCCTGGTGAACAACAAGTGGGTGAAAAATTAGGTAAGTGTCACCATTCTCCTCTCTCCATTATGTAACCTAATTTCTTCCCAACCAACTGTTGTATTCTAAACCAACCCTCTTTTAAATATATTAGTATGAAAGTACCATTGGATCATGTATTCTATTTGTCTGTTGCTTCCTCCAAAAGTATCTGTATTATATTCCACTCTTATAATCTATGTTTATCCAGACTTTTTCATTTTATTTAACAACTTAATTATTCATGTTGGATGTAGATATGGAGAAATAATCCTCAAATAACTTGTGGAATTAAAATAATCGAATACAAATTCATCACCAAATCAAGTAACATAAACAATACTGTCTAAAAAGAAACCTATGCAGATGACAAACATTATTAGCAACAAACACCATCAAGATTTTCTTTGCGAGAGAGCATCGACTTCATATCGACATGAATAATTAACCAAGAATCCAAAAATTAGGGCCAATAGTGTATCATAAACTACATAGACACTGCCTATATGCTGTTATTAGATGTCATACTTGGCATTGTTTGACACAATACGATCTCAAGACGCAACGTGACTAAAAATTCATATCGAGCACAATAGTCCTCTCCGGAATGCAGACGATAAAATCCTAAGCTTATTGTGAAGTCATAACCATCTTGGTAAAAAAAATTAAGAAAAAAGGAATAATTTAAGAACAGAAGTCATATACATTTGGAGGTGCAGGCGGCGTAACAAAAGAAAGCAGCCAGCAGAACAGACACCCTAATTATCAGAGGGGTGCTTTTGTTGGTGTACCTGGATCACGTGGATATTTTCTTGGTGTGGAGCCATTTTTTAAGCAAATGATAGCAGTTCTCTGTCCATGTGGGCTGTGTGATTCCACTAGATGAATCGGCAGAGAAACATAGGAAAGGTTAATATCACTTCATAAAGGCAGCACATAAATGCAAGGTCGGTTTGAAAGTTGAACGGAACAATTAAATGAATGAAAAGAGCAAATGATTGTAAAGATAAAATGGATCTTATTAAATGCACACAACCCAAATGACAAATGGCATTTTGTCAACCAGGAAAAAGGACTAGGAATCACAAAGAGAACATTTATGTCATGGGAAAATCCATCATTTGAAAACCTTTCAAGCCTTTCTTTCTAACACAAGAACAGGTCTTACTCTTCGGTTGACTTTATAGAAAAATCGAAAAGCCCTATCTTGTGTCCAAGGCGAATCTGTAAAATTCAAATGGAAAATTTTCTGACCATTTGGAGCCTGCTACTACATTTGCTATGCATGTGCGTGCTTAGACATGCAAGTCTGCCTACGCATATGTAGACTTGAATATAACCAGACAGTCATAGCCCAAATCCCAATTGCTCTTTCAGCATAGCAATCTGTATCATTTCCGTTTTAGCATAAATAGCCATCCACATAATCCCTCATATCCTATCTGCTTACTCCTCCAAAATCCTTTGATACAAACTCCCAAAATTTTGCATCTAAAAAAAAAGAATCGACTTCATAGAAGCATGAAGTTAACCACCCATGTTCACATTAGATGATCACCCAATTTCTGCAAAGTCTCGGCAAGGTCTCTCCAAATTTTACAGAAGGAAAAGTAGGCAACAAAAAGAAATGATTTTTTTTACTTAAACCATAATAGCAGGGCCCTTTACTCTATTTAACAATCAGATATAAAGATCTTGACCTGAACACAATGAACGACTTTGGTTCAGCACTAAATCAAGTAAAAGTGTCTGGTGTACATGGATCTTACATTGAAAAGAGTAATGAAGCCAGTAGTATTTAAACTTACTTTACTTACTCATGAAAACAATGAGATGGAAACTTGCAAAGCAATAATGCCATATTTATCGGGCAAACAATGGCCTGCTTATTTTTATCTATTATGCATCACATGCCACCTATGTTACTCAAACACTTCATTTTCTTTTAACATAAATAGCCATCCTCATGGGTCCCTCAGATCCCATCAGCTTACTCCTCCGGAATCCTTTGATAAAAAGGCCCAGAATTTTGCATCTCCTAAAAACGAATCGACTTCATAGAAGTATGAAGTTAGTTAACCTACAATAGTATCATTTTCCTCAAAGTCTCAGCACGGTTTCTCCATATTTTCGGAAGGAAAAGTAGACAACAACAAGAAATGGTTTCTTTTTCCCTTAACTTTTTACTTGAATCACAATAGCAGGGCCCACTATATTTATCCATCAGAGATAAAGATCTTGATCTTGACCTGAAAACAATGAATGACTTTGGTCCCGCACTAATTTAAAGTGCATGATGTACATGTACTTTACATTGAAAGAGAGTAACTTTGCCAGAAGTATTTAACTTACTTGGATGAAACCAGTAAGGCTAAATGGAAACTATGCAGAACAATGATGCCATTGTTACAGGGCAAACAACAACCTGCATATTTTTATATATCATGCGTTACATGCAACCTATGTGACTTGGACTCTTCAAATACAGGTGTGATCCTTCTAGCATATGAAAAAACTTATAAAATATTAATAGAGTATATCAGTGGCAAACACATACCCATGTCCTAAACACGATTCCAAATATCATAGCATACGATTCACAGATCTCAGAACTGAAATATTATAAACATTATTTGTAGGAAATATGACAAAAGATGCCTGAACAGAGTTGCAATATTGAAGCACCCATCAATTTGATTGCTCTGTCTGCACTTTTAACTTCTTCCTGTTAAAATGCACCACATGCTAAAAAGTGGTTGGTAGTTTACATTTTCAGGAAATACAAAGGAAGAATAAACAACCAGAGGCCTATTAATAGAAATTTCGATATACAAAGTTCATTATAAATAAATCTCTTTCGCAAAAAAAATTTGCTTAAAGTTGCTGGAGAAATTATCATCTACAAGGTTTTAGAGAAAGAATCACAACCCAAAAAGGGATAAGTATACAAGTTAAAAGACAAAAAGGTCATAATGAAATGTAGGACTTCAAAATTTGTGCCAAAACAGAACATGGAAGAAAGTAGTCTAGGACTTCTCTAAATGCAACGCATACCTTTTTCTTATCCTAACAGCGAAAATAGTATCTAAAATATCAGTTTAATGCTAAGAACAATTATTCGTCTGTTAAAGTCATTTCCAAGGTGAAATCCAAATACATACTTGAAGATCATGACCTTTTGCAGCTACAAAAAACCCACCAACACGAACAAGAGGAAAGCAGTATTCAGCTGAAAAACAAAAGAAACCAAATTATCCATATAAGCAGTACTCAAGCTTGCTGTCTTGTATAGATAAAAATGACTTCAATATAAGAAGTTAGTATATCATAATTACCTAAAACTTTCATTTCGGCAACTGCCCTGGCCACTGCAACATCAAATCTCTCCCTAAAGTTGGAATCCTGCCCCAATTTCTGCCCTACACCAATGGTTGAACCATTCATATTAGACACGAGAAGATAAAGCAGAGCAATACAAAACCCATATAAGGAGTGTTGAAACAATACCTCTGCTCTTTCTCTAACAACCTGAACATTGGATAGGCCGATAAGACTCACTGCATGCTCCAAGAAAAGACATCGCTTGTTCATAGATTCAACCAATGTTACTTCCCAGCCTACATATTTTCGTGCAATATTTATATACAAAATGTAAATGGAATCCACAAGTAAATTTACTAAAAATTAGAAACCAATTCGAAGACTATATAAATTATAACGCAAAATGGTGTGATGTGCGGAAGTCAACCTGGACAAGCAACAGCTAAAACCAGGCCAGGAAGCCCACCGCTTCCAACGTCAACAATTCTGAGGTTTTCAAATGAATCGTTACAGCTTGAGATGCAAGAGTTCTGTATAGGAGGAATAATTGCAAGGGAATCTTCAATGTGCCTTTCCATCACGTCATTAACTTCTTTGACGGCGATCTTCTGCAAAGAAACAACAAACCCATCAAAAGAAAAAAGAGAGATACGCAAATTTCAAAGTTTTGACAGTTTTACAAAGTGTTACCTGGTTTCATTGAAGTAAAGCATCTACGTAGAGACGAATCTGGTCCTTTGGGAGGAGTTTAAGGTTTCAAAATAAGAAGAGCTGCGTGTTACGTAGGTGGTTAAAGATTTAAAGTTGAGTGTTTGAGGAGGAAACGAGGTTTTAGGTTTGGGAAGTGGAAGGTGTTCGACAAAAGTTCCCAGAGAGAAAGATGATGGTAAGTTACCGTTGAGGATTTTGCAACGGAAAACCAACATCTTTTAGCGCTTCAGCGTTCCCTTGAGTACGGTATAGTGGTATACAATCTATATGTAGGACTCAGCTTCGGTTTGGTAAGCATTAAGCATGCATTTGTGATACCTGGGAATGATGAGATTCCATTCTTTTCACTGCGGGTAAAAGGAAGATGCTCATTGTTTTTTTTTCTTTTTTTGAGTTAAGATAAAATCGAGGGTTTACGACTATAAACGTAAATTCAACATATGAGTGACATTTTTCTGTAATTCTTGACATAAGAAACTAGTCACTTAAGATCATACAATGATTATAGAAGAAAAAGGATAAAAATTCAACCAAAATATTTCAACAGAAGATAGATACGAATAGATTTGACTATATCGACAAACGAACCATAAAAGGGATCAAACTACTAAAAAATTATCGATAACTGCAAATCAGAGTTGAGCATCGTGGGAAGATCAGTAGGGTAACAAATAAGCGACATCTAGATCAGTCGAGGTGACGTTAAATCCAACTCTAAAAAAAATAAACGAAAAGAACGGTCAAACCACTTACAAAAAAATGTGTCATAAAAGTAAAGCTATTCTTATTAAAAAATTTAAAAAAATAAAGATAAGAGATAAGAAAACACAGAGTGCCGACGATCGACAACTAACACTAAAGTAGTGATTATAAGGTAATATATGGTTATACATATTATTAACCTTTTAATAATACACAAACACCTTGCAGACGAAGCAATTTGACACCGAGTCTTCTAAGATGAACATCATCTTCTTTTTTAATTGGACCACTTTTTGAGTTCATGATTCTTTATTTACTTGCATGATATGATACAATGAAATTATAATATGATAGATTAATTTAAAAATTCTAATAAAAAGAACGACATTGTTTGGAAAATATAGGTCTTGTTTGGTAAACAGCCTTTTGAGGTAAATTTAGAGGTTTGACCAATCAAAGCAAATTTGGAAGTTTGATAAATAGATGATTGTAATAGCGGATTAAGGTGAAACCTCTCCTTTTGAAAAAAGCTCATTTTATGAGCTTTTTGAGTTAGATGTTTGGATAAAAGACTTGTAAAAACTATTTTGTCCATGATAATTATAAAAAAAATCTCTAAATAACATAAATTTGATTAACTAGTAAAATTAAAAAAATAATTTCATAAATAAGAAATTAATATATAAATTAAAAAATACATATAAATTTAATAATTAATAAGATTATATTCAAAATATAATTTCATAAATAAGAAATTAATATATACATCTAAATTTAATAATTATTACAATTATATTAAAAAGGCAATTTTACAAATAAAAAATTAATATGTACATCCTCGCATATGCTCAGTAATGATATTAAAAAATTAATTTTCATAATCTAATTAATATTAATAGATACAAAAGGTTAATAACTAATAAATTATTCAAACAAGTATCAAATATAATCATGTCCTTATATATCATTTTACTTGTTCAAATAATCAAACAATTATCAGCTATCAGTTAATTTTACCAAACACTTTTATATAATCAGCTAATGTAATTTTCTAGTCAAATCAACTAATGTAATCTACTATCCGCTATCAGCTAATTGCCAAACAGAGCTATAATTTAAAAACATTTTGCATCATTTTAATATTATTTGTGAAATTATTTTCACTGATTTATCAAATATCAACTTTCAAAATAAAATAAAACTTAATCTTAAATATATTATATTAATATAAAATTTGAAATTTTATTATATTATATCAATAAATAATAATAAAAATTTTCTTTGTTTTAATTTTATCTGCATCTACACATAAAATATTTTTTGGATAAATTACACTTTATTCATCCAATGATCTCAAAAAACCACCACCAAAATTATAAGGATAATCCACCCTATCTCATATAACAGAGCCAGCATGTATAAAAAAGAAAAGACCAACTATCAAACCCCCCACGCTTCAGCTATACAACTGCCAGAAAAATTGAATCTTCCACAATCTGACAGTCTCCACTTCACGTCGTGCTTGATAAGATCGAAGACCCCAGTATCTAGCCTTGGATTTTTTCCATGTATTTTTCCATTCCATTCCAACCAAATATAGTAATTGAAACTGTTGCAAGCTAGTCTGATTATTGTACCCTCAACGTTTTTCCTTTGCCAGCGTGCTGAACCCAACTGAGCATTTTAGTAAGAACATGTTCAGAACAGGTGATCCCTCAACTCTAACTTAGATCCACAAAGGATACATGTAGCCTCAACCTGACAGCCTCACCTCAATATCCTATCTCTAGTTGGAAGCCTATTAAGCACAACAAGCCAAGTTATGAAGGACTGTCTGGGTATAGAGAAAGCACCTCAAACAGTTCGGTGTCATTGAACTTTAGGTTGCTTGTGCCTAATAATTTTTCAAACCATCTTGGCTTTATAATCACCTTGAATACTTCCAACGGAAGTCAACTCATCTCGAAGTTTAAAAAAAAAATTCATGCCCGACTGTGATGAGGTTTTGCATGGGCATTCCAAATTGATTCATCTTTTAGTAGATACTTGTGCACCCAAGCAACCCACAAGAAAACCTACTTGAACAAGCAACAACCATAAACACTTCATCATACATGTCTTATTTCATGCAACAATCTTCTTCACCCCTAACCCACCTTTACATTTAGGGTGACAAAGAACATCCCAACTGACTTGAGCCCCTTTAACATTCGAATCCATGTCTTTCTAAAGAAAAGCATTACACATTTGAGAGATTTGCTTCAAAACTTTTGAAGAGATCAAAAAGATTCTGCACCAGAAATTTTACATTCTAAAAATCACTGCTTGTAGGAGTTGTAATCTTCCTGCAAACGAGAGGCTCTTTGAGGGCCAGCCACGAATCTTTTTGACAATCTTATTAACTAAACCTTCACAGCCCTTGGCCGAATGGCTCTTGGTAACCAATGGCACTCCTAGATATCGAATTGATAAGATTCTTTTATTGAAACTAGTACGATGCTTCAGAGACTGCAAATCACCTTCATTTGCCTCAGCCACAAATATCTCGCATTTTGAATCATTAACTTGCAGGTCAGACGTCCTGTAGAACTCACCCGGGTACTTCTTGACACCTAAGATAGAGTCTAAAGTTCCTCTTGTAAATACTAAAAGGTCATCAGTGAAACACACATGGATAAGCTGAACCCCCTTGCATTTTGGATGATATTCTAACACTTTTAACTTCTCAGCCCAGTTCAATAAGCATGAGAGCACATTCAAAACAAGAATAAAGAGATAGGGGACAATGAATCTCCCTGCCGTACTCATTTTTTTCAGCAAAGTATTCCACTAAGCCACCATTTAGGTTTATGAAGAACCGAGAGTGCATTACACAAGCCTCAATCTATTGTCTAAATAAAATAGGGAAACCTAAGACTCAGAGAATCTGTGAGACAAACCTCCAGTTTACAAAATCGAAGGCCTTTCTTAGGTCAATTTTATGAGAACACCTCGGGGATATGTGCTTCATCCCATATCCATTAATCAATTCTTGTGCCAACAGAACATTATCAACAATGTCTCTCCCAGTTAGGAATGCACCTAGTTTTGCAATATAAGAACTGGCAGCCAAGGTTTCATCCTATTGGTGAGTATTTTGGTGATGCATTTATAGATGATATTGCATATAGAGATTGGTCTAAAATCTGTTGTTTTCATGGGGGAGTAATGACCGTAGAATTAAAGGTCACAGGCAGTGTACAACTTGCAAAGAAAAACTGTACCCCCTTAACTACATCACCCCCAGCAACTTTCCACGCAGTCTGGTACAGTTAAAGCCTCACATATCTCCTCTGTCAATCCCACCCCTAGGATATCTTTTAGAAGCTCATCAGGAACTTCCTCAATATTGGGGTCAACCTGCCCCAAAGAACTAGAAAAGAACTTGATCAACTCTCCATAAATGTCATCAAAAGTCTCTAACCTTTGACCTTGATCATCAAGCAAAACCCTGATTGTGTTGGCCTTATTCCTTGCAGAAACATGTCTGAAAAAATGGTATTCTGGTCTTCTTCTTTGATATACTGGACTCGAGATTTTTGTCTAAAAAATTACTCATCTGCCTTAAACAAGTCCCTCAACACAACATTCACAGCTCTCACCTTTTCAATGATCTCAACAGTAGGATCTCTCATCATACAAGTCTACAGCTGCTCAAGTTCGACTTGCTTAGCATGTACTCTATTAAAAATATTCCCACAAGTTTTTCTATTCAATTTCCTCAAAGGCTCCTTCAATCTTTTTAACTTAAGAAACAAGACCTATAAAAGATTCCCACCACTTACAGGCATGCACCAAGAGTCCTCAACAATTCTCAAAAACTCAGAATGCTCCACCCAGAAATTAAAAAATTTAAAGAGTTTTGGAGGCTTAAACAAAGTGACTTGAGCACTATACAGCCGAGGCTGTGATCTAAACTCCCAGGACTAAGAAAATCTACAGTAAAACTCGGGAATATGGTTATCCAAGGTTGATTAACCAAAAATCTATCTAGTTTTCTTAATAGAGGACTCTCATCACAGAAGTTACACCAAGTGAAAGGTGGACCAGTAAAATAGTGATCCAGAACATCAAGAGCCTCTAAACAATCCCTAAACTCCTACATTGCCCCTGTAAACCCCTAGCTGCCATTGAAATCAGAGCTCTTCTCTAGGCTAGATATGATATTAAAATCACCAGCAATAGCCCAAGGGCTATCTCTGACCCTTTCCTTAAACTCAACCAAATTATTCTAGAGAATAACTCTATCTTCTCTACTATTGTTGGCATATACAATAGATAGAAAGAAAGCAGTATCTCCCTACTTCACAGTGCAATTCATTACCTGAGCAGATTTACAAATCACCTCCATCTTCCACTGGCCCTTGCTTAAAATCCGTACTCTTTCATTATGTGCATGACTATAATTATGAATAGCAGACCAACCCTTAAACTTACCACAAAGAACAACACTTGCATTATGCTCCCTAATACGAGTCTCAAGCAAACAAAGCACCTCAATATCATACTTCTGGACAACCCTTAAAATACTTTCCTACTTAATAGGGTCATTTAGACCCCCCGAATATTTCAAACCAGGAGATTCATTGTACAGGAGAGCCACCATTTCTTCCACCACCCTTTCTTTTACACTTTTTTTAGGTTTTTTAGCCTTAGGCTTCAGCTGCTGCATCAATTCAGCAACCCCTCCTGCAGCAACCCTTCTTTTCTTAGGACTCTCTAGCACAGGTTCAACAACTCTTATGTCACATTCTTCCTCATTCTCAACACCCAAAGCCTCAAATTTATTAGGACTCACCACGCAGACTGGTAAACTCTCTGTCCCATTCTTTTTTAACTTTCTAACTTTCAAAACCTTAGAGTGAGAAGCAGAACCAGCTTCAGTACAAACAAGACCAACTTGTTCAACATCATATTCAATTGGTGCCCCATTATTTACAAAAACTGGATCTATCGCACCTATTGGGAACTCACATCTCCCACCTGATCACCCACCCTCTCAACAACAGACACAGCTTGAGAAGTAGAATTAACTGCATCACCTTGTACCACCTTCCCACATTTCTCATCAGAATGCCCAAAAATCATACAATGTTTGCATCACGGTGGAGACCACACAACCTCCACAACAATACTCACCAAGTTATCATTACCCATATCTACCAAAACAGAGCTAGGTATATCATCTTTAGCATCTACCTCTACACATACCTTAGCAAACTTCAATTGTTGCTTCAACATGGCTGCTCGATCGGAGTACAATGGTCTGCCCACAGCACTTGCAACATAATTGATCCCTTGCTGAGAGTAAAGCTCCAAAAGGACGTGCCAAAGCTTAATCCAAACAGGGAGACGAATTCAGCTTCAGCCCATCCAATAGCAAACCAGGCTTCTACCTCCTTAACATAATCGCTTTCTGCTATATATACCATGGGCCAGTCTCTAACACCCAGTCACGCATCTTTTGAGACGAAAAATTAATCATGTAAACGCTTGGCTCTAAAAAAAATCGTGACAGAACCCTTCTTACCCCCATAGCCGATCAGTCATTTTCTGAAAAATCCCTAACAGAGGCAATTTTCTAGAAAATTGCCCACCAATGCATTTGATCATTGTTGGGCACCATTGCTTAAGATCACAGAATGGGGCTAAACTAATGCTTGACCATTCTTTTTCTCAACATGAGGAAAAAACCTTAGGGACTGATTCAACAAATTCCATTCAGTTTTACTTGAATTTGGCTGGGCAATACCCTCCGAAACCATATTCGCAGCACCAGCGTCCACCACAGCCTCGACCCATCAATCTCAACAGCCACAGAACCCACGCCTTCAGCAACTTGGGTAACCACCAGAAGAGGAAAATCGGCCAAATTAAAACCCCCAGGAAGAGTGTCTGATGGAGTTTCAGTCTCAGAATCAACCATGAAACGCATAAACAAGATGAAGGACAGAAAATTGCAAGCTCAAAAATCTACACATAAAATATTTAAAATGTGAATATTAGAATGTTTTATAATGAAGACTTTGTTAATTAATTCGATGTATAATTCTAAATCAAAATAAGTTGTCTGTATTTTGGCAAAGGATGAGTTAGTTTATTTAAAAAGTTAAAAATTAAAATATATTACTTTTTTTATTTAAAATTGTAATTGGAACAATCATACAAATAATATTTACTGATCAAAATTTTCTTAATTTTTTATTAGAAATGAAATTTTTATTAAACTAACAAACATAACATTAGGCAACAATGACCTAGAACATAACAAAGGACAACAAAAGCCCATAACATTGAGAAGAAAATAGTGGCCCAGATAAACCCATGAAGAAAAAAAAGTCCCTGGAAAGGCAACAAAAACCCTAGCAGAAGAACCAACAAGGTAGGCGGCTGAAAGCATCACAGGCGAAGAAGTGGTGTCGTACGTCTAGACCAGCAAAAAGTCCCCAAATAGGAGTTTTTGACGGTCGAGAAAACCGATAGGTATTTTAGGATATCCGGTTGATAAATACAGCAGAGGAAATGTCACAATGGTCGTTAAACCAAGTTGCAAACTCCTTATCGACAGGTCTACCACCGAAGTAGCAAGGAACCATCGAAAAATACGCAAGAAAAAAAGCGAAACCAGTGAACCCCGCCATTAAAATTATGTCAAAAAGGCAGTGACTTAGTCCATCCATTTGGGAGAAACCGATTAACCTGCAGCAAGGGAGAGCAAAACAAAAACGCAACAAACAAAAACATCAACCAAAAGAAAGGGAAATAGAGGAGACAAGACACCTCCGCTAAAGTCTCTGTGGCCCAAGCCAACATGAAAATTCGGTCTTCCTCTTTTTGGACCATGATCTCCGGGGAAAGGAATTTGCATCTAGTCGGTCAGAGAAAAATATCAAAAACAATTACAAAGAGAAAGAGAAAGAGAAAGAGAGACGAGTGGTAACAAAGAAAATAGACAAGTAAAAGGAGGACAATTAAATGTCAAGAGAACTTTAACTAATAATCCTTAAAATTATAATTGATAATTCAATTGTAAATTTAATTTTTAAAATTTCTAATTGAAAAAAAAATCAAAATATGAATGTGATATTATCTACTATATTAATTTAAAAATCCCAATAAAAATGAAATAAATATAAAATTGTAAATTCAAAATATAAAATATAAACATATTAAGCTGTAATATCACTAGAAATAAACATATAACTTTATCAATTTTATTTTTTTATTTTTTGAATAGTCTAAAGTTAATTACAAGTTAGTATATATTCATACATATCGTTAACCCTTTAACAATGCACACACACCTTAAAGATAAAGCGATTGAACTCGAGTCTCCTAAAATGAACATCATTCATTTTTATATTAAAGACCACTTGTTGGGTTACATTTACACAAATTATTTAAAATATAAATATCACAATATTTGACATGACGTTTTAATGTGCTTAACATATTCCTTAAAAATATTATTGTAACACTATTTAATTAAGAGACGTTTTTTAACATATTGTCTCCCAAAACCACATGCCAAAACAAATTTGGACAACTTTGGTGTGGTCATAATTTTCACAAATGGGTAACTGCCTTCTAACTAAGTCCCAAAACTTAAACTTAGGTACTTAAGCCGAAGATCCCTTTTTCTCTGTCTGGGCCTATTTCTCATACAACTGATTGGCTAAATATATCCTTTGCCCATTTATTTTGATTGAGTCCACCACTTAGTTTATCTTAATTTGGGTCAATCATATGAATCTTAACTCTAAAATTCGGATAGTGACAATTCAAATTGCATTTGAGGCATAATACAACATATATGTAAATATTCATTTAGCATATTATTATCATTTAACTATATCATCGTCATGAGCAAACACATTTGGCTAGTTGGCTAAGCTGCTAATCTTTATTCTCTTATATTCTATTAGGTCATGAGTTATAGACCTACTAAGAGCATCTTCTTCCTTCCCCTCTCTCTAGGTAAAATTAAAATTAGATTTAAGATTTGTCAAAAAAAAAACTATATCATCGTCATAAAATAATCAAGTTTGTGCCCAAATATCACTAATGGACCATACAAAGGATATACAAACTCGACTCTCTTTAGTTTTTAAACAGATTTGTTCAAAGACATGTCATTTTATTAATTCCATTCATAAAGTTTAAGTCCTTTTTATGTATGTATGTATGTATCAATGCATGCATGTATGCATGGGCAGAGGTACTATAAAAATTATGGTACAATTGACCCCACTTGATTTGTTGGGGTATGGATTTTTAAGGAGCTAACATAGAATTTTTCATAAAAAATATTAAATTTGACCCCGCTTAATTTGTTGTGCATGAAGTTAACAATATTTATTGTAATAATACGAATTTTTTTCATTTTTGTACCTTATTCTAATTTTAGTATATAAAAATTCTGACTTCGTCACTAATGTAGATGTGCGCATCGAGAAATTTACTTTTAAAAGAGTAATATGATTAAAAAAATGATAAAGGACAGTTATGGAGGTTTTAGTTTGGCAGGCTGGGGAAAGTTAAGTTACTTGAGTTAGTGTTGGACAAAGGAAGATTCGAGGAAGTGGTAAGAAAGGAAGGAATAAACAATTAAAAAGTAGAAGAGAGAGTATAGTGCACTATACTGTACTTTCTCGATAATTAATAAAAAATATACGTAAATTTTTACTAAATGTATAATTTTATATACAAATTTTAATTTTATGAAATTGTATACATAAAACTTTAAATTTAATTAAATAATTAAATTAATTGAATAATCACTTAATTAAGGATAGATTTTATTTTTATGACTAATATATTAATTTTGTTAATTAAGTCAATTATTTAAAATTATTAATTAAATTTTATGCAGTTAATGGTTAACGCAGAAATTGACATGGCAATAAAAGATGGTATAATTTTACGTTTGGTTCTCATTACTTATACGTTCTACTAATTTAGTTTCAATCTTAAATTAATTTAATAAATTTATTTTTTCAATCAATAATGGCACATGTTTCCATCTAATTTGAAAATTTTTCTTTAAATCTATTACTTTAATAAATTTTTCATCCAAACAGATGGTGTCACACGTCATCATTTATTTAATTTTATTATTATTTTTTAAAATGTTTAATTATTAAAATATTGAAAATATATTTATTAATGATTTTTAATAATATAATATACTATTCTTACTAATATTTATTAAAAATGTTGGTAAACATATTTTATATTTTAAATAATATTTTTATAAAAACAAAAAATTACATTAATAGTTTATTATATATTATTAAAATAACAAAATAATTTATATCAATTGTTTGTTAATTACATATTAACTTATGTATAATATATCGTCAATATTTAATTAATTATTGAACTTGACTAAGTCGTAAGCATCTTCTTAATATAATAGACTCTATTTCGAATTCCCTTAATTCTATTTGTATTTTCTTTAATTTTCTTCAATAAGATAATTTTAAATAAAATGTGTTACCAATTTTTAACTAAGTGTTGGTCTTGGCTTAATGGTTGGAGCCCCCATTCCTTTCCCAAATGGCTTGGGTCCAATCCCCCTTGGTGCTAACTTTGGTGTTTCAAGTTTAGATATGTAACTATTCGTTGAATGATTAAATTTATTGAATGACTAAATTTATTACAAATTGTTGAATATTTAAATTTATTAAATTAATTTAAAATTAGGACTAATTTGATAAAATGTGTAAGTAATGATGATTAAATGTGTAATTATACTAATATTTTTACTTCACGTCAACTTCTCTGTTAACTTTTAACGACATGTGACTTAATTGATATCATTAGTTAAATGACCCAATTAACAAAACTAATAGATCAGTGGTCAAAATATAACTTCACATAGTTAAGTGTCTATTCAAGTAGTTTACCCTAATTTAATTTTAACATTTTACTAATACCATTATCTATGTGGTAAATTTTTTAGGTAATTGACGTTTTAAATCACTAAACTTAACATTAACTTTTATTTACATCACAAACCTTTAATTAATAAAATTAAATTATTCAAATTTTATTATATATAAATTAAGTCACTTATATTGAAACCATAAAATAATTCTAATGAAAAAATAAAATTTACACTTTTATTTAACATATTTTCCACATATCATCATAAATAATTTTTAGTTAGTAATTTAAATATTTTTTAGGATTTATAGAAATTTTAGTTTTTTTAGTTTATTTAAATGAAATATTTATCGATGAAACATTATTTGATAGTGATATGTAAAAAATATATTATATAAAAGCGTTAATTTCAATTTTTTCATTAAAATTATTTAATGGTTTCAATATAAATGACTTAATTTATAAATATTTAAATTTAAATTATGTAATTTGATTAAATTAAAGGTTTGTGATGTAAATGAAATTGGATGCTAAGTTCAATGATTAAAATACAATTTAACTTATTTTTTCGTTAAAACCTATGGATAATGCTGACGTGGAATTTATTATTAGATAGAAAACAATTATTAATGCTCATAAAAAAGAAAGTAATTATTAGGGACGAAATTAGAGGAAAATGGATGGATAATTTGTGTGGATCCTTCTCTTTTCAAACCACGTGTCTGTATTCTGGTTAAATATCAACATCGACATGTTTTTAAATTTAATTATTGGTTTAACGGAAAATGTGCACATAGACAACGGTGTTAGTAAAATGTTAAAATTAAATTAAAATTGTATGAACATAATTACCTAAAATTAAAACGTCGTGTTTGTAATAACTCATTTTCATCCGGGTTACCCAAACTCGAATCCAAACCTACCCGGATTCAAACTCTAACCCGACCCAGAAACTAAAACCTACTTTCTAAAAAAAACCTAATGACCTAACCCTCATCCCACCACTGCTGCTGCACTTCTTGACCACCACCGTCCGTCACTGGCAATCAATCCGTTGTCGCCGGCCACCAACTACCCGAAACTAAATTAAACTGAACCCCAAAATCAACCCTAAAATCTAATATAAAATCCCTAAATTACCCTAAATCAAATCCAAAAACCCTAAAACAATTAACCCTAACCAAAAACAACCTTTTGCCATTTGACTCACCAAATCTACCACCCATACTCCTGTTCTACACCAACCGAACCCTCTGCCATACCCATTCCCATAGAACCAGCCATAAAATTCGGCCATCTCTCCATCAAAATCTGTAGATTAAAAAATAGAGAGGGGTTGTTATGGTATTGGGGATAAAAACCGAGCCAAGTATAAATGTAAAAGGGGGCCGAGTTCAAAAAAAATAGAGACTCTAAAGGGTCTCGGTTCAAAAAAATATTGAAATGGGTCTTTTTTTGGATGAAAAAAATATGTAAAGAGGGTTTCAGAAATCAAATAAAAGTCCAGAAATTTCAGAGCAAAATTTTCTCAGTTTTGAATCAAAGAAACAAATGTGGTTTTTTTTAAATCAAAGCCTTGTTTTTAAAATCTCGATTCAAATCAAAAGAAGGGAAGGTCGAAAGCTTACTTGCAGTTGTGGTCATCGCCGTTGTGCTCCGCCGCGAGGCCATACGGCCGATGAGGTAGAGTGGCCGCCGCTGCCTTTGGTTGAGAGAAAGAGGGTTGAGAGAGAGTTGAAACAAAATTTTTAGGGTTTTCTATTAGTTTGAACTAAAAATATAACCTATAATCTGTTTTAAACCGCACCCTCCAAAACGACGTCATATTTGGCGACCCGACCCGTGCGGTGACCTTGACCCGGGGAAGGATCCACGTTTTTTTTTGTTATGGGCTAATTACATCTTAGTCCCTAAAGTTTACCCCGCATTTGTTATTGTCTAGGGAATAATTATGTTTCCAGTCCTTCCTTTTTTCGCGTGTTTAATACCGTTTTTCTTTTGTTTCTTTTGTAGCTTTTAATTTCCGCTTTATTGCAATTTAGTCACTATTATTGTTGCACTTAATTTTTAGCATTTTATTTCCGCCAATTTACATTTGTTTCCTCAAGTTTTGCATATGTTCCATTGTAATCCTGTAATATGTAGCATTTATGCCATGTAGATTGTCAAATCTTGCATCTTAATCACCAGTCCATGTTTTTATTTGATTTACATATTTTAGCATGGTTGTTATTATTATTATTGTTATTATTATATTTTTATGTGTTAGATTAATATTCATGCATGTTTCAAATTAGTTTTTTTATGTTAGATTAATATTTTATTATGCTCTTATTTATTTATATTTTTATCGCATTATATTTATTTATGTCTGCTATGTTTTAAGTTGCATTTCGGAATATATAAGTTTGTTAATGCGGTGCCCTTTTATCCGAGCGTAAACGGGGCCAGTATCAGGCGTAGTGATGGTGGTTGGACGTTTACTCTCGGATAACGGGACCTTTAAAATTTACTCACACATATAACCGAATTTTAATTTAATCGTCACTTTAATCCGGAAAGTCTAATATTAATAAAGCGGTAATTATTAAAGTACCAATTTTGGGCGGTGTGGGGGTGTTAATCCTTCCCCATCCGTAATCGACTCCCGAACTCGACATTTTGAAATCTCTGGTTTTTACGGTGTCCGGTCCACCTTGAGTGGCCGGTGGCGAGTCCATTTTTAAATAAAATACGGTTTTTCTAAAATCCCGCGGAAGACATTATTTTCAAAAATAAAGTAAAACAAAATAAAAACCACGCGTTTTTTAGCGAGGGGGACATCGCTACACTGTTTGGCAATTAGCATATAGCTGATAGCGGATTACATTAGCTGATAGTTGATTGCATTAGTTTATTTGAATAACATATTGTATTAGCTGATTGTATAAAAGTGTTTGGTAAAATTAACTGATAGCTTATAGTTGTTTGATTATTTAAACAAGAAAAATGATATATAAGGATATGATTACATTCGATACTTGTTTGAATAGTTTATTAGTTATCAATATTTTGTATATATTAATATTAATTAGGTTAAGAAAATAATTTTTTAATATACCATTATAAACATGTTTGAAGGATCTATATATTAATTTATTATTTATATAATTATTTTTAATACAATTTATTTAATTATTAAATTTAAATACGAATATAAATGTGTGAGAATAAAAAGAAAAAAAATAAAAGTATTAGTTTACAAATCTCACAATGTAAATACGTGAGGGTGAAAAAAGTTAAATTTAGGTTATTTTGAGATTTTTTATAATTGTTAAGGATAAAAGATTCTTTATAACTCTTATATCAAAACATCTAGTTTTAAAAAAAAACTCCTATTAATAACTTTTTTTAAAAAAATAGAGGTTTCTCCCAATATGTGATTCACCAAACTTCTAAATTAGCAGATTTGATCGGTCAAACCTTTAATTTTAGCTCAAACATCTAATATTGGCTCAAACATTTGTTTATCAAATAGGGCCACTATTATTTTTTTGTGAAAGTGAGATGAAAGTGCTCTCTCTTTTTACTATTAAGTTAACTATTTATCTTTTTTTTTTGTCAGCATTAACTATTATATCTATACTTTTTTAAAATATTTTATCTATAATTTTTTGTTTTATTAATTTATTCTAAATTTGGCTCTCAACATTTATTCAAAAATGAAAGGATGAACATAGAAAAATAGGTATAATTTTATGGATCAAATCATGCATTAAGCCTTGAATATATGTCAATCTGTGCAACCGAAACGTGGATGTTCCTCATTTTTGCCCAAGTTGTGACGCTGTGCCGGAAACGAATTTTCCCTGGCTTCGTGATTGCTTTGTAGTTTTGGATTTTTGGTGTAACTTGGATGTTCGCACCCCCGGTTTTTATTTAAAAATGAAGTCGTCATCAATTATTTGGGTTAGGTAAATTGAACACCTTAGTGGTATAAATTATCTAGGGGATAATAGGAAAACTATTTGATTATCGTCGTTGCTAGTCACAAGTTAATTGGAGAGAATGTAGGACTCTATCTAGTTATCATCATTATCATTCACGGGTTGATTGGAGGGGGCGTAAAAAAACAATCCGATTATCGTCGTTGCTAGTCACGAGTGATTAAAGGGGCGTAGGAAAACTATCTTACTATCGCTGTTGCAAGTCACATGTTGATTAGAGGAGGCATAGGATCAGTGGTGGAATCACATAAACTTTCAAAGTTCATATATTTTATTTTAATTTTTTTTTTTATGAATTAGTCCTTGAACTTTATAACTTGTGTCCACCCTGAAATTTTAAGATTTTTATGACTTGTGCCCACCCTAAAAAACATTATGGATCCGCCACTACATAAGATGATCTATCTTCTTGTTTCTACATCTTAAACAAGTTTTATGTCCAATTATTGATGTACAAATTGATTTTTCTTTTTTAAATTCATATTTTTGAAAGAATGGATGTTTAATCACATATTTATTTAATAAAAATACATAATTCAATTGACTCTCAAAACTGTTAAAATTTAAAACTAAGTCCCTTCAATGTGTGAAATTAATGTTTTAGACTCTATTTGTGATTCTTTATGATCATTAGTTCATATATTTGTTATGTTTTGGACTTTTATACCTCTAAGTGATGAATGGTAATAGTTTAATTGTTAGTTAATTCAATTTAGTCTCGTTTCTAATAAGTTTAAGTTTCGATTTGTTGATGCAATATCTCTAGTTCGGTTTTCGTTAAGTTGATTTATGGGTGTTACATGTTTTGTATGGTGTGGACTTGTTCAAAACTTTTGATTTTCCAATTCTCGATGGTAAGGGTTTAATGAGTGAGAATGAGAAGTTGATGAGAAAATTTAAGCGACCAATCATGACAAGAATCAGAACTACAAAGACTAAGGTAAATGTAATTAAAGAAATACTTAGAGTATTTTGATTCTTAATGTCACATATCTACTAAAATAAATAGAACATTTTTTTCTTTTGTTTTGATGGAAGAGAAAGATTGCAACAAAAAAAGCATTTGATTTATTTCGAAATTTAAAAAGCCTATGAATTTGATTACTTTAATAAGGTTTTAAAAGTTGTTTTTAGTTTTGATAGAAGGAAAAGAAAATTGCAGATCTGGTTTGAGAGTTTTGTTATGTTGTGAAAATAAAAGAGAGATTTTTTTTAAAAAGGACCAAAATGGAAAATATGAAAAATATTGAGGGATATTTTTTTATAATTATGAATCGAATTAATAAAATGTATAATTGTTAAGACTAAATGTATTATTATGTCAATTATTAAATGATCATGTTATCTTTATGTTAGAAGTTAACTACACAATGACTGCAATAACTTATCTCGAGTAGTCAATCTTTAAAGCTCATTAACAAAAATGTAATTTAACTAATAGTCCAATGACTATGGTGTAATTTACCCAGATATTGTTTTTAAGAATAATTATATAAAGGGAAGGGGTGGTTCTGGTCTATTGGACATGTGTAATAGGTCCACGTAATTAAGTTTTTTTTTTTTGACAAAGACTAGTCCTACTTCTGCCTAGTGGGAAAGGGGGAGACTATAGGGGAAAAGATGCTCTTGCTGGGTCTTAAACTCGAGATTTAAGGGAAGAGGATGGGAGTAGATGAGCAACTCTGACCAACGGGCCATCAACGCTTGCTCAATTAAGTTAAATGTTTACAAGAAAAAAATAAAAGATTAGTTATGGATTGATGATAAAACACATGGGAAAAAATGTTATAGTACTTTGTAGATTTTGAGTCTTATTATACTCATTTTTATTTAAAAGTCAGTCTTATTATACTTATTATACTCATTTGTTTTTTTATTGAATGCTTCATTTTAATAAATTACACAAAGCCCCCTAAATATTTAAACCGCCCTTATAAAAGATAAAATTTTGATACATAAATTGTGTAAAAAATATTTTACACAAGTCTACATATTGATCCTTAATGTCACGTTTCTTTTTCAATCTATTAAAATAAATAAAACATTTTTCTTTTGTTTTGATGGAATATAAAGATTTTAAAAGATGCATTTGATTTCTTTTGAAATTTAAAAAGCCTATAAATTTGTTTACTTTAATAGATTTGAAGGGTTTGTAAATTATAAGAGGTTTTAAAAGTTTTTATTTTTGAGTTTTGTTTTGATTAAAGGAAAATAAGATAAGAAAAGTGTAGATTTGGTTTGAAAGTTTTGTTAATATGTAGTGAAAATAAAAGCGATTAAAAAAATAGGACTAAAATGGAAAGTATGAAAAATATTAAGGGATCTTTTAGAATTATAAATTAAATTAATACAGTGTATAAATGTTGAGACTAAATGTATTATTATATCGATTATTAAATGGTCATGTGATTCTTATGTTAGAAGTTAACAACATAATGACTGAAAAAATTTATCCCGAGTAGTCAAATGATTTAAACGTAATTTTTGAAGTTCAATAGCAAAATTGTAATTTAGCTAATAGACCAATGACTATGGTGTAATTTACCCAGATATTATTTTTAAGAATAAGTATATAAAGGGTAAATTTTGATATATAGACTGTGTAAAATATTTACACAATAAAACTCAAATCCTAAACTATAACAAACTAAATCATAAATTCTAAATTTTATACCCTAAATTCTAAATGCTAACATTAAGTTCTAAATCCTAAAACCTAAACTTCTAACCTTTAAAAGTAAACTTTAAGGGTTATACTATTCTTTAAAATATAAAACCCTAATCCTAATACCATTATAAATCTTAAACTCCAAAACCTAGCATTAAATCTTAAAGTCTAAACTTTACGATATAAACCCTTAAACTAAACTTTAAACTCATAAATTTGATAAACACCTATAAATTAAAATTTACACGAACTGTATATAAAATATTTTAATAGGAAACAAAATCTAGACGGGATAAGCCTAAAAATGGTAGGCAAGGTACACGCTCTTACGTACAAACACAAGAAACTCGCGTTTTATTTGTTTATTAATTTTCTTTTTGAAATGCTCTTCGTGGGGTCCACACATGAAGACAAAATCCATTTGTTACATAAACAACCCGCACAACAAAGGAAAAAAAAAACACAACCGCTACCTACGCGGTTAAAGTGTTAAACTCAGTCGGGCTAAAGATAATGAAAGGGATTCATGGCGAAGAAGCATCCCACAAACAGCCAAGCTCAGAAAATGGATAGGAAAGTGAGTTAGGAAAAAGGGGCTTTCATTGTTGGTTTCCTTTTCCTTTTTTAATTTTGATTTTTTTTTTTTGCTTTTGGGGTTTTATTTTCAATTTTTGGATTTTACTCATTGGTTATCATTTGTCGTTGATGAATGAATGAATAGTATCTCCTCTTGGCGGTTCCGTTTCCAATTTAAGTGACGCATGTTGGGTTCTTCGGCTGTTGTCTTCTTAGGGTTTGTTCATGAACCTCATCGCCATCGTTTCCCACCATCCAAACAGCTTAACTCTTGGGGGTGTTTTCGTTGTAGGAGTTTATAGTTTTAAAAATGTCACAGAAGAGGCCCCAGGAAGATGGTAAGGGCAAGGCCCGATCCTCAGAAGCGTTTAGTCCTGATCAGGATAAACGGAGAAGGGTTCCCACATTGAGAAAGTACACGCCTTTCCTTTCTTACCTTTATTTTTTTTTTCGTATTAATGCATAATTGGATTTTTCTTGCTAGGTAAAATTAATTTCTAATTTGGTTGGTTGATCCTCATGATTTCTGTGTTTAATATGATTGAAAGTTCTTAAGCTGAAGTGAACTGAATTCATATGGGTGGATATTTGTATTGAGTTTATTTCTGGGTTTGTAAAGTTGTTATTGGCAATTTGTAAAGTGATTAAAACTACCTTTGCTAATGTTGAACCTAATTAGAGAACTGAATTATGCATTTTTGTTCAATGGGGTCATTTTTGGGGTTTTCTTCTGATTTCTGAATAATATGTTAGCACTGTAAGAGATGGTCAAAAGTTGTTATCTTACATGTACATACGTTAACAATAGGTCCAAGGTGCAAGAAACTCTTGGTATATTACCAAAAACAAATACTTAATTTTGGTAGGAAGAAATAATTAATTTTTATATCTGAGGTGATAAATATGGCAACGAAATGATATCTGTTGGATATGGTGTATTTTGCTTGAATACGTTTTCATTCTCTAATAGTTGAATCTCAATATTATGCATCATTTTTATAGTGTTTCTTTTGGTTACTAATTTGTTTTTGAATGATGGCAGTGTGGTTCAGGAGGTGATGAAGTTGCAATCAGTCCAGCATTTGCTGGAGCCAGTTTTGGAGCCATTAATTCGCAGGGTGGTATGTTTCTTCCCTTCATAATCTTATTTCAAAATTGCTCTTACATTATCATTTTCCACCATAAAACAGGTTCAGTTTTTTATTTACATGGTAAAAAAGAGTATTAATGAGCTCTCCTTTCTATCCAGGTTGTCATATTATCTCATTTAACATCAAGTTACAAGTATACGTTCATAGATGATATTGTCATGTAATGATGCTTCGCTGTTACTGTGGATTGTAACCTTGTAATTAGAGTTTATTTTTAAGTCAGTAACTAGTAGTTTAGATTGACTAGAAGTCTTCTTTAAATTAGAAATAAAATCTTATTTGTCTTCTTTAAATTAGAGATAAAGTCTTATTTAAATTAGAGATAAAAGTATAGTTTTAGCTATACTAAAACTGTGTAATTACCTATTTAAAGGCTCACCTTATACACATTTGAATAAGAATAATAAGAGAAAATACAGAGAAACACATTGTTCACAGTTGAAAATACTATTTTTGTTCTATCATTAAACTCTAGCTTTTCATATTTTATTGTTCATCTTCTCCGGCCACCATGGCTCATTTCTCACAGTTACAAGAAAGGTTGTAAGAATAGGGGACAATGCCTTTGTCAAGAGTTGAAATCATACAATTTCCATGTCCTGTGCTTAATGAGGTTTACTTTAGCAGTTATAGGTGTCTATGATACTTGGGCTCAGGAGTGAATTATTCCGGATAAAGTTATGCAATACAACATGACTTTGACATGTTCAGTTTTTTCCTTAACCTTTTTCCTTATATTTGGAAGGTGTAAACTCATTACCCAATACCCATTGTTGGAGAAATAAGACAAAGACTTATGTCTTCGAGGGAGCACATCAGAGGGGACTATACATACATGTTGGACACCATTTGAACCGTAAAAACTGAGCTAACGGGTTCTTGGATCCTTCATGTATCTGTTACTTTTACATCCCACTTCTTAAGTGAAGTGGGCTAATACACTCACATGTGAACTTCACCGCCCGTTTCTTCAGAAAAAAAATGTAGGACATGGATATTTTAAGAAAGATTTGGAGTCAAGAGTGATATGTCTAGCACTATCTCCTACAGCTTCAATCATTTTAAACTTCATATTATTTATAAGCTTTAACAACTTTGAAAATGAAGTGCAAGAACTTTCAGGTCATTGCATCTTGTCAATTACTCTTTTATTCTTTTGGATCTTAACAGATGTCCAGACTCCAGATTTCCTCACTTAAATCAAGAATGTCATCATTTAAAAAAAAAGCTGTGATAGATTCCAAGTGGCATATCTCCTTCAAGATATTTATTCAGTGGTATTATCCCACATTTGTTAAGTTCAGATTTCTTGTAATCTTATATTCAAATTGAGCCTTCACCTATTGCCTATTAATATTAGGCTGGATGTTTAATATGGGATGTGAACCTAGATGTGTTATGCTTTTCTTGCCTAAATCCATGTGAGGTTGGCCATCCTAGTAAAGGGAGTGTTTAGTGGTGTTAACCCCATAAGTCTAGGGTTTCCTATGATCTTATATTTAGGTTGCCCTCTCCAGTTATTGACAATTAGTTTTAGGTTGGATGTTTAACAACATTATTGAAAGTATGTTTTCAGTCTAATGATCATAACTTAGCATTTACCCCATTAATATTTGTTGGACTATGTGGACCTTAATGGTTAGCAACAAAATGGTTGCATTTGCCTCTATTGGGAACATATTTCCTCAACTTAGCTGTCTTTTTCTTTATTTATTCATACGAGCTTTCAGATCAGATAGCTAGCATGATAAAGCAAAACCAAAGGTGTGAACTGAACTTTTCATAGTAACTGGACAGTTGGCCATTTTAAAATAATTTAAACTCTTGATACTCGATTCTAGGTCTGTCACACAGACATGTCATTTGTTCTTTTCAGTTCTACAAATTCTCTTGGCATCTTCACTCAACATTTCTATGATTTTTTTTAATGAATAATTCTTGAAGCATGAAATGTTATATCAATGCTATTTTGCTTCATTGGATAGCCACGCTGTCAATTAATGTTGTGTTTTCATTTTCTATAAAGTTCTGCTATTTCTTTCTAAATGGCAGTGCTACTGTGTCTGACATCTAATTTCGAAGTTTCTTTTTGGGAAAAGCAAGCAAAAACTTGTATTCTTATCTATTGGTAGCAAGCTCCCATAGTTTGTAGTAGTTCTTTCTGCACAAGACTTGTTAAAAAGGATTGAATATGTCAATTATCAGATGTACATTAACTATCTTATGTTTTGTAGGTCAAAGAGGAAGTTGAAGTGGCTCTTAGAAAGCATTTGAATAACATGAAAAGGTATTTATTCAATTCAAAGAAGAATAGAGATTAGAAATATTTCCGCTAGAAAGCTATGTTGACTTCATAGTATATGCTAAACCACAGTTTTTTTTAAAGGAATGGAGGGAAGGAGGAAAATTCTACCGAATCAAGAAGTTTACAACTCCAGTTCTTAAATAATCTCTCTCTTCCAGTGTTCACTGGAGCTCGAATTGAAGCAGAAGAATATTCTGCAATTAAGGTTGCCATAGTTGATGTGCTTACTGGACAAATAGTTTCCTCTGGCCCCGAGGCTTCTGCTAAAGTAGAAATTGTAGTCCTTGAGGGAGATTTTGATGGTGATGAGGGTGACAATTCTACGCTTGAAGAGTTTAAGAATAATATTGTAAGAGAGAGAGAAGGAAAGAAACCTCTTATTGCTGGAGATGCATTTCTAACTCTTACCGAGGGAATTGGATTAGTGGGTGAGATATCGTTCTCAGATAATTCAAGCTGGACGAGAAGCCGTCGTTTCAGACTTGGTGCAAGAGTTGTGGATGGCTCTGATGGAACTAGAGTAAGAGAAGCAAAGACGGAATCCTTCATTGTCAGGGATCATCGTGGTGAATGTAAGTACTTATTTATTAATCTATTTTGAGAAGTGGGTACCTATTAATTGTATAGCACATGATATGAAAATTTTCAGGCTATGAAATCGGATGCTTGTCACTTTTAGTAGTGTTGCTTAGTACATTCGCCAATTGATGAGGATATCAAAATGTTGAATGACTTTTAATATCATTTTACTTCTAAACTTTCTCCACTTTTTAATCCATTCTTAAACTGCAAAGATCAAAATAAGCTTCAGGATTCCAATCACAAGAAGAAAATGAAGTTACATTGCCTTCTTATTTCTTTTCGTTGATTGTTTTCGTTGGAATTTGTGCATGCATTGACATGGTTGTTTTTAAGTCGTTATGAGATTGAGATAGAAGCTAGAAGGAACTAAACTTTCATTTTCTGGTTGCAGTATACAAGAAGCACCATCCTCCATCTCTTTCTGATGAAGTATGGAGATTGGAGAAAATTGGAAAAGATGGGGCTTTCCATAAGCGATTGAGTCGGGAAAATATAAACTCTGTAAAGGATTTCTTGACCATGCTCTTCATAGATCCTCCAAGGCTGCGGCATGTAAGACTTGACTGCTCTTTCTTTTTGTACGCTGCTTAGAATTTTTCTGGACTGTTTCCAGTTTTCCTTGCATGTCCCTTCAAATGTACTTTGGAAGTAGTGTCAAAATTAAAAAGAAGAGAAACCGATTCAGTTCAGTTACGTAATTGTGCTCAATAAGTTGGTAGCTTCTTTATTGTTAGAAGGCTTTAAAATTTTATGGTTTTTAATCAGTTTTAAGCCAACCCATAAGTTTGAGCATGTTCATGTTGCTCTTCATAAAGGAACTCTGTTGTGCATGGTATAGGATTAGAGCACAGGAATTCTTGCTGAATTTTATACCTTAAAAAAGTTCCTTAGCTGGACATGTATCAACATAATCCTTGATTACATTTAATTTCCAACTTCTTGCAGTTTAAGTGCAGTAGACTATGTTTGTGTTCGTCTATACCAAAATTTTATATCAGTTATAATTATTATTTTTTATCAAAATATCAGTTATAATTAATAAAGATGTAAATCAGAAAATTAAATAAAACTTAGCATCACTAGAGATCCTTGTTTTACCTTAAAGATCTCCAGGTTTCATGTTGTCTATAATCAGTAATTGGGTTTTGATTATGTTAAAATGCTAATAGCAAGAATATATGTTTATGCAGATCCTCGGCACAGGTATGTCTGCTAAGATGTGGGAAGTCACCATGGAGCATGCTCGAACATGCGTGCTTGATAAGAGAGTGTACTTGTACTGCCCTCCTGGTTCTCAACAGAAATCCGGTGTGGTCTTCAACATTGTTGGACAAGTGGCAGGTCTACTTTCGGAATGCCAGTATATTACGATTGATAAGCTATCGGAAACTGAGAAGGCACACTTACTCTTATGTGATTTCATTTTATTTCTTTATTTATTTTGCTTTTGTCAATAATGGCTTCTGATTATCTACTTCTCCATCAGATTGAAGCCCAAAACTTGGTGATTTCTGCATTCCGGCACTGGGAAGAAGTTCTCTCTTTCGATGATGAAGCCTCTCTTACAGGTGGTTTTTTGAATGTAGCTAATTCTCCATACACAAGCTCAGCCAAGACGGACATTTCTAATGGTACCAAGTATTTGGCTTCTCAAAAGATGGGTGGATATGATTATGCTCAACCAAGTTCTTCTCCAGATATCATTTCAACCATCTATTCGGTTGGGGGTATGAGCGGGTTAGAAGATTATGCGCTGCATGGTATTGAAAACATGGGTCTTAGATCATATGACCAGACATTGAGTTATCCTGGCCGAGTCACTAATTCCCTGATCTGTGACACAGATATTACTCAGACTTTCTGTGATGAAGATCATCTTCGGTTTTTCGATAGCGATCTTCCGTCCCAGAGCCTTGGTTTGGAATCACAGGCAGATCTACAAACTGCCGTTGACGGATTCCTTTTGCAACGCACTGTTGCTGTTCAAGCGCAGAGGAGATGGACCAAGGTTTTCAGTGTGCTGAAATGGTTCTCCATTAAAAGAAGAGTTAAAGAAAAATTCCGAGGTCTTCAGATATAGCCATGGACTGCCATATTTTTACGGATTCCATTGTTGTGGATTTCAGAAAATGCAACCGTGTCATATCGAACTAAACTGCAATATATGTTTATATAGCCTCCGCAGTACACAGAATTTGGCTATCTATTGTGTGTGTGTGTGTATATATGTAGTGCTTGGGTTGAGGTATAAGAATTGAATGGTAAAGTTTATGAAGCCTATGCAAGTAGGATAGATTCTGCAGATGTGGTTATATTAACCGAAAGTTCTGCCCCTGCCACCACTGGCTGCTATTTCCTCCTGTACATTACTATCACTAGTTTCTTTGGAACGATATGTAATGCTAAAGGCGGGTCATTGACTTTGGAAGAATCAAAGTAGAAGAGGAAAGAAGATAATACTAGGTTTGATGGATCTTGTGTGTAGGGATGAGTAAAACTCGATTTGGAAAAATCAAATTTTTGGACTCAATAAAAAAAAAACTCAATTCAAGTCATAATTTTTTAAACTCGACTCGTCTCAAAAAAATGTTATATAAAGTTTGAGTTATAACTTTAGAATTCGAATAATTTAGATTTCTTAATAATTAGTATATGTATTTTAAAGCTCGAGTCGAGTTTTTTAACTTTGCCTTATATATATATTGCATATGAAAAAATATAAAGAAATACATATGTATATCGTATATGATTAAAGAAAGTCGTTTGTTAGTACTGTAATATTATAAATGTTTACAGTTAAATTTGAACATAAAGTCAAACAACTCAATTCGATTTGACTCAAATTTCATAAATTCAACTCGAATGAAAAAAAATTCAAATAAAATTTGAGTTATAAAATAATACTTGTAAATTCGACTTGATTGAATACTCACCCCTAATCTTATGGATCATTTCAAGAGCTAGAGTGTATGGGCTGATTTCTCTCCTTGTAGTTTATCCTAAAAAACCATGTGTTACCTTGTAGCTCCGCATATGAAATCTAGAAATTGCACAGATGATAAACCCAGACAATTTACCTTGCATGTTGCATGAATGTGATTGAAAAAAACCCTTTGAAACACGTCTAGATTAACTCATCAGAAAGCAAGTGCCAGCACACAAGAAATAAATGGCAGTGACAGTAGAACTGTTCCTGCCAGGAACATGATAATCCAGAAAATAAAGAACAAACCTTCAGGCAATCAAGGGCAAACCAGGAAGTCCATAATCTGGGAAAGCATGTCTTTGTTATAAAATATGCCAATTACATGAACCATATACAGAAGTTTGGGATTCTACATTTGTACTGAATGTTTGACCAATTGCAAAAGGCCAATCGAATGTGGCGCATTGTGTGTGTGTTGGTTATGAAAGGGTAACGTTATACAATAAAGACAAAGTTTGACTAAAATCTATCATCAACAATTGATAGGAAACCTATATCTTGCAATTGCTGTTGTCGTTGCACATGTCGGTCTGCGAAGAAAGACCAAAACAAAACAGAAAAATGTGATAATGTGACATGCTGAAATCAGAAAATATAATACAACCAAGAATCTCGTTCTACTTCCTCACTGATGAACCCTATGTTAATTACCATTCAGTTTGTCAATTTCATTGTCTTAGTTTAAATAATTTTGTATCCATCAAACTGGATCGGGAATAGGATGTTGATAACTTCAGTCGACTGCATTTCGAAAATACTGCAAAGGAACGAGGGACCCCCTGATAACTTATACCCAAAAACAAAAGAATGTTCACAGCATAGCAAGAGAGAAGTTTAACTGCCACAGGCATGAGTTATCACCAGCTACAGTAATGTTTCACATTGTGGTGTTCAAAGCATTTGCATAGGTTGGCTTTTAATAGATCATGCAATTTTGGACACGAGACAAAAACATGAAAAGACATTTTTACTTCGCAAAAGTAGGATTATCTGAAAATCTGAGAAGAGTTAATGTGGAAATAATAACAGTCCTCGATTCATGTATTTCGAAGACATCTGTTTAATTTATATGATAAACCAACATAGAAAGGGAAAACGCGATAAGTTTGCGTAATAGAGCAAAAGCCAACCTCTTCTTATGCATGTATGCTACTCAGCTTATCTATTTTGATGTCAACAATAGAACCTTGAAACCTCATACAGTAACAGAATGCATACCCGGTTCTTTTTTCTTGTCTCCAAGATCTCTTCTAACGGTGGCCGGCCTGAAACAAGAACAGGAACCATTAAAACATGAGATACCTGTAAAAATTAGATGACAGCATTTGAAACTTTCAACCAAAGAATAAAGAATATAGAAATAGAATCACATTAGCTTCCACTTTTGATGCATTCATTTCAAAAGGCAATTGAGTTTGATATGTAGGTTAAGAATATTTAAGATGCAAGTGCAATCTGTAATCGAATATTAATGTCACAAATCAACTAGACTTCACAAACAAAAGCTAGAATGGAGGCTCAGAAATTCAGTTATAATTTTTGACCTGAATGGAACTCAAAAAAGTATATAGAATAGAGAATTTCAAGTACAACATATGTTTACCAGTAATTTGAAGACGATATTTAGCCCAAACACCATAGATGGAATCAGCAATTGTTGCAATCTACAAATTATGGCACTGATTATGATTAGACACTGATGTGAAGGCAGGAGCAGATAATAGAACTATAACATAAGGAAGCATAAGCTTACAGGCTCATATTTGGTAATGGTATAAACCCATCCAAGACCAACTTGCTCATACAATTTTCTAAATGCCTGTGAATCATCAACAACATGAACAATGTTTTAAATTTATTCCTCGTGTCCATACTTATAACAAGGAACAAAACTAGACTCTTTTCGACTTGTGCTTAAACATAATGGCATCAAATAGCACTTCAATTAAAACCCTTTTGTACAAATAAGCACACCTTTTATGCCCATAGACTATGTTGACCCTCCAAATACATGAAAAACACTTTTACATTTTTTCAATTCACCCGTGTCATACATAAACCCATATCTGACACTCACGAGTCAGATCTAAGTCTGAGCCTACAGAAACTTGTAGTGATTACATATTATAACTTGTTTCCAAATCTAACAGCATTCAGGACTCCAGATTATGAAAAGAAATGCTTGTTCGCAACTTCTCCGATTCAATGCTGGTGTACATAAGTTATTTTCCTTTTGTTTTTTTTTCCCACTTCATTACCTATATCTTTGTTATCCTTTATTTCCATCTAGATTACAGTCTAACAACTTATAACTCTACAGAGCATTCTTCTCATTCCAACATTCAGCAAATCAGGCTAATTATTTCAATACAGGAGAGCCTTGCATAAATTAAAAAAACATACCTCAACATCTGTGACAACAGTTCCATCAGAGAGAATGGCATGAATTCTTCCCATAACCTAAAAGGCAAACAGAAACAATACAAACCATGTTCCTTGAAAAAAAATAACCCTTTAAATTTATGAAAAAAGGGGTTCAATATAACCTGGAAAAAAATGAAAGGCAGACTACGCAAAATAGCTTATGTAGAGTGTGAACATACAGTTGTGTAGTCCAATCCTTGATTTTCTTCAGGAGAATAATCATCAGAACTTATGTCAACAAACTTGATAGTGCAATATTGCTTATTCCTCTCCCTTAGCATATCAACCTAGAAGCGAAATAAATATTAAACTGAGTGAGAAAAAAAAACTCACCCAATGTTATCATATATACCTCACGCATGCAAAGCGGACAATCTCCATCATAAAGCATTTTAATCTTCCAATTTTGTTGGGATTTTTGTTCATCATCTTCTTTTCCTTTCTGGGATGTTATAGTATCTGCAGTTGCCTCATGTATTGCTCGAATCTGATTCTTAAATCCTGGAAAGAATACGTTACCAAAATGAATGAAAATTAGCATGCATATAGGTAGCCAAAAAAAAAGATCATGAAAAAGGAAGTGGGCCATCAAAATGAAGGGCAGCCATACCAGGTTTGTAGTTTGGAATAGATGTGAATCTTTGGGGAGGAAGGGAAGGGAAACGAGGGGATTGTACCCTGGAAAATGGAGAAGATGAAAGGAAAAATGGGGTGGTTCTTTGTCTTCCGATGCAAGCACCAGCAATGGCAGCCCCTCTCAACGCCATGGTGCTTATGGGATTGCTTTTCTCTTGAAAATTCCAGCCATCAGTTCGTTTCTTCGTCAACATTAAAGGCGACCACCAGCCTGTGTTGTAACGTGGCAATCGCAGGTTCACCAATATTAGAACACATGGTTAGAAGACAGAACACAGGAAGCACAACTCAAGAACCAAGCGAGTGAATACAGGGGGTAAATGTGGAGGGTCGGATCCTGCTGATTCAGATTCTTTGGGTTTGGTTTATTCTAATCCAAACTATTTGATAAACTACACTCAAGTAACTTAATTATGAGTTTAATAACTAAACAAATTATTCTCTTTAAAAAATTATAAAAATGCCAATTAAATATTATTACAAATAGGGGTGTATTTAGGCCTAGGCCTACCCATTCCAAAAAATATTTTTAAAATAATGCTTTTTTTATCTTATAATTTTTTTACGCAAAACTTTCGTGTGTTCCACAAAAGAAAAAACAGTAAAAAAAACGAAAGAAAATAATAAAAAAACAAAGAGAATTGAAGTAAAAAACGAAAAAAAATCACTATAAGGTAACTAACATTCAATTCTCCCTTACTTTTTGTAATCACTCATTTTTATCCGGTTTGTAAATATTGTTAATATATTAGTATAATAATTAATGGGAAATTATTATTGCATGTATACATATTACATTATATGTTTATTTTATATGCATGATTAGTGTACGTATAGGGTGTGTGATGTGTGCATGTATACTATAAGTCATATATACGCATTAGTAAGTAATATGGTATATGTATGTCGCGCATGTATTTACATCCCTTACGAGTGCATAGTTTGTACGTATAATATGTGTGGATATTCATGATTATCATGTGTGTTATTGTATGCATGTATGTTAGTATGTTACATTAATGTTTGCATGTGTATTCCTATGTTACACTTATATGAGTGTGCACGTGTACGTATGTATGTAACGTCGTATTATTATTATTATTATTGGACTAATGTAAAATAAAATCTAAAATATAAAACTCAAATATTATAATAACAGTCCAAGTCCATATTATTACAAGATATATATATGTAATTTACAAGGCCCATTTTCGGCCAGCCCAATCCCATCTAATTAACCCTAAAACCCTATATGATATCTAATATCATATTTTTCTTTGCAGCAGCTGAAGGAGGGCCATTGGATCAAATCCAGATCCAACGGCCACGATCAGCCTGAGGTGAGCCGTCCAGCGCGCGTGAAACACACTTGCAGGCCGTTCGACTTCTCACTCTCGCGAGACCGTTCGACCTCCTCACCCACGTGTCGTTATCTCCAGCAAACACCACGCACTTCAGGAATGATCGGGACCGTTCATGCCCCAAGTGATCCTAACCGTTGGATCAAATCTGATCCAACGGCCCAAAACAGATCTGGCCGAGATGACTTATTATCTTCTCTGCCACATGGCCGCATCACCGCTCCGCCTGCTGCCGCCATACGATCTCACCGGCCCTCACCAAACCGGACATGCAAGAAATAAATAAACAAGTCAGATCAAGCATGGGTTCTAAGATTTCATATCCAATCAGTTGCTCATCAACAGTAAAGATCAGATCTACTCTTATTATTATTGGCATGTTGTAATAAAAAAAGAAAAACCGAGGGGATAAAGGAGGATTCGGTGAGTTGTAACGGGGGGGCTTCTTCAGATCGGAAAAAAAGGAGGGCTCTATTCGAAAAAAATTGTAAAGGGATTTCGGGAATCAAAATCAAAGAAAAAAAATTCGGAAGAAGGTTTATAACTCTCTTCTATTCTATTTTCTTCCTTAGTTTGAATCTCACAACCAAATCGTTTTTTTTTAGTTTTAAAACCAAAATCTTTGTTATTGTTTCAAGCTTCATTTCGAATCAGTCAAGAACAAAAGGGGAAATTCGAACCTTACCGGCTGTCCTAAGTTGCCGTCGTTCTCTTTGCTGTGACGCCGAGCCGCCGTTGTAAGACGCGTAAAGGCCGGCTGAGCATAGAAGTCCCATGGGGAGCGGCGCCATCGAGGGAAAGAATGAGAGGATTGAGATAAATTTTTTTTAGGTTATTATTTCGGTTTATAATTGAAAGTGAAACCCCATCTATTTTAAACCTATACAAATGAAACGACGTAGTTTTGCAGCGACCCGACCCGCGGTGACCCGGATACCCGGGGAGGATCCGCGTTTTTGGCAAATGGGCTAATTACGTGAGAAGTCATCATACCCTTTCCCGCTTTTATTTTCGGTCATGGGATAATTGCACTTTCAATCCCTGATCTCTGTTACCGCATGCTTTTGCATCCTTTTTGATTTCAAATTAGCATCTGCATTTCATTTTCATTCAATTCAACCCCGAAATTAAGTTGGATCAGATTGTAAATGGCATAAATACCTTCGAAGTCCTTCCGTGTTTCTGTTTCTTGCACTTTGAGCTTGCCGCATGGGTTTATTACTCGATAGGTCCTTTGGAGTTTAATTCAGTTTTTAATCAAGTCCTTAATTACGTCTTTGACTATTTAATTTATGTTTTTAGGTTTTGTTTCTTTTCCATTTTAGTCCTTCTGATGCTTTAAACTTTTATATCTTTTATTCCTTTTATCTATTTTAGTGTGTTGTGTTGCACATCATATTTACATAAGTTTCATTCACGCCTAGTCTATTTATGTTTTATAGTGTATTATATCATTTTGTGCTTTAATTTGATCGTTCGTATTACATATGTCTTTTGTTGTTATATTTAACTTAATGTGCATATCATGTTTACATGTTAGCTTATTATGGTCATTTTGTACGGTGTGATTGGTCTCATAAACACCATGTTTTTATGTCCATTTCGCTTCTTTGTAGGTTACTTGATAGTATGATATTGTTTGTTATATGTAATGTCTTTGTATTTATTTTTACATGCTAATTATGTCATTGATAAGGGTTTTAGTGTATTTTGTGGTATTGTTGACTTGTTAATTTCGTACCCTTTTTAGGTCTATGTCATGCATGTTATAGTTGTGGTTCATTTTAATGTGTTTAAGCATGTTAAAATTAATTAGTCTAATTTTAGAAGCAAGCATTTTCTTGTTCATATTTTGTTTTATTTTGTTTTTATCATCATGAAATGTTATGTTCATGCATTTTAATTATTTTTGTTTTATATTATAGTATTTGGGTTTTAATGCCATGTCGATATGAATGTTTGTTTATGTTTTTATGTGTTCTAAGATCGCATAATGATATAAATCGTCAATGCGGTGCCCTTTTATCCGAGCGTAAACGAGGCCAGTATCAGGCGTAATGATAGTGGTTGGGCGTTTACTCTCGGATAACGGGGCCCTTAAAATTTATTCGCAATTATGACCGAATTTTAAAATAATCGTCACTTTAATCCGGAAAATCCAATATTAATAAAGCGGTAATTATTAAAGTACCAATTTTGGGCGGTGTGGGGGTGCTAATCCTTCCCCATCCGTAACCGACTCCCGGGCCCAATATTTTTTGAATCTCTGGTTTTATGGTGTCCGGCCTACCTAAGTGGCCGGTGGCGACTCCATTTTTTTTAAAATGCGTTTTTTTTAAAAAAAAAAACCCACGGAATAAATATTTCATATCCAAAAGAATCACAAACACCTTCTGACACAACGTTTTTTTTAGCGAGAAAAAAGACATCGCTACACTTTTTAATTTATTAAAATTAATTTATTTTTTTATAAGTATTTTGTTCTTGTTAAATTGAATCAATGAATTAAAATTGGCTTTAATTAATTGTATTGTGAAATTTATCAAAGTTCGTCCCTATTAATAACTTGAAATTTGATGTTTTCTTTTATTGATTTGTTTAATTTAAAATTCAAAAATGGTATTTGATAAATTATATCTTAAATTTTATTTATTATTTTTAAAAATATTTAAAATATGTATATATATATTAGATACTTTCACCAATGAAAATTGTCAATACTAATCTATGAAAGAAGATGGAAGATGATTTTCTTTCGGATTACTTAATTGTATACATTGAGAAAGTTTTGATGAAAAATTTACTATTACATCGATCATACATGATTTGATTCTATGACAAGAAAAAGAGTTCATCTTAATTGATGAAAATATTATTTTTATGATATATTTTTTTGGACATAAGTTCATTTTTTACATGTAATCATTTATTTTTAATTATTATTATAGTTTTAAATTGAAAATTATATATATACGAGTTAAATAAATTTTTTGTTCTAATTATATTGACTTCATTGATAATATTTTTTTAAATACGTCATTGATTATAAATAATGCACTGATTGTTAAATATTATAAAAAAATAATGACATGTCTTGATATAATAATAATTTTTAAAAAAAACATCCGAAATAATCATCATTGTCAACGGAAGTTAGTATGGGCCATTCTAATGAACTAGATGTTTACGGCGAATCATTTAACGAGTAGAAAATATCTATCAATAATCAATGGGTAAAACTTTGATACATAAATTGTGTAAAATTAATTTTATACAAGTCCATATATTTATATTATAAAAACTCAAATCTTAAATTCTTGACCCTAACATTAAAAAATTAAACCCTAAATTTTAAACCTATACACTAAATTCTAAACACTAACCTTAAATTTTAAATCATACAACCTAAACCCTTAAATTTTAAACCCTAAACTAAAATCCTAACCCTAAAACTAAAAGGCACGTGTAAACTAAAATTTACACGGCCTCCATATCAATTTTTTTTCATAAACAATATAATAATATAATCATTAATTTTTATTCGGGTATTATTATATTAATATTATATTTTTAATAATATTATTATTGTTTAATAGGCTTAAATGAACTTTAGGTGCCCAAAGTATACTATTTTTGAACTCTAGGTGCCTAAAGTATTTTTTTTTTGTAAAAATAGGTTTCTAAAGTTTTCAAAGTTATAATTTTAAGTGCATGAGGTTAATTTGCCGTTAATTTTTTTTAAAAATATATATTTTTTATTTTTAATTTATTTTATTTTTAAACTTATTTTAAAAAAACTAAATTTCTAAAATTTACAAAATTGCCCCTAAATTCAAAATCCCTAACCCACCCAAATTCAAATCACAATTAGAGTGGATTTCGTCGCCGATGGCGCCACTGCCGACAACCACATCCTTCGTCAGACCACCACAGTCGTTTACCCTATCATCCCATCATCGGAAAAAGGACCAGAGTAGTGCAAAACGCCGAACGAAGGCTGAAACATTCAAAATTTCATTCGAACGATTTGCAACGAGTGGCGGCTGAACGACGAAGATTGGTGCATGGGTGTTTGGGAAAGGGGAGGAGCTCCATTCCGTCACCGAAATCGTGGCCAACGACGGCAGGAGTAGCATGATTGAGGGATTTAGGTATTCCGGGATTTAGAATTTTGGGACTTTTTTGGAATTTTTTGAAAATTGGGGGCTTTTTTTGAAAATTTCAGTTTTTTTAATAATTAAAAAATATAAAAATATAAAACTTGCCACATGTCACGTTATAATTAGCTACAAAAAAATTTTTAATGACAGTTAACCCCAAGCACCTAAAATTATAACTTTGGCGCCACTGCCGACGACCACATCCTTCGTCAGACCACCACAGTCGCTTACCCTATCATCCCATCATCGAAAAACGGACCAGAGTAGTGCAAAACGCCGAACAAAGGCCGAAACATTTAAAATTTCATTCGAACGATTTACAACGAGTGGCGGCTGAACGATGGAGATTGGTGCATGGGTGTTTGGGAAAAGGGAGGAGCTCCATTCCGTCACCGAAATCGTGGCCAACGGCGGCAGGAGTAGCATGATTGAGGGATTTAGGTATTCCGGGATTTAGAATTTTGGTACTTTTTTGGAATTTTTTGAAAATTGGGGGCTTTTTTGAAAATTTCAGTTTTTTTTAATAATTAAAATATATAAAAATATAAAACTTGCCACATGTCACGTTATAATTAGCTACAAATTTTTTTTAATGACAGTTAACCCCAAGCACCTAAAATTATAACTTTAGAAACTTTAGGCACCTATTTTTACACTAAGTTAAAACTAGAAGCTATAAATTCCAAAAGTTGTATGTTGTGACTACTTGGCCTGATGCTATACTATTTTCCTCTACCGAGGTCTAGGCACAGAAACAAACCAAACGTCGAGCTTTCCTTTAAAGTTTAAACTCAATTAATGATCAACTGCGCAACTCATAAATCATTTATGCTCTACATAGACATAGTTGAGCAGTGCTTACATAGACATAGTTGAGCAGTGCTTTTCCAAGTCTACTCGCTTTCTCACTTGAAAGGGGCATGAATGATTAAACTTGATTCAATGACGATTCGTTTAAACAACCATCAATCAAATGCAATACAACCAACTTTAACTGAGAAAAAGTCATTAGTAGGTATTCATTGCATCTTTAATTCTAACACATCATAGTACGGAACAGGGACCTAAATGACCAGACTTTCCTAACCTAATGCCTCGTCAAAAAGATCAAAGTCAAAGAATTCCTAAATTGAACTAATATCCCAAGGTCAAATTATACAGTCTAAGGAAATACATACAAGCCTAGAACCAATGCCCTTCCTTCAGTGTCAAGATGATGACTGTTTTTCCGCTTTCACTTCTTTGAAATCTTGTGATACCTCCCTGACAAATTACAAAAAATGTTTTAACTCCTACAACTTGCTTAGCACCACAGTTAAAAAGAGTCTTCAAAATATGTTTATCAATCCAAAAGCAAGTAAAAAAAATATAACATTCCATGTATGATGTTCAAAAACTAAGAGCCCTCTTGACCTTTGTCCCAACTAGGCCTATGCCCAAAACTGAATCTGGCTGAGATAGTACAGATGTTCACACACAATGCAAGAGGGCTTTCTCTCTACGAACCATTTACAAGGAAATAGATGAAGCAATTAATGCAAGGGAACTACTTAACTACTGTAAGTCTTGATTTGTCAAACACGGATATTTACCTTTCGTAACCATGTAAGGTGCTAAAATATTAGATAAACTGAGAAGTACAGGTTGCCTATTAATAATAGAATTTAACCTCATGAAATAGTGATGGTAAAGAATACGGTCCTTGTATAAAAGCATTTACCTTCTAGCTATGGTTAATGAATTAAATCTTGGACAAAAAAATGGTAAAATCTATAATATTGTCAGTCAAAAGACAAACCCTTACTTCATATCAACATCTGTTGCAGGTTGTATCACATCAGAACTGGAGAATCTACGTAGAGGTTTCTCAACATCTTCAGGGTCTGACTCATAATCATCACCATTCCATATACGAGGTTTCGGTCTTTCATCCATGTCCTCCTCTGCCTACATCCAATAGAATCTTCTATGTAAGAAAAAGAACAGAGATAATCTGTTACAAATAATATAACATAGAAACAATTGAAGTAATTGTTGTTAACAACAAACAAACCTCCTCAGGTGGTTGGATGGTGGAAGGTGTTGTTTGGAAAGGTACACTGGGTGCATGAGATAGTCTGGAAAGCTGCTCTAATAGCATGTTCCTGAAAATTAACATTCGAGTAGAACAAGGTTACAAGTGTGAGGAAAGGCTTGTGGACATACTAAAACTGAAGATAGAAAACTATACATACGTTTGAAATATTCACTCAATAAGCAAGCACAAAGTTTGGATAATCCATACATTAAAAAAAAGATATCTGAGCTTACCTTATCTTCTCCACATCTCTAGGTGCATTCAGGTTCTCCATGTTGCCCACTTCAACATGAAGTGTATAATCTGGACCAAAATACTCGTAATATTCATTATAAGGCAGCTTATTATCAGGCTCAACCCCAACTGCAACAGCTGTCTGAAATGAAGCAAAAGAAATTTAGAGGAACAATATTTCATCAGCAATGGTATTTACAACATTTTGCTAGAACTGTGTGAGAGAGAGACCTCATAGCACCAACATCGGGCAACATTACGGATAGTATACCCTCCCCCACCCAAGACCATTAGAGGAACATTGAAAGATCTAAGAAAGCGAAGACAGTCTGCATGGCCCTTCACAGACAAGTTGAAGCAACCCAATCTGTCACCAGACAAAGAATCTGCTCCACATTGGAGAACAACCGCATCTGGTTGATACACTTCCATGACCTTTTGAATTATAGGACGAAACAGACCCCTAAAACTCTCATCATCCATCCCATCATTCAAGGGAACATTCAAAGCATAGTATTTGCCATTACCCACCCCAACATCCCTGATGTGTCCAGTCCCTGGGAAGAAATCCCCAAATTTATGGAAAGACACGGTCATAACTCTATCAGTGGTGTAAAATGCCTCTTCTACACCATCACCATGATGGACATCAATATCTACATACAGTACACGCTGCAAGAGGACATTGAACTCGTGTATTTAAAGCAAGTCTGATAGGAGCCAAATTTCGAAGGAAAAGAAATGATGAAAACAGAAAAATAATGTTTAATTAGAAGTGGTGAAGAATCTTAACACTAATACAGCCAATAAACTAGAAATTTCAAATAACAATAACCAATAATCTTAATCCCCAAACTAAGAACAAGGAATGCATCTGTTAAAAACATAGATCAAATTGACATTGCACAAAGTAAAAGACTGAAGAGGAAACAAAAATCGGTTGGTTTTAGACAAAAAATAATGATATGAAATTATTTTGAGGAGATAATGGTGGTGGATAAAAATGACTGGGGTAGGAGGATCCATGTACTCAATGTAAAAGGATTTTATTCCCCAAATATGTTGAAATTAGTGCTTATTATTTGGGTATGTTTTAGACATTTATCTAACCATCCAATAGCATACTAATAAGATTTTTTCTTTTTCAAATAATCTTAATAACCCTAAATTTATATACGAACATTAGCTACTAATTAAGAACAGAAAATGGAAAATGTAACTATTTTTTTGAAAGATGTTACCCTGTGAAACTTCAGGAGCTCAAGAATCCCAAGCACGATATCATTAACATAGCAAAACCCAGAAGCCTCACTTTTCTTAGCATGGTGCAATCCACCAGCCCAATTGATGGCGATGTCGGCATCCCCTCTATTCAATTTAACGGCGGCACCAAGGGACCCACCGGCGGAGGCCTGACAGAAGCCGAAAATCCCATCGAACACGGGACAATCCTCTCCAACATTGAAACGCTTCGAATGGCGAGAATAAGTGGGGTCGGAGATGGAATCGGGAGAGATGGTGTTCAGGAAGTCGACGTACTCCTCGGTGTGGAAGCGGCGGATATCGGCGGGACCGGCGGGGAAAGGACGATTAATCTCCATCCTACGGTGGAGAGAATAATGGACGATGAGGTTGTGTGCCATACGGATCCGGTGGGGTTTCATCGGATGACCCTGGCCATAATAGTAGTCGCCGATCGTCGGCTCGTAGAAGTATGTCACACGCCGCTTCTTGCCGTCGGGTCCCGAAGGTAGTGAAGCGCCGCCGGCAAAGTCCTCCATGGTCCTAGCCAAAAGTTATTAGTGTTGAGAGTCGGAGCCAACAAGCTTTAGCCCAAGGGGAAAAAAAAAGGTTTAATTTTGATACACGTGTAAAATAAAAAGCTTGTATATTTATACAATAAACTTAAATATTAAATTATTAAACATAAATTCTAAAAATTTAAACTATAAATTTTAAACCTAAACTCTAAATTTTATATACTAACTTTAAATTTTAAACACTATAACTCAAACCCTTAAATTTTAAATCTTAAACTATACCCCTAAAACTAAAATAATTATTTAAATTAATTTATACAATATGCATATTGAAATTTTTCTATAAATAAATAAATGAGTATTATTTTATTATTTAAATTTTATTTAAGATTTAAGGGTAAATATCACTTAATATAAATTTAATAATAAATAAGTTTTTTTCTTGTAAAAGTTTAGTCATTCAATTTTAGGTTTGATAGCAAATTAGATCATTTTCTTGTAAAAGTAACAATTCAGTTACTCAATTAAAATTTTGTGACACATGTCACTTAATTACATGTTACTTAATTATAGATTTGATAACAAACATTTCATGTTTCTTTTAAAAATAACAATTTAGCCATTCCGTTAAAGTTTTGTGTCAATCATGTCATTTTGTCGTTAAAATTTTGGTATATATTCGATTAATTTGGTGTTAATTCAAAATAATTCAATAAATTTAACCTTTCATACTTAAAAAAATATTAGTGAAGTGACTATGTCTACTAGCATGTAACATTAAGGTCATAGTGGTGTATTCCATTAGTTGTCAGTTGTCCAATAATAAAGTGATTGTGTTTGTCGAGCTATCACATATGTCAATTATCGAGCTGAGGAACAATAGCATTGAGTGTGGCAAGTGTTAGAAGTAGGGGTGTTCATGGACGGTTAATTATACCAGCACGGCTTATCGGTAGGTTACCGAAAGTCTCGGTTTGACATTTTGATGAACCGTTACCGTTCCGTTTAAACTGGTTACTGTCTAAACGGTTAACCGATTTATTCGGTGCAGTTACTCGGTTAACCATGAACCGTTTTTATATATTTATGACTACTAAATTTAATAGTTTAAAAAAATCAACCAAATAAAGTCTTCAATATTTATATTTAAAAAAGTCTTCAAAGTTTAAAACAATTAGAAGTTTAGAAAATATATTAATTACACAAATATTAACTAATCAATAATTTATATTGATTACACAAATATTTGTATAAACAATAATGTGGTATCATTATAATTTAATATCATTATAATTTTTTTAAAAGAAAAAATTTCGTTAAAATCCCTTTTGTCATTTGAGTTAACCGAAATTGAGATAAGAACAGTGAAAGAGAAAAAAGTACTCTAAATTTATTTTATTTCAAGATCACAATAACATGAACACAAGTTCAACATAGTTGTTCAAGAGCATGTGTAAATAAAACAAAGACACGGCAACATAAACCATAAAAGGAGCTGCATAAAAGGAGCTGCAAGATCAAACCAATGCCCCAAGACACAAACTGGCTGCAACCACACTGAAAACGCAACAGAAACAAAAGATGCAACACATATCCCGCTATATATCAATACTATAATAGATGCATGTTCGAATAGACGTACATTACACGTTTGATTATTACTAATAATTTAATATCATCATAAAATATAGTTTAAGTACAGTGATTACACATATATTAGTAATAGTCAATAATTCAATATTAATTATAAAATTTCTTATCGATTTTTTCGGTTAACAGTTTAGCAAAAAATCGTAATCGTTCTCGTCCCGTTTAACCGCTAATTTTACCGGTACGGTTACCGTACCATTTCGACTAATTTTTACCGGTACAGTTACCTACCATTTAGTCTATTTTTTTGGTACGATACATTGGTTCGGGTTTTTATGAACACCCATAGTTAAGAAGGTGTAGTGTTGGAATTTTTAAATATGGAGAGCTAAATTTATTGAATTATTTTTAATTAGGGCCAAATGGATCGAATGTATAAGTTCCCGAGACTAAAAATTCTATTATACTAGGCGTTGTTTCAAATTTAACTACAAAGTGATTCATTTATCAAATTTTTTTTAATTGAATGATTAAATTATTACTTTTAAAGAAGAGTATCATATTTGTCACAAAATTTAAGAATTAAAAGGGTGACAGTATTTTCGCAAGGTTAACTTGAATTTATCTCCACATTTATTTACTTTGGTGACCTGTTCCAAATTTATCTCCACATTTAAAAGAAAAGGTTGTGAGTTTTCTTGTATTCAAACATGTTTTTTTTTTTGTGAGTTGAATTTGGATAGGTATTTTCCTGAAAGGAGGTACTAATTTTGGTAAGGTCTTTGTGGGTTATAGGGACTGATTTTAGGATAGGTATATGTTTTTTTGTCTCAATTTCAATAGATAATGAGTTTGGCCTGTCTATAAGCACCAACGAGCCATTGAGGTTGATGGATTTTGACCTTGTGCTTAATCTTCTCTTTGAGTCGACTTAGAAAGCTAGATAAGAAATACATTTCATCCAAGTGCGATTTTTTTAACGTATAGGGCTTTAGTTCCTCAAACTCCGACCCGACCTAATCCTATCCTTAAAAAATCGACCCGACATAATTCATATAAAAAATCAATTTTAAGGTCTTAAGTAATTAATTTTTGAGACTTTATTATAAAAAATTAATTTAAGGGGACTTAATTGTAATAAAAAAAATTAAATTTTAAGATTCTAATTATAAAAAGATGACATTATTACAAGATAGAAAATTACACTAATTAAATGGGCTTGACCCCATTTTTCTAGTTTGTTCTTCAAGTTGCTTCAGTAGAGCTGAAAGATTAGAGTTATTATTATTGTGTTTTCTTTGATTTTCTCATCTTGGTACTGAGTTGTGATTCAAGAAGAAAAAGACTGAAGGTAGATTTCATGGATATTTTTCAACATAAAACTTTGTTTATTACAACCTTCTCTATATGCAAATTACAACAATACGAATTAATTTCTTTTACGCCGCCAGCTTTCCCTTACTTGCTGCCTCCTTGTCACTAGACTCGGACTAACTCAGTAGCTTGCCTTTTTTTTCATGGAACCCTCCGCCACTGCTAATAACAGTGTGAACAAATTTCACATCAACAACGGAGAATAGCAGCAGCAATTTCCGCTAAACCGTTACTCTAAAGAAACTCTCTTCCCTAACATTGTAAACATAGAGAATGTATGAGATGAAACAGAGTAACAAGCAGTAGGATCGAAAACAGAAAATCAAATATAACAGAGTGATGCAGAGGCAGTTAGCAGATAATACAAACCGAACCATAACTAAAACTACTCTCGGGGTTTCAGAATTTATCTTATTTTATTTTCTGGTCTTTGGTTTGTTCAGTCGGAAACTTGAAGGCAAGAGAGAGCTTCGGTCAGAGAGTGGTGGAGGAGGGCGGAGGCTGGGACAGAATTGTGATGAAAGGTTCGTTTGGAGGCGGGGATGTGTTCAGATAGATTAGACGGGGTCGAGAATTTTTAAGGAAATTATATAGGGTTCATATAAAGTTTTTTATTAAACGAGGATGAACAAAAGTCGTATGTTCCTTTAAGAAAGGAATTAATAGATGTGTATTCGGATTGTTTATGTTCGCTTATTTATTAGTTCATTTATAAGTTTATTTATTTGGTTCTCTTTTTTTTATATTTTAAATATTGTTGAATGTATTAACTAAATTGAACACAATGAACTTTGGAGTTTAAACGGTGAAGCTTAAGGACTAGAGGTGTAATTTCACCATTTTGACGAACATATAAAAGACCACGGTGAATGTTAAACAAACAAACACAAAAACCTTTAAAAATAAACAAACTAACATGAACAAGATATTACAAATTTAAATGAGCACAAACATGGGCAAATCCTTTAAAGGATTAGTGGGGCTACTATCCAAAATTTTGAAGAATTCGAATTTTGCCCTTAAAATTTTTAATTTGGCCCCAAAATTTTTAAAAATTCATATTAAACTTCAAAATTATTGAAAATTTTAGTTAAACCCTTAATTTTTTTTGAAAATTTTTGTTTAAGACTCTAATTTTTAAAAAAATTTAATTTAACCCCCTTAAACTTTTACTCCAAGTTCAGCCACTGAACATGAACACCTTCAAAAATAAATAAACGAATACAAACAAAATCTTATTCGTTCATGTCCAGTTCATTTAGACACATGTAGAAGATAGAATAGAACCCGGAAATCATATAACGGAGGGGAATTGGGACCTGAAAAACGTTGTCTCAATATATGGGATAGAAATTTATTATATGAATCCTTAAATTTCAAAATGTTTTAGTAAGTTCAAACTATAAGCTTTCTTCCAATGATTTGGTTAATTTTTCTGTTTAAGTAATGTGTTTTTTTTTTTCTTTTGAAGTTCTGTTAAATATTGTTGAAAACTAGGAGAGGGGCGCGGCGATTTTTTAATAATTCAGAATCACGTGATTAATGAGATGTTCTAGAGTGGGTAAAATGAGGCTATACAGAAATACTTACAAAAATGGTAAGAATTTTAGTATCAAATTTTTTATACATACAAATAAAAATAGTAAGAATTTCGGTATATACAAAAACACTTACCGATTTTGCAAGCATTCTGTATGTACATAAAAGTTAATACCGAAATTCTTATCATTTTTATAAGAATTTATGTGTAGTCTCATTTTAAGCGTCTCACTTTAAAAAACTCGTGGTTAATAATTTAGTATTTGGGATATGTGTAGATCCGAATTCTCCTAATTTGGTAATGAGAGAAATTGTCGACATACATTATCCAGTTTGTTAGTAGAAAAATCTAACCTCGAGACACTGTGCTTATCCAAGTCATCTACAAACTGTATTTACTTTATTTAAAAGAGAATATTCTTTTACAAAACCTGGCCTGATTTTAGCTGACGAAATTATATGAAATTCTACACCAGTGATGGTAATGGATAGTACCATGTTTTCTTTTTAATTACAGAGGCAGAGGGCGAATGTTTGAAGGTATATCATATCAAATCAAATGCTCAAAGTTTTGCCATCAAACCATCCTGAATAGACTTGGGTACCGCATTTTCTTTGGCATCACCGTCTTTAGTTCCCGATTCACACGCATTAGGAGGGACATCGACTGCCGGGGAGCAGTTAAAGAATCCATGCGGCTGCACATCACAAAACACACAAATGAACTCATTAATTAAGACCTGCTTGTCCAGATATCGGTCACTCACCAAGGCCAAAATTATCTTATACTTAATAAATGTCCGAACGATAAAACGCCTAGATTTTACTAGTTTTTCAAGGTCGCAACAACATTTGCTAATTGCTAGCGGAAAGGAAGAAATGCCTACCATCAGCATGAAACCAATGCGCTCCACTGGCATAACAGGCCAGTCTTCCAATCGAGGCACATGAGTAATTCCAAATACATACCTGCAGGAATAAGTCATAATGGTCAGTTCTCGGTGGAAGTAAAACGGAACACAGAAAATGCATTTATTTTATTGGCAGGCAGCTGTGAAACTTAAGGTGTTAAAAAGTTTATGCTTTAATACTAAAGATCAATTCAACCAACCAGAGAACTATATCGGTTTCCTCAAGAGGACGATCCTGCTTGACCCATGTAGCCAATCCTTCACCAGCACGTGGGTTTTGGTTAGGAAACTCTCCTCCAGGAAACATCTCATCAGGAGCATACTGAGTAACCCAAAAGTTATGCTTTAAGAAAGCAGCTCTTCTTAAAAACTTGGCCTCAGAACCAGCTAACGGTAGACAGTTCGAGCCAGGTACAAGTTTGTAACCAGTCAATTGACCACTCCTGTTCACTGTCCTTGTATTCCTCACCTGGCATATGTTACAAGCATATGGAATTATGCATTTACAATGAAAAGCAAGCACAAATATATAAATCTCCTGTTTGTAAGATAAAATAATAGGGTAAGCGCGATTAAGATTGTGCCATTACAATACTAGTATCCCAAAAAAGAAGTCCCATGCCTCACATCTTACATTTATCTATGTACTGAAAAACACAACTCGGAAATGACTAACAGTTAAAAATACTTACTCCAATACAAGTCAATCAATGCAACATTGCATATCTTATTATTACTTTTATTTCTTGTAAAATACCGCATTGCCATCAGATTACAAATCCCATCATTAAAACAATCTGCTGGATACACCACTCTGAAGCTATGAGCATATAGTGAAACCCATTTAACCAACATTTAAATGTTAATAAGGTAATGACCATGGTTATCAGTGTAAGGGTACAGGAGGTAGAAGTGCACAGATAAATTTTGAAGAATACTGGTTACCAGTCGGATCAAGATTTATTTTCCTTTTAACCTTTTCACTTATTTGGTTCTTTAAATCAATTCCTAACGTTTCTCACTCATGATCATTCATTTTTATTTTTTCATAATCCATTCAAAATAAAGTACGTTCATTAAAGTTAGGCTATTAAACATATTTATTAATAATTTACTATATTTCTAATATTTCAGTATATTCTATTTATTTGATGTTTGAAAATTTTAAATATTAAATGTTTTTTTTATTTATATTTGCATATAAGCATATTGATCTACATGATGGAGATGTGTATTTATTTACATATAATATAATATTTTATTAAGGAACTTGGAAATGTGTGTGTGTGTGTTTGTATTACCAGGAATCGGGTTTGTTGAGTACGGGTACGTGTCCAAACACTAGTATGGTTGGATTTTTCTAAGTTAATCCTTGGGGGATTCTTGGGGGTCATATCCTTATACCCATGTATTGGACACGAATGTCGGACATGGGTATTACTAGAAAAATGAAGAGTTGGAGCAACATAGTGTGAGTGTGACTGTGTGTGTGAAAAATCATATATCAAAATGTCCATAAGCCTGAAATGACAAGTAGAAAACATAGAAGTACTTTGTATGTATCAATAACAAAACAAAAATGGTACATCCACCTGTAGGATAGTATCACTAACTACTTTGGTAGCAAGAACAAGAAATCATGTGATAACTAGAAAATAGTGTGTAACAAAAAGAGAACTAGACACTTGTAAGAAAGGAGAAGCAACCACAACCTTCTGGAGAACATAAAATTTATGTATTTCTGTGCAGGAAAAACACCAGCATACAAAATAAAAGACGGAGATTTTTTTGCTGATAATATGAAAAATTCAAAGGCAAACTTGGAGTAGAACAACTGAGCCCAAATAAGTAACACAAAAAAGCAATTCAACGCCAAATAAAAGTAATCCTTACAATCCAATGGCGAGCTATTAAGGGATTACAATCACGCATTGCTTGGAGTTCTGTTTTAAGCAGGGTTTCTTCCGCATAGAATGCATTATTATGAATGTTATTTTCCCCAGGTTCCTCAACTTTAGCATTAACCTCAACAACCTACAAATATAGTATAAATTATTTCATATAGTAGAGAAAGGTTTTAAGATGTAAGCAAATAATAATCTGAAAATCTGAAGCCACATACCTGATTGAAAGCTTCCCCAGGTTTGCAGTCAATAGCCATGTCCATACGAGCAACAAAGAAGTGTTGATGAACTGGTGCATATAAACCTGGGGCAATCGTTGTGCCATATTTTCGAGATTCTCCAGGCTGTAATGCTCCTAAGCTAAGAATTCCTGTAAGCTTAACTTCAGCTTCAATCTTTCCATCCTGTAGTGACCAATAACAAAAGGTCAAGAAAATTGTTAAAAAGCATACAACATAGAAGTTTGAAACATAAATAAGATTCATTATGCAAATTCCCTAAATGCGACTTCATACATCTCTAAATGTTTTCAACAGTGTCTGTTTAATTTATGTACAAATTCATATTTAAATATAACTTTCCATCATTTGTTCATATGCTTTTTACATTTCATTCAGTTTTAAAATGATCTAGTAGCCATTTGCATATTTCGCACCACAATTTAGCATATGTGATGTTAGTAGCCTTGCCTGATAAAAGTGCCAGTAAAATCCATACTCATAGTTAGCAACAGTGCATATAAAAGACACTGTTAGCCGCCTAGACCTTCGAACTTCTGCCAAACCTGTTCTCCAATCTTGATGCTTCCATAAAATCCCGTGATCCTCTTCATGCAAACAGATACAATTTTCAATCATTTCAACACCTCCAGAGAAATCTGTAAAGTGAGCATCAAAGTATTTGATATAGCCGAGACAATCACATCCCTGTAACAGCAATTATTTTTAACAAATTTAACTCTATCAAAATGGAGCATTATAAAAACTACAAAATTTATAATACAAAGTTCTTGTAAAAAAAAAAATTTATAACACAAAGTGTAGGCAGAATAATGATCAAACCTTCTTGAGAGAATGTGCATTTTTTCCAAGGCCATCTTCCCCAGCATCAAAAGCATTCTTTCGGTAATGTGGATCATTTGGATCCCCATATGGCACAACCATCTCCACAAAACTCAATCTATGAGCAACTGGCCTTCGACCTCGACTACCATCTACATATGCAACAGAGTATATAACCAAACCCTCCTTTGGGGTGAAACCAATACGGAAATTCCACTATCAGCAATAAACAAAAAAAGGAGAACATTCATAAATTTCTTCATTTAGCAAAGAATTATAACCAATCAAATAAATGCAGACCTACCTTCTGCCACTCAACAAACCACCCATCAACACGAAAGCTTGGACCTTCAGGCTGAAGAATCTTTAAGGGTTTCACATCACTTCGATCAACACCACTTCTTGTTTCTCCAGAAGTATAATTCCTCAAAGGATCAGCTGGAGGTAAAGGAACAAATTTACGGTCTTCAAACTCAATCACCTTCATCTTTTGCATATCAACAAGTACATAAATTCCCTCCACTGGGCGAGCATAGCCATTTTCCATGGGACAGTCGCTTTCAGTTCTACAGAATATAAGTGGTTTAGCAAGTCTTCTGCTAGGAGAATCAGCATCGCTGTGATAACCAACACACCTGTTGCAAATGGATTCAAACTCAAATGTACAAGTAAAAGAGCTTGACGCAAATAAAAAAAAAAGGCAAACATTTTATATGCAAATGAGATGCATTATAACAAACCAAGGATCAACCATCACAAGGTCCATGTCCTCAATACCCCTCTTCTTCATTGCTTCTCGGAATGGAGGAAAGTCTTTTACAACAGACTCACATTCAGCATATTCCATAGCATCCTGAAAGGAATTCAAAACTGAGAAATAAAATATGAAATGGTAAAGCTTTTGGTAAGTTCCACTTAACCTAAACTTTGCACTTGGACTGGGAGGAGGGGAATCAGATTATGTGCACGTCCCCCACACATATTAGTTAAATTTATGGTGAATTGTTCTATATTTTTGGAGGGTCAAACATCCATACACAGGTAAGTTGGATAATTTAAGGGATAAAAAGTCTAAACAACATAACACTTAACTGCAGTTGGTCTAGAATTCTAAAATCTAGCAATTGGAAAATTATAAAGCATAGATGTCCACCCAAGGAGATAGGTTTACCATAGGAGGTTGAACATCCGGAACAACTTGAGATGATATTACTTTTCCCCTATGGTGCCCTCCTCGAGTTACTGCATGTACTTCCGATAACTCAACAACCCAAACACTTGTCTCATTGGAATTTTTATTATAGACAACCAATCTAGCTCGCCTGAGAGGGAGCTTGGTAGGGATCACTGGGCCATTTTTGGTCCTGGAAAGTAATGAGGGTTGGAAAGGTGGGAAGAAATAAGCATCTGCCAAAGCAACAACATGCTTGTCTGGCTCCGAAAGAACAACTTCCACAAAACGCATGCCATCTCTTACCTGAAAACTCCAAAAATTAAAAGTACTTGGTTCGACATTTCATACAACATACAAACATCAAAAAGTCTTCAGCACAATGATTTGCAAAAGAATAATGGAGGAAAAATAAAAAGGCATTATACAGAAATTGGCAACCTCAGGAGTGGCTCCAGCAGCCCTGACAGTAGCAATTGCTACAGAGATCTCAGCAGCAGATAAAGGGTCCAAAGGATGGCTGGCTTGAGGCCTTGTCAAGATTTGGATCCCTGCACAATCAACGAAGCAACCTTTCTGAACCCAATAGAGAGAGAATCCTTGTCCATATCAGAGTGCTAAATATACAAATAAAAGCATAACTCTCAAACACGTTGGAATAAACACAATTATTTAAGTCATTCGCAATTTTTTAAAGAAAAGTTGTAAGTTAAATGAAATTAGTCAACAAGCAGCAGAGTAAATAAAAAAAGGTCGAAGTTAAGCAGTAAGTAATTAATTGATCGTCCTTTCTCAAAGAAATCTTACACTTTCATGATTCGTGCAGGATAACAATAAAATATAGATAAAGAAAGAAAGAAATACATGCATTTGGTGCAAACTAGAACCATAATCAAAATTTTCTTTTAAAAAATAATATTTCGCAGTCTGGGATTTCTAGTTCATGATATTATTGGATGATTAATCCCCGGGGAACATGCAGTAAATAAAAAATCGGAAAACATGAAATAATAGAGAATGAAAATTGTAATAACATGTAAAACTGCCAGGATCTAAAATGAAGATAATGTGAAAGCAAACACATGTCTTACAACAGAGAGAGAGAGAGAGAGATGCCTTTGGTGGATGCAGTGGCGGAAGTATCAGGAAGAGGATCAACGGGGCGAATCAAGGACGCCATGGCAGCTTTGGTGGCTCGTTGATCGTCGCGGCGATCCGCAGAGGTAACGGTCGAGTCGTGCAGCGTATTGGAGGAGGAGGTGGAGGCAGGAGGCGCGGCGGAAACGCAACATGAAGAAGGGGAAGAGGATGAACTTGAAGAAGAAAGAAGCGTCGTCGTTTTCTTAGCTGGGGCCATTGTAAAGGGTTTGCAAGCACGCCAAATCCACCGCAGTAAGTCCCAATACAGCAAAGCTTTGTCTGTCGAGAAGAAAAATGAAGAGATTTCAGATCAAAGATTGGTTACAGTTGATTGGCAATTAAAACGAAAACGATTCGCTTTTTCATTGGGAGAGAAGAGACAGAAAGAAAACAAATGGAAAAGAAAAGCAATGGTAGAGATGGAGAAAAGGGGAGGGCCTTTATATACCATGCTAGAGAACCACGTGCATCAATTAGGTGTTGATTTCCACATATTTTATGGTTGAATTGAAATTATTTTTACCTAAAAAGTGACTACTTTTTTTTAATATCATTGTTGAAAAACATTTCAACATCTATTTTATTTTAAGATTTATTGTATTTTTTTATTTTAGCCAACCAATTGATTATATTATTGATGTAATAGAAATCATTCTAAATTAAGAAGTAAAACAAGTAAGTACCATACCATAACTATTTTAGAAAAAAACTAAAGAGCGCTTTTTTTTTAAAATAACTATTTTAGTAATTTTTTTTAAGAAAAAATCAGAGAGAATAAAAAGATGGGGAATGGGCCATGAGAGAGGAGATGGCCCCACTTTGTGTGTACTCCATTTTTTGTAGGATTTGGGTGCGACCGGGGGGAGGCGGCAGGGGGCTTATAAATTAATAAGAGGATAAGTAGGGGTGATACGTCAACTGATTGATCTTAATGTCCTCTCTTCTGATAAGCACATACAATTTTCGTTTCTTTTTATAAATTTTAATTTTAAATATAATTTTATTTAACGGGGAGAAAAATAAAAACTTTAAAAGAAGAAAAGAGTGCATATAGTAAATTTAAAATTCATAATTTAAAGAAATATAAAAAAATAAAAATAAACAGTTTACTAATCGGCCAAAATATTTATTCACAACTTTCGCTTATTTATTTATTGATGAGTACTCCAATCTTGATTTAACCTATCATTTAAATAGATTACGTCATTTCTTATTACATAAATCATTTTTTATTTATCAAAATTATTTGTTGAATTTTTTATTTTTAAAAGAATATTTTTTTAACATTGTAAAAGATAAAGTAAAAATCAATTTCCTAGACAAGGTAGATTTTTTAATTTAGAATGAAATGGAATAGAAGACATTTATTAATCAAATTACAAATCTTAGTTGTTTTATTTTTTCTTAGATTTTTTACGTTGTAGGTGACGACATTAATTTTGTATTATTTGTCGATCGTTAGTGATTTTTTAAATTTTTTCAAAATTTCAATAAGAATCTTTTTTATTTTAGATTTCGCATTTTTGCATATTTAGTTGCATTTGTTGCGTCTACTTTTGTAGCACAATTTTCTATGTGTTGTGGTACAGATCTTATATATACTATTGTGGTAATTTTGTGTTCGTGTAGTGATCAGCATAGGGTACATTTATGATCAGAGAAGGTCGACGGTCTAATATGATTAGATATCTCATTTTGTGACAGCTTGTCGACATAATCAAAACTATTAGTAAAGCAGATTTATAAAATTTATGTTGTCCATCACCTCTCTTACATGATTACTACACAAATGTCTAATTCGACATGGACAAATTTTTTTTGATGATGGTCGTTAAATTTCTAAGAAGTTGAAAGTCATGTTTGTTTAATAGAAGGTTTTGTTTTTATTCATGATTTTTTAGTTTTTATATTTTATTTTTATATTTTGTATAAGTTCTTAGTGAGCATAATACTTAAATTTCTCTTATAAGTCCTATACTTAGGGCGTGTTTTATTGTATTTGTCCTCGTCTTTAATGAAATTGGACTTTTGTAAAGAAAAATTGGAATGTGATATTTTTATCGGTTACATTGCCATATATGGACTGGTCCGGAATGTTACTTTAATTTTCAACATGTTTGTTTATTTCTCAAAGTTTTAATTATTATTTTTGATTAGTCTGAATAATTTTGAAATTAAATTAAATTGGAGGTGTATAGTAATAACCTTGTTTCTTTAAAAGTGATCAACTAATAAATCACAAGATTTATTAACTAATTATTGAAATACATTCCACCATTTCCCTCTTTCTAAGGAAGTTATTCGATACTATATAGTCTTGTCTATTTTAATTTTAAATATGAATTTTTTAAAGAATATTTAAATATAAAATTTTAAATTTTAAAACTTAAATTTTAAATTCAACTAATAAGAACCCAATAAGTTGTTTCAGACAGTAGTAAAAAGGATGATGTTCATCTTAGGAGACTTGGATTCAAAGCGCTTTGTCTACGATGTGTATATGTATTGTCAAAGTATTAAAAAATATATATAAACGGATACTATCTTTTAATCACCTTAAAATAATTAAAAAAATCCAGTTAATAAGCAGTAAAAATCCAGAGTCTCTTTTTCTTTTTCAAAAAATAAATAAATAAAGATGTGATGACCAATAGATATTATTCTATTTGAATTATTTTGATTATCAACTTCAATTGAAATGATTTTTTTGGACAAACATGTATTGATTTTTTTATTTAAACGAATAAAAATATTCTTCACACTTAACTCATATAATAATTCATTAATATATATATTATTTGATCACCGAGCTCATCCTTATCTATTCTTTGTCGAGAATTTTGAATAATCCGAAAACAATTAATCAATTTGTCTTATCAAGGTTGAAATAACCGATAATATCAATATCTCTATTTATGTTATATATTATTATAATATAAAAGTTTATTCAGTATTAATTCAATTGAAAAATTATTTAAAATAATTAATATTATTATAAAAAAAACATTTTTTTTCCTTCTGCTTTAATTTAATTTTTAAAGAAATACCAAAAATACATTATTCAAAAATTGAATACATAAATAATATCGTGAGTGTGACAAAGTCTAATAAGTAGGGGTGTTTATGGTAGGTTAACTGTACCGTTTAGCCTAAACGGACGGTTAACCGTTATAGCGGTTGTTGAATTTGGCTAGCCGTAACCTAATCATTAAGAAACGGTTAACCGTCAATGGTTAACCGTTAAGACACGGTTAACCGACGATTCAGTTATAGGTTAACATGCAACCTATTACAATTTTCTCATATATTCACTATTTTTTAGAGAATAATATAATTATCTTTTCTATAAATATTATATTAAAATATTCATAAAAATAATTAAATAAAGATATTCTAATCCCGTACGCCATAATTAAAAAAATACTTACGTACTATAAAGTTTCAACACAAGACAAAACACACGAGCTTCATAATATTTTAAAGTTTAAAGTTTAAAAAGTTTGCATCACATAACAATAACAATAACATTGTAGCAAACTAGCAATATACCATCAAAGTTCAAGACATAAAAGGGTGAATTGAGTTTGATAACTTTAGAAATAGGGTTTAAAATTAAAAAAATGGGCATGTATATTTGTATCTGTGAGTTGATTTATTTAAAAGTTATTTTATATTTTAAAGGGTTTTCGGAAACCATTTGAGCTAAAGCTCATATCTAATATTGTTTTCTTAAATTAAATTAAAACCATTTCAGCTCAGCATATTAAAATTATTAAAACCAAATATAATTTTTCATTTTCCATTTGGTTCGAACCAAATATCCTAAATTTCTCTTAAAATCCTCCCCCACCTACCCATCCGGCCACTATCCGGCCTCCCTCACCGCCGCGTCGTGCTTGCCATCACCCTTCCCATCCGAACCGCATCTCCACTACGACCAAAACCCCTTATCCACTCGCCAAACCAACCGCCCAATCGCCGGCGATCGAAGCCGGAAGCTTTGTCAGTCTTAGGGTTTTGGAAACCTTTCGTCCATTACTTTTTTGGCCAGCTTGGCTGCCCGTTCACCACGCCACCACCATCCACTAGCTCCCCAGGCCGCGCTGAACAAAACCTAGTCTTGGGCCGTCCATTTATCGGCGTTTCGAACCTCATCGGAGTTACGTCAGAATCATCCCGGTTTGGTTAGTTTTGGTAAGTTTCGTCTAGATTTTCGGCATTTTTCTGGATTGTAGAGTGATGTTTTGGTAAATCTGAAAAAATTGTGCATTTTGGGCCATTTTTCAGGCCGTGAAAGGCCGCGTGTGGGCTCCATGCGCCGCCCAGACGATTTTCGGCAGCCTTGGACGATGGCCAAGGTGAACCGGTTCTGTATTGAACCGGTCTTGTATTGAACCGGTCCTGTTGTGAACCGATTCTGAACTGATCCGACTTGACCTGATCGGACCCGACCCGATCTGACTCGACCTGTTTGACCCGACCCGTTGACCGAGCTGACTCAGTAAGTCAACCCAATGAGTTAACTCACCCGAGTCAAAACTTTGATCGTTGATGTCAGCGTTGACTGCTGATATCAGTATTGACCGTTAACCAATGATGTCAACATGACGTCAGCGTTGACTTAGACCCAAACAGTTAAATTTTCCGAAAACCCTTATTTTACGTTTTTCGACGCTCTGAGTCTATTTTTGAAATCGGTTTTGCGAAATTCAAACCCGAAAGCCTCTGAGATAACTTTGAACCCGAGTGAGCCTATGTGTAATTATCCAGTTTAAGTGTATTTTTATTCATGTTATGGACTGATTAAGGACTTTGTGTAATTGACGGAAATCGCGGTTCTTTGTATCCGAGCTTAGAGAGAATGTCAAGTTCAAGATTCGGGAATTTACGAATGGAGTACCTTGGATCGACTTATGTAACACCGTATCAAGGTAATATTTTACTACCTTTGGCATGGTTTAGGATACATGTGGGTTTTGGCTAATACATGAAATTATTTTTGAATGTGCCATAAATTTCCGCGTAAGGTAAATGAGTTCAAGTTTAAATAAATGGTTAACTATTAAAATCCAAGTACTCGGATAAGAAATTTGAGGAACCTTAAGGATCTCCGTGTTTGGTAAGCAATTATTAATACTGTTAACTTTCAAATTCTGGTTATGTTTAATAAAAGAGAAAATTTTGGAATTAGTGGGTTAGTGATATACCGAACTATCTTTGACGCTTAAAATGACAAAAGCACCCTTGATGCGTAAAATGACTAAATTACCCTTGAATTGAAATAGAAAGAGAACACTTGTGGGTTAAGAAATACAACTGGTTCATTTAAAAATTTCTGAACTACTAGATTAAATTCTGGTAATAAGATTCAAATTCCTATTAATGAAATACTTGGATTCTCTCAATTCTAAATAAACCTCTAAAGTCAAGTTAATGGAAAACTATTCGTATGTCTGGATTAACCAAAGTGGCGTATAAGATTAAATTGATTGAAACGATTAAAAGAATTGAAATTTACTATTAAGGCTGAACTGATCAGAATGACCGTAATGACCAAAGAGACTGGAATATTTTCAAGCATGAAAATTTGCTAAATTTTCTAAAATGACAAATATGCCCTTGAGTCTCAGAAAATAAGTTATTCAAAGGAATCAAATAAAAGCTAGAATGTTAGTAATGACCAAAAGATATTGGTGCACCAAAACTTTCAACGTCTAAGACATCCATGACCTATGGAATAATTAAATTATCCTTATATTGTGGCATAAGTACATACCTAGGATAAGTTTTAATTTAGATAAAGTGAAAGAATTGTATCGTTCCTAAAGGATAAGGAACCGAATTTGGAAATGTTGGCCACCTCTGTTACTACTGTAAAGTTGGTTTATCATATTTAAAGACATGTTCGACTACACGGTGGAAGGTTAGTAATGAATATGATGGTAATTGGTTCAACTTACGATGTTGTTGGTATTAAGGAAGATCGCTCATGAGTCGTATTTATCAAAACTCGAAAACCATATTAATATGGGTTATGGTTATAGCGAATGATTGTAAAAGTCAGTTTAGCCGTTTAAAATCATATGCATTGCGAGTTCAATTTTACCATTCTTGGGTTAAATTACCAAATTGCCCTTGGGAGTTAAAATACCTTTGAACAAATTGTCTGGTACTTTTTGGGTATATTTAAAATCTTGAATAAATCTGTTATACTCGAAATCTCGTATAATCATAAAATACCAAAACCTTTGAATGACCATGAGGTACAAAATCCTGAACATCTGAATGAAGATGATTATCGGACTCTTCGATTAAGTTCCTTAATTCTGAAATTAGTATAGTATGGACTAAAGTTCAATATATTCCATATGTAATTATTAAGGTTCTCTAAGTGATAAATTGAACCATCTGGTGTGTTCTTTGTACATGTATATTATCTCTGTTTTTAAACTAAAACTCTCTCTCTGACCGAACCATGAATCATGTCTGTCTACTAAACTATCTGATTTGGTGTATTTCTGGGATATGATTTATGAATCTGTAGGCTCAGCGCTAGTAAATCCTTCTAGACCTAAGGCATTCCTTTAGGTAAGCTCTTAGGCTCAATGAGCCTAGGATAAGTCTTTCTGTAAGCTCCTACGCCCAATGGGCATATGGTAAGTCTTTCTGGATACTGTTCTGGAATATTACATGTCAGTGTATGGTTGAATGGTAGTCAGGTAATTAAAATAAAACTATATGTTCATTTCTATAATTCTACCCTACTGAATTAATTTACCAAAGTTTAAAACTCTTTATGCTCTGAATCTTATATCATTGAAAACACATTAATTTTCACAATTCGACTTTCGTAAGCTTAACCTCTTCTGATTCTTCGGATTAATTTACCCAAGTATATTGATGTTTCGAATATCAATATCTTAAATGAAATTTGTTGTTGCTTGGATCATCATATTAGTATTGTTTAGCCATTTACCTGCTTGTGCCTATAACATCATTTGGTAGTTCTATATTACTGAGCTTTCCGAGGCTCGCGTTGTTTTTACCATCGCAGGATAGAAGAAATCTATCTTGGTATAGTGATCGACACTAGTGGTTGGAGTTCCATCGGCGTTGCTTTCGAAGTACGGTACCTGAGTATTAGTGGGCATGTATGTCACGTTTTATTTTATGATCGTGACTGTAATACGTTTTTTGGTTTTCAGTTTGTGTAATAAAATTTTAAAATGGTTTTATAGAAGTTTTATTTTATACTTTACAATGTATAATTAAGAGTTTTCTTCTGTTTTTATTATGGGTCGCTCTTGTGACCCTAATGTGACCTTCTAGAATCAGGTGTAACGCATAGCCTGGTCTATGGGGTTACAATATATATAAATAATTTAATATCAGTTAACCTATAGGTTAACCATTAGTCAAAATTCGTAACCGTAACCATTAACTATCATTTTTAACGGTTCGGTTAACCAAAACCGTTTAACTTTAATAGTTCGGTTAATTAACCTGTAAAATATAACAGTTATACTAATTAACGGTTACGGTTAATTATGCACACCCCTACTAATAAGGAACAATTAACAATCAATGCCGATTCGGCATCCACTAAATGGATAACCATCCATTTAATTAATATTAGACTTTGTTTTGCTATAATCACAGCTCACTCCTACCTAATATCTTCTTAAATCTCAATAATTTATATAGTATTATAATACCGACTCAAATTATATACAATTATTATTTCCATTTAAAATCTACAGAATTACGTCAATTCCAATTTGCATTCGGTCGTATGCATGAAAGATGCATATTTTTATACATAATTATTGGTATTGACGCAAACATTAAAGAAGTTAATCCCAATATTATGGTTAGACTTCTTTATGAAACAAACATTAATTTTAAAATTTCTTTTTGAATAAATAATATGGAGTGATTCATTATTAATGTGTAGCAAATATATAAATTAAAAAAAATGTTTTTCTTCTTATGATCCGAACATATACTTTATTATAAAGTATTGCTGATGAGCGTGTTATGTTTAACTCAAAGTAGGTGATTTTATTCGAGTAATATTTTTTAAAATTATTTATAAAATGATATTTTTTCAACTATGTGTGTCATGTAAGGTAAAAGTTTGCCAAGTCATATATGCTTTTTGACAGATTGTTAACTGAAAATGTCTTTGTCATACGTGACACGTTTAGTTTTTTAAGAATATTTTTTTGTTTTAGTTAAAATAAATGTTTTTCTATTTATTATCTTTATTGATTGAAAATTAAAAATAAACTCATCAGAATTATACAAACATCGTAAAAAAATATCGTTACCAAAATTATAAAGTTTATTTTTAATATGTTAAATCTAATAAGATAATAAACTTTATAATTAGTTTCGATTTGGTCCTAAGGTTGAATTGGTTAATAAATTTGGTTATTTTCATTTTGTTAATTGCTATTTGGTCCGGGTTTGAGACCATTGTTTTACTTTTAAGCTTCAATGTTTGAGTCATTTGCAATTTATTTTTCAAGTACGCTTTAATATTTTGCATTTTATTATAAGTGATATTAATTGTGCCTTTGTAGCCCTTTTAGAGACAACATTACTCATTTAGGTATCAGCTAATGGGCGCAGTTGAGGTGCTTGAACCTTCTCAATGTGTGACCGGCTCTCAAACACATCTATAATCTCAGTGAAGATACAGACTAGACTCACGTGTTTTAGGTCATACCCAACACAAAATGATGGATGGTACTCCATCTTTGGACGAGCATTCAAGGACTCGAACATTTTCAAGCCAGATAAAAACGACACTGTCCACTAGGGAAATTAAAGAAAGTCAGGTCGCAATTTATGGGGAGTAGGTTGTCTCGAAAAAGGGTGTTGAACCCTTGTGTTTAGCAGTTTATTGGTGTCTGCAAGGAGTCTGTAATGGTGATAGTTACTGAGCTTCTGCTGGGTGGGACTCTAAGAAAGTATCGGCTGAGCATGCTGCCAAGTTGCTTAGCTATGCATGTTGCTATATATTGATTTTGCACTTGATATTGCTATTTGCTTGTGCCATGGAATGCTTACATCCTCACGGGATCTTACACCAAGATCTGAAGCCGGGTAAACCTCTCATGTTACATTCACAGGTTTTAGTATTGAAAGTTGAAGATGGATAAGGTTTGTATTTTGACATGTGGAGACCACAATTTTGAATGGGAGGGGACATCGATTAAGTGCATTATTAAAATCTTTCATCTCTATGAACTATGAATGGATTCAAGAACATTGTGCAGTTCCTGCTTGTGAAAAGTGGAGGGAAGAATATGCGGATATGACCTCCAAGGATCTCCAAATACATGGAAGAAAACTCAGAAAAATCTAACTGTACTTGTTTCGGATGCATATCCATATCCGACGCTTGTACCTGAGTCTAAGTACCATAGGTGTGGAGCTGGGCATATGTTGCATATAATTCCAATGCAGTTGTCTGGAGTCAGAGACTCCTATAAAAGGCACAATAGTTTTATACAAGTAAAAATCACTTGCATCCAATATAATCGAAGGAAGAGCTTGCATGGATTTTCCAATAGACATCAATTTGAATCGCCAGGCAGCATATGGTGCTGCTTTTAAGGTAGTAGTTTAATGTTTCCAATCCATCTTGGCTGAATAGAAATTCTTTGCCCCTTTTTGGTGTTCTTATGTATTGTTGTTAATGCTCAAAATGTAATTCATTTCTTAATGCTATTTAATTATATTATAAATAGAATTAAATTGTACTTTAGAAATGATGGTTTTGCCCTCACTATTTAGCTTATAAATAGTGGACAACTCTTCTCATTTGAGACATCCCTAAGCAAATGTTTATTTTAGAAAGAGTAGAGAGAAGAGCAGTACCACCAGAGTCCACTCCATCTTTCTGGTGTACGAAATTTGGAGAGCCGTGCTAACCTCAGGGGACCATTCGTCCATTATAGCAATTACATACATCGGGGCGAATTCGCTTCTAAGGCAGTGGTTAATACCACGACACGATTATCGTTTTGTTTAATTATTTTATTATTTTTCAGTCAGTGCTAACGCCTCGTTTTGCAGCGGTATATTTTTCAACATATATGTTCCAACATTAAAAAATTGGGGTTATGGTTGGAAATTTAGAGTTAGTATTTACTAGTTAGGATTTAGAGTTTAGGGCGTAGGATTGATTTTGTAAGGTTTACAGTTTAAGGTTTAAGATTTATGGTTAAAAAATAGTGTTTAGTTTTTTAGTGTTGGAATATAAAAAGGGCATAATATTTTTGTTCACCTCTGGTGCTGAGGAATTGGCCATTATTCTAACATCATGTATGAAGGAGGACCCAAATGCTCATCCTAATTTCACTCAAATAGTCTAGAAAGTGTTTGTTTGATATCTGGGTTCCCATTATAGGTTTCTACTCTTTTGAAGTAAAATTGGAGAGGATCTGTTTTTCAGGGTATCTTTTAGGCTCTAACAAAACAAGAATCTCATAAAGCTAATTGTGAAGCTCACTCTAATAAAGAAATTCGGATTCCTATTAATAATGCAGCAGGAGACATCACATTCTAATTTCTAACCAGATCTTTCCATCGTTGGTTCTTGTTCTTTTACCAATATTTGATTCCTCTATCTCTTCACGTGGTTAAACTGAATCCAACTTGCAAAATGAAAAAGCACCGAACCGGATGCATTCTTATCACTTGCGAATAAGAAAAGTGATGTTGCTATAAATGTGCAGCAGCTCCCAGTATTACAGGCATACTCACAGTCATAGCATGCAGCCTACAACGGGAAAGAGCGTGGGTTATTTTCCCAGACAGAACTCGGGTTGGGACACTACGTCCCAAGATTACCAAGCCCATCTTTCCCGAATGGAAAGATTGCCCACCATGATCCCCGGTGCATCTCAGTACCCCAACGTCCACAGGGCCTTCAACAACAAGGCTGCGTTTCAGGAAGAAGATGAGCAGTCCTCATCGGCAAAGTCCCAGAAGAAGGTTCGGGTGGTTGATCCTGCTGATGAAGCCACCCTCGATGCTGAAGCTGATGGCTACATCCAGCAGAAACACAAAGGGTTCGAACTGTTCAAATGGAAGACCTTCAAAATGCACTAGACTTTGGGACTTTCGGAGCAAGCATGTGAAACCCTAAATATCTATATAGTGTTGCTGCTGATACACTAGTTACTTAAATAAATGACCTGTCTTGTCGTGGTATGCTACTAAAACTTTGTGTGTTTCTTTCTCTTTGATAGCAAAGTAATTGCTTAGGTATGCCCTGATATATGTATTTGTTGTTAACTGAAAAATATATATACGAGTACTTATATACGAATCCAGAAACTATGCTGAAAGAGGACGGTAACCTCAAAATAGGTTATGTTTAATCTCAGGCAACCGAAAGGAACTACCATCTCCATGTTTACAGTTGCAGGACCAAAATTGCAGTACAGTTGAACTGACAAATCTAATTCACAGTTAACACAAACCGAGGCAACAAAAAAAGAAATTCTTATCTTCCGGGGAAATTAATAACAGCTTCATTGAATCTCCTAGAGGCTGGAAGACACCCGTTTCAACAGATTTCTAAGGCTATTCTTACTCTCCTTTCTCCTTTTTTTTGAGCTGAGCCAGCTGCTGAAAGAGGTTCATCGAAAATCAGGGCAGTTTCAAGCTTTTTGGCGAGGGTGACAAGCTCGTATGAATCCCACAGTGATTGGCCAAAGTCCCAATGCGGAGAATCAGTAATACTAGTGTCCTTGAGCTTGGCAGATGGGTTGCTCGTTGCTTCAAGCTTGAATCTGGAAGGCTTAGCTCTGAAATGTCGGCGTGGGTAAGCATCGAATTCATTGGTGGAGCTAGCGGTGGCGGAGTGAGAGTGCCAGGCTTGTGCTACTGCTTTGATGTTTTGAAGGTCTTTGGCGTTGTCATTGTTGGAGAAGGTTGATCTGTTTTTTCTTCATGGGCGGTGGTGTGTAGGAATTAAGACATCACGTAGGGGCCAATCCATATTGCTTGTGTCATCCTCGGGACAAATTAGTGCCTCACATGCTTTCTGTTGCCGATAGAATATTGTTGGATGACCCTACTCTAGCTACCGAATTTATGTGTCGATTAATATTTCAAAAAATTAAAATTTTGGTTTTTTATTACGAATAAAGTAAAAAAAAATCAGAATAAAATAGATGAAAGAAAAGAAAAAGATTTATATTTATTCTTAATATAAAGTGCGTACAATGATTTCTTCAAATCATCTATTTATAGACATAAAAAATAAATATAGATAAACATTTATAACATTTTCTATTGGATATTCGTGAAGATAATGTGTGTCGTTAAAATTTTACGAAAAAAAATTCAGTTACAAAAAAATCTTAGTGAAGAAAAAAATACGCATTGTATACACATAACAAGTTGCCTTATTAAGAATCATTTTAGAAAAATCCAATGAGACAAAATCATGTATAAGGAAAAAAGAGTACAACATATATTTACTCCTCATCATGAATGCATAAAATAAGATCTCTTGAACGACGCAATCCAATGTTATAAATTAATTTCTCAATTGGAGTAGGTGCGCCTTAGTAAATGGATATGCCAAATTTTCACTTGAATGAATCTGTAATACCCAAAATTTACTGAGTTGATTAATGATCATTTTAGTCTAAATGACCCTTAATCAACTTAGTAAATTTTGAGGTATTACAGAATCTGTTGGACATCAACGTCTCTATTCTTTTATAGATCATGGGTGAAGAATAATTTTGGTAAGATGTCTTTTGTTCTATCACCTTTTACGTATTATTTCTTAAGTTGGGCAATGTAGGCTGTATTATGAAGCAATATGAAACTGTTGGATATACTATTTCAAAGTATAAACCATAATCTTTTCGAATGTGATGGAACACCTCATGGATAGCTGAAATCTCAACATGATTACAAGAAGTGACAATAATTGTTTGTTTCATAGAGCGCCAAGAAACATTATCATTGTGGAATACCACATCATCACTGTAACGAACAGAAAGCTAAATTGATGCATTTAACGAATTCGAAGGCCTAACTTTTTTTGAATAGTCTAAAGGTGATTACAGGGTAGTATCTGTTTATACATATTCTTAACCCTTTGACAATGCACACACCTTGTAGACAGAGTGATTGAACCCAAATCTCCTAGGATGAACATCATCCGCTTTCACTGAGACTACTTGTTGGTTTCAATTCGAATGCCTAACTAAAGGCATTTTTCGTGGAATGGTAAAATTGATTATTTGGGGTGAGTTTTTCGGTGCTAAATATAGCCTTTAAATAAAAAAACAAAACTTCATCTCTAAAGTTTCTCTCAAAAGTTTTAACCTAAACCTAGCTCCATCGTTTTCTTTATGCTCCTCCGTGGAGCCTCACCAGATGGCTCTGGCATCCTTGGGGGCTAGTAGTGTAATACCCTGATTCCAATCTGGATCTGAAGTACTACATTCAGATCACCCAAAAACTAACCCATCAAATTTTCAATTTAAAACCATAAGTTTAGCCATCATTTAAAAGCATTAAACATCCATATATTCATGTAATTAAATAAGCATTTAAATAAGTTTACAAAATAGGAGCTTCACATTTAAAACATCGTATACCAAAATAATATTTCAAAATAATTACAGACTCAACAATGGCAAGGTCCTATGAATACATTATCTCAAACTAAAATAACAAGTATTGTACTCTGAAACGGACGCGGTGCTGGGAAATCTTTTCTTGATGAGCTCTTCTAAAGGGTGACCTGTCAACCTACGCACTAAAAAACCACACATCCGTACGCTGAGCTAACAAAGCTCAGTGGTACATTTATACTCTACCATAATTCGTGATTATCATAAAATAAGCATGCAAGATAATCATAGTCTAGAAAGCATAGGTAAGCCTTTTTCTATCTATGAGTTATCGTCTAGCCTACACTAGCTAGAGTTCTTGGATCTATCTCAAGGCATCATTAAGTCTACAACAAGTCTCACATGTTTCCACAAAGCTTTGTCGTACTCGAGGTCACATAGCCTATCGAGTTACTCGAACTCACTCAACCCATCGAGTTAATACATACCATACCCTAATCATTTATCTATCAGGTACATAAGCTATCCTCTATAGCAACCACACAATATACATAAGTACATCCATATATCATCTATATAATGGCCAACAAAGCCCTATTTTACCCATACTCACATAGCCGTCGGGTTAACCGTGTTCACACAGTCGTCGGGTCAATGGACCATATCTGGATCATTATAGCCACGGATACGCCCTAGACATACTTGGATCACGTTAGCCACAAGTAGTCTTTACCTGAGGTCACTCAACCAATTAAGTTACTCGAGTTCACTCAACCAATTGAATTAATTACCTTATCCAGATCACCATAGCCACATATAGGTTTCTAACTGCACCCATATAACTCAGCCCGTGGGTACATTAAATGTACTTGATCACCCAGTCCGAAGTATACATCCCCTTATATAAGTACCGTAGTACTGCCAATAGGACATCCAGATTCCTTTACCACAACATAAGATAACACATATTCCCCGAGCATTCATACACCTCACCAAGAGGTAAGTAGCACCAAGCTGAGCCATCAACAAATGCCCCAAGGCATAACACTAACTATCACATCTGTATCGAGTCATTATTTACCAAGTTATTTCACGTTACTCTCATATATGAAGATTAAAACTTAGTTTCTCAGTTTTAATATTCATTTTATTACATTAGAAGCCCATTGGGCCCTAACCCCTGAATTATAAGCCATTCGAACTAAAAATATATATTTTGGGCAGATTACCCAATATGTATCGATACCCATCCAAGAGTATCAATACTGGTCGCTGGGTACTGATACCCAGACTAAGCATATCGATACTCAACTTCATAGAGAAAAGGGTTAATCGTTGACCCGTGCCGATACATGGTTCCCCTTGTATTGATATCTCATAGGTATTGATATGGCTCCAAGCGTATCGATACCATTTTAAGCTATTGAAATCCTAATGGAATAGTAAGTATCGATGCCCTCATTAGGCATATCGATACACCCTTTAAAACTCGCATGTGTTCATCATATATAACACAGGGTATTGGTACGGGCTTCCTGCGTACTGATACCGAAGCCTAGAAATGGATTCTTAGGCTCGGGAAATCACTTCCCAAGCCCCTAAAACATAACCCTTTAACTTAATCCCACATCTTATGGGAGTTAATTAGGGTGATTTGCTACCATTGTTACTCAAAATGACAATTATTCTTAAATTCACCATTAAAGGGATTTAAGCTACTAAAATACCAACTAGCAATCTTCAACTATAAAATCAAGCAAGGCAATTATTTTATGATATTCAAGAATCAAAAGAGTCAGGGATGCAGTGACCTTTAGCAAAAACTCGAATCAAGCTCACCCACTTAGCTCATTTAACTCATATCCTTGTTCAAGCTTGAAAAACCCCCTTTTTACATCTTTCACGTGCCATACCAACATGAAAATCGAATTAGAGTTTGAACCAACTATCATGGTATATTTGCCACAAAAATACAGCCTTAAAAATCATAGGATGACTCCATGGAAACCCTCAAAGCTTAAACCTTTCAAAAACCTATAAATGAAGACTTACCTATTTTCCCACAAAACTATACTTTTTATGAAGCCCATGAAGAAGAGATTAACATATCCAAATCTTGAATCTTGGATGTAGAAAATAAGTTAGAAGCTTGAATCTTTAATGTTGGAAGATATGGTGTTCTTGGGGGGGGAGAATGTGATATAGAAAAGAGAAGAAAAAACGGTATGGGAAAGGATGATCTCACAAAAGAGGTTCTTGCCCTTTTAACCTCACGTGGAAAACTACAACAGGAGAAAAAAAAGATCAGCCTTTCTCATTTAAAAGGGTATAATTACCCTTTAAACCCCTTACTTTCTTCTTTGCCCTAGAATGGTCATTTTTCCAAGGTTAAATGGTTTAATTCTCATCCAATTAGGCCCAAACTTGGGCCAAAGATTCCAATTACTCAAACCGACTCGAGAGTTCTTAACCGGGTCAACGCCCTAATTATTGACTCGAGAATTCGTTACAAGTAGCGCCTCGATGTCCTCTCTCCCTCAACCTTCGTTCCATAGGAGATGTTGTCTGATGCTTCCAAAACCATGGTTGTTGCATGTGGTTCTTATCAAGCGTTTGTTGGTGGTTATCCCTCCTGATGTCTCAAGATCATTCCACCGGAGTCATGACGGCATGTGAAGTAAGTCATCCTTTCCGATGGAAGAGTTTTTGAGAGCTAATGAGGACAAAAAGACGTCTGCTCTACCCGTATGTCAGAATCATCTCCGATCTTCTTCCCCTTTACCTCTAAAGCTGTTCTTTACTTTTCGATCGCCTCCCAAGCCTTTATTTCCATCATGTTGGTATTTTTTTGAAGTTTCCAAAGCCTTATGTGCTCTGTTGCAGAGCTTGTTAATGCTTGTGGGTTTTTTGACATTTTTGAGAGCCGTGCCACCTCGTCGTATATCTATCTTCATGGTTTATGTTGGTGGTCCTTCGGTTATGCGGACTGGGAACTTTAGGGTTCAAGCACTCATCTCTGATCAAGGAGCTCTCCCATATAAGATTTCTATGTCATCGAAAACATGAATGACGATCTTTCAGTCTGTGGCGGCCGTTTGTTTCTTCTGCATGTTTTGTTGTTCCTCCTCTATCAGATTAGGGTTGGCTTTTGAGTTTTGTTTGCCATAATCTGATCCGGCCTTATGGTTTTTTTACCCCGAGCTTCTGTCTCGATGCTCTTGTTTGTGGCTTTTTTTTAATGAATTACTTTTTTCTTTAGTCAAAAAAGTGCTAAACATAACATATAACATTTATTATATTAAAATTTAATTTTAATATTATATAAGGTAAAAACATATCGCAAAAAATGGATTCAAAACGATTAAAATATACAAATAGTCATTAAACTATATTGAAGTACTCTTTTTGGCCACCGAACTATTAAAAATTATAAAATAATCATTATACTTTTGATTCAGTTGCAAAATGGTCTATATTAGTGATAAATTTTTGATAAATTTAATGACCATTTCATACAATTTAATAATTTTGATAGTTTGAATGAAAATTGGTAATATTTGAAAAAAGCTAATGAAATTCTTATAGTTATTTTTTTGAATAGTTTAAAGGTGATTACAAGATAGCATATGTTCATAGATATTCTTAACCCTTTGACAATGCGCATACACCTTGTATACAAAGCGATTTGAACCCGTGTCTCATAGAATGAACATTATCTGCTTTTCTATTGAGACACTTGTTGGGTTCAATAAATTTCTTATTGTTGAATTAAAAGTTTAATAACTATTTTATAATTTTTAAAAATTCGGTCATCAAATATTTCAATATAATTTAATAATAATTTGTGTACCTACCAAAACAAAATCTCATACTCCAATAGAAGGAAATTTGAGTGAGTTCCATCCTATTAGGTCCGTCACTTTTTTCCCGCCCATTTCAATTTTCTTTTTCAACCTATCTAGCGTCTCGGATAAAGTTTAAACCCTAAAAAATTCGACTTCTTTCCCAGATTCTCTGCAATGCTATTCACATTATAATCCGTAGTCCATCAAATCACCAAAACAAAAAAAGATGAGCTCTCACATGGAGATTTCCGTTCCAAACCTCGAGGGCGTCAAAATCTCCGACCAAAACGGCGTCCCTTCAGCACCACCCCGGCGTCACCTTCTACTGTTCCTCATGACAAATTTCACGTTTCCGGTGATTCCTCAGTCTCACTCTTTTCACAAATGTGATTCTTTTTTTCTTTGATTTATGTTTGTAATGCATCTCTTCTTGTAATGTCAGTTGAAGTTTGCTTAAAACCTTCAAGCACAGTTCGCACTGAAGATGTACAAAAAGCCGTTGAACACTAAGATGTTAAAAGGATTTTGATTGATTGATTTATTTAAAAAATATTTTTGACTGATGATGGCTGTTGTTTGCAGTTTACGTTGTAAGAATAAGCCGGTTTTAAATAAATTAGGGTTAGATTTGGGGGGGGGGGGTTAAACTGAAATGTGAAATTAAATTTAAACCTTTCTGTGTTGCAATTAGAATGCTTGAAAAGAGAAGCATGAGCTATATTGATGGTCCCATACTAGTGCCTAACGATGATCCATTTCTCATGGAAAATGTACACAGAATCCGTATATGTGACACAGGTATGTTTTAATTTTTTGATAGATTTAACGGTTAAAACTGAGGCATCTAGCTTGATTATCTTATTTTAGTTTAAGAGTTCGATTTTTTATGTACAGAGGATGAGGAATTATAATGTACTCATTGTTCACGTTGTTGGTTGTGTAGATGAATGGGTTAAAAGCCATGATATTCTTTTGTTCTGGCGAGTGAAACCTGTTGTTCATGTATTTCAGGTACCATGCTTCTCTGATTTTATTAAGATTAAAAGGTTGTTATCTTTTTGTTATTATTGTTTGCTCATTTTTCCAACAACTTGACTTAGTAATGCCTGTCTACATTTTGTTTGAAATTGAATCACATTTCTAATGAACATCTACTTGAGTTTGTATTAGAGGACGTTGATACAATATTTGCATGGTTGCTGAAATTTTAAAATGTATCGCATCTTCAGTTTGTACTTACTCGATGTTGTTTGTTTAAAGTTGAATGGATATGATTGTTGACTTGTCAGCTTAGTGAGGAGGGGCCATGTGAGGAATTGACTGCGGATGGCCAGTTGTCCAGCTTCAATGAATGGATCCTACCAGCTAAGGAATTTGATGGCTTGTGGGAAAGGTTTGCCTGCAACTTCCATTTTTCTTGAATGTTTGAATTAGTTTTTATTTTGATTCTGGAACTTGATTTTGCAGCTTAATCTATGAATCTGGCCTAAAGCAGCGGTTATTGCGCTATGCGGCCAGTGCATTACTTTTTACTGAAAAAGGTGTTGATCCTTTCCTAGTGTCATGGAACCGGTATGGAACCTCCTTATGACTTTCAACAAAGTAGTATCATTTTGTGCCCAAAAGAGAATAGAAAAAAGGACGCTTTTCTCTTTCGGAACTAGTACCATGGTTCCTATCTAGTAATGAGCAAACTGATTATATTGTTTCAGTTGGGGTTGTCATTGTTTGACCCTTATCTAGTAAGACTAAAACTTAAATAGAACATTCCGGATGTTGGCTTTTGAATGTATCAACTCGTCCATCGTTCAGCATCATGAATATATACTTGTTCATATTTATTGTTTGACAATATCACTTCGTTGTAGTCCTGTATTCTTGATAATGCAAAGCTTTGTAGAAAGAGAGAGAGAGCTTAGATACATCTATATGCATAGACATGCTTACTTTTCACCATTCAAAATTTTCTTCATGGCATTTGGCAGTTCTCTTGTTGCATGCTATTACCCTAAGGGAAACTTCTAGAAATAAGATGAAGCAACGCTTCATATGGTCTATTGGTCAGTGGTTCAAGACTGTTAGCAGTGGATGATATTAGTTTCTTCTTTGACATTTTCTCTAATTTGCTCTTTTGTCATTCTAGATAATAGGAAGGTTCAATTGATTGCAGGATTTGATAATAGTACCACAAAAATCTGGTTGATGTTTTTTCTTTTCTGCAGCATTATTCTTTTACATGGGCCTCCGGGGACAGGAAAGACATCTTTATGCAAAGCACTGGCACAGAAATTATCCATTAGATTCAGCTCCAGGTTTTTTGTTAATTTCATTGCCTAATGCATATATCACTTTCAGGCCTTATACATAGCTTGTGAGATGGTTCTAGCCTGATTTTGTTTTCGGTTTGCCATTCCTTTTTCAGGTATCTGCAGTGCCAATTAATCGAAGTTAATGCACATTCGCTGTTTAGTAATTGGTAACTTTATTAACATGGCACGTCTTATAATAAGCTTTGATTGTCACATTTAACATGTGAAGCACATTTTCATTACATGTCAATGGTGGATGTTACTAGTTATCTTAGGCATGGTTTATACAACATGCTTAACATATAATCAATCTTACATGTCAATGGTGGATGTTACTAGTTATCTTAGGCATGGTTTATACAACAAAGGAAGATGGAATTGACATAAATAAAAACATATAGCTCATGTTTTTGGTATTTAGATTTTTTTTTGAGCAATTCTACCTAGGGGAGGGAGAGAGGAAGGAGAATTTTGCTCTTAATAAGCTTGAACCCCACAACTTAGGGGAAAGAAAGGGTGTCAATTAAGAGCTTTAACCAGTTGCCCTAGAGATTGTTGACGGTATTTAGATTCAAATAATTTTCATGTTAAGAATAATATCAAATGTAAAATATAATAACCATTATCCTTAGTTACATTGATAAGGCACACTAATGATTATTGTAGACACTAATTTTCGTATGGTTCACTTAAATGTTAGGATTGGGCCATTGGGGGCCATGTGCATTTGATATTATGATTTGGGCTTTGTTGCAGCATACATGAAAATCGGAGATCTAACGCCGAAAATCAAAAATCAAAAGATAACCATGAACGTTTTGTTGCATAGATTTGTTCTATGGTTGGATTTTGGTGAAACAAAGGCTGAGTTTGCTGTTGCTGTAGGGTAACGGGTGTTGGTTGCTAACAGTCGTTTGAGTAAAAGTTAAAAAATTCAGTTGTGGAGAAATCGGTGTTCATGCATTAATTTAGGTGAAAAACGGACGTTTAGGTCAAATTTGAAGTTGTTTGGCAACCAAAATACGGCTACAACGGACGTTCATAACCAATGATGCGATTAAGAAACGAAACCTAAGCTTAGATTGAAAATCAGGATGTGAAGTTGAATATTTAGTTGTCTTTGGGTTACTCTCACCATCGGAGACGACGATTATCGGCGTTGATGAATGGTGGTATATAGTAGAGCTGAGTAATTAGTAGTTTTCTAGAGAAAAAAAACATTTAGAATAGTTAAGTAGAAAAAAGCTGACAAAGGAAATTTGATTAGTTTTGTGGTAAAGGTTATTTTACTTTAATCTATTCACTTAGGGTTAGGCTAAATATAATTAGTGAAAAAGATTTAAATAGTCCTCTCGACTATAAGATATTTTTTTGAGTCGCTGAATAACGAAGAGTTACAAAAGATCATCTAACTTGAAAAAAACAAGTTAGTCATTTATCGTCCAAAAAATGATATGTCAATGTTTAATTAGCCGGAATATTTTCTTAACATAGATAACAGTCGGACTTAAAGTAGTTAAAAATAATAGTTTAAGTACTTGGTTTGACAAAAAAAAATTAAAAATTATAAACAAACAAATAACATAGTTTAGGGGATGATTTTTCGATTAAACATTTGGGAATCCTCTAAGATTATTTTTATTCTTAATATTCTTGGCGAGATCACGCAATAGAGAGGAGCACATGCTACAAGATTATATTTATTCTCAATCTTCTATTTTTCTTACATTATAGGTGCTCTTAAGTCTGGTTCATGTTGTTATAAGATTTATATGATAATTTAATAAATGTATAGATTTTATTATTATAAGATTTATATAAATCAGAAATGAATTACTGTGTCAATAATAAGAATAAATAATATAATATTATATGGTATACTTTTATAAAATTTTAATTAATTATTAATAAAATTTTATAACAATTTGGACAAAAACGATTTTTTTTGTAGTTTAATTATTTCTAATGTACTTTACCCGAAGCAAAATATGAAACCAAAATAATATGCTGATTTAAGTAAAATCTATATCCAAATTTTAGATTTCAAATGCGATTCCAAGTTCAAGCAATTTTGATATATATAAAATGTGGAGGAAGAAAGAAAAGAAGAGAAGGGTGAGAGAACGTGATAGACAGAGAACTACAAATATATAATATTTATTTTCATTTAATCTAATTTATTTTTGTAAAATGAAATATTAGCGAATAAAAAATAAAGTGGCATGTGGTGATTGGTTGATTTTTTTAAAATATGTTAACTTTTGTACTAAAAATTATAACATAGAAATATTTGGGTACTAAAATTGGACAAAAAATTTAGAATGCAAATTGAAAAAAAAATTAGAAGTCAAATTATGCATTAAACCATTATATAATGATTACTGGTTTTGAAATTTATAAAATATTAATATAAAATTTCTTGAATCCACAATTATATTTTATTATTTATTTACTAAAATTTGTCTGTTGACTTAATTCATGTTAAAAAATAGATATATTAAATGTGTTCATACAAAAAAATATTATACATAGTTTTTTTAATATACTGGTATGATTACATGAGCAAAAATTATTTGTCCCTTTCTATGCTTCAACACTAAAAAAATTAAATTTTAAACCGTAACTCTATATTATAATCATAAATCTTAAACCCTAAATCTTAAAAATATATTATACACCCAATTCCCTAAACATAATCCTAAACTCTAACCCTAATCCTAATTTTTAATATGGGCATAAATAGGGCACCAAAAAGGGGCAAATGATTTCTATTCTTGATTAAATGGTTGTATACGTCCATAGTTTTTCTTAATCCTTTGACAAGACACACAATTGCTTGAACCCTGGTCTCCTGAGATAAAATATCATCCTTTTTTTTTTTTTTTGAATAAAAGTCGCCAGTCTTACTAAAAAAGAGAAAATATCCAAAAATTACAATAAGGTCTGCAACTATCATCGTAAACTAAATATATATTTTGGACATTTTCCTATAGCATTGACACAATAAACTAGCCACTTTAGATCATACAAGGACCATACATGAAAATTGTTAAAAACCAAACCAAAAGACTCGAACGAAAAATAGATACAAACAAATCTAATGTATCGGCAAATGAACCACAAAAGGGGATTAAACTATTGAAAGACCACCAGAACAACAAATCAGAGTCGAATGTTGTGAGAAACTATCCACAAACGTAAACTACGTATTCAAATTCAATCCGAGGGTCTAGGAGCATGGAATATCTACAGGATTACACATAAGTGTCATCTTAATCAGGTGGTTAAATTCAACTTTGAGAAAACATAAAATAAAAAAAACAGCCAAACGACTGAGAAAAAAACGAAAAATGAGCCAAAAGCTGAGATAAACGTGCCACAAAGACAAATAAAAGCGTGTCACAAAGACATAATTAATCTTATTAAAAACTAAAAACGAAACAAGAAAAAAAACCCGACAAACGACAATCAATATTAAAATCGACGTCGCCGCCTGCTAAACAAAGTTAAAGAAGAAAAAAATGCAGTGATTAAAGAGCGGTACAAACCCTAGTTTTTCAAGCGGCACAAACCTATTTGACGATCATCATTTTCTTTTTTTATTGGAGACACTTTTTGAGTTTGTTATACATATTTCTTTGTAACTAGGGTAGGGGAAGACTGGTTTCTTTCAAGTTTGAAAAAGGAAATAGATGTACACTAAAATTTGATATAAACATAAAAAATTGGCATTAAACTAATGGTTGACTATCTGTATATATATTACATGTGAAGCAAAGATGAAGATGAGAACGTGGATATTTAAAAAAGGACAAGAAGTAGAACACATAAATTAATTAGAAGATCATATGTCATACTGCAACAATTTTTATTACATCGATTAAGCATGTATCTAAAAGATCAGAGGACCCTTATCATAGAATTAACTTACAGCATATACATACATTTTATTAAACAAATAATAATAATTGATCAGTCCAGCAGCTTGAAAAGTGCCAAACAATTGCTCGTCAATCTGGCAAGGTACAGCACACTCTTATTGATCGTGTTCTTAACAGCTTTTCTTACTTTCTGTCCTTCAATGTCATCGGTGCATGTGTACTCATCCGTCAAGGCAGCGCTGACCCAAGTTTGTATATCACTTATTTCACCAGCCTTATGATCTGAGCCTTGCAAATTAGCCAGTGCCTTCAAGGATTGTTGCAGCTCGTCGATGGCAACATCGGTAGTTTCGGCACAATCGCCGATGATTTGTTTCTCGGACGGACTCAATCCCTTCATCTTCGACAATGATTCGATGGATGAAGATGCTTTGTATGTGGCGTTTAGAGTGAGGGACAAGGAAATGTTGCAAAGCTTGTAGGGATCGGTTTTAATGGCGGGTGCACTTGGGGAGAGAGCTTTGTAGCAAATCTTGGGGTATGTGGTGGAATTGCAGGCGGATTTGATGAACTTTTTGTAAGTTTTGATGCAACCGTTGTTGGTAGTTGCGGCTGAGATTGTTTGCATGGTGGTGGACACGAGAAGGAGAAGAAGAAGAAATACGAAGGCTGATTGGAACATATGGAAAGAAGAAGAAGACATTGTGAAACTTTTAGCTTCGGATTTTCTATCTTGTGTTTCGGTGGCCCAGTACGGAATGATGGATCGCAATTTATAGGCAAGTGGGGCGACCGTTTAATAATTAAAAATATTTATATTATCTCTTCATATATAAATCTGAATTGATAATTATCGTTTAGAGTATAAATCAAACTACGAAAAATTGTGAGGAAATAAGAGAAAAAAATTGGATTATGACGTGGAAGTCAGATATAAAATTATAATTAATACAAAGGTATCCTTATGCTGAGGTTGGCAACATAGCATTTCATAAACCGGTACACAATCTCCCGCATAATTTGCTTATTTATATTTATTATTCTGAAAATTGTATTTAGATTCCTTATACAATTAGCTGTGTATCGCAAGCTACGGCCGAGCAGCCAACCTGCGGTTCCTTACTATTTTTTATTAAATAGATATATTATATTTTTATGTCGAATTTAAATTCATATAAAATGCAGTCTTTTACTGTTTAAATATACATTTTACTTAGAGAAGATTTATTTTATTTTATTTTAGGTATAGCAAATTCATTGTTTTTCATGTCACTATTTTTAAACATATAATTTAATAAAATATTTATAGTATCTAAACTTTATTATTTATAGATTTCAAAATATATAACTGAGATGAAATCAAAATTATTTTCTTTTTATTGTGAATGTCAGAATTTTCAATTCTTTTATTAAATAGCGATATTACATTCTAAAAGTAAATGTCAAGATTCAAACTCATACAATAAGAGACAATATGAACATCCTTGGCCTCTAAAACAATCAATGTATCTTAGAATATTCATTCTTTAATTAGATGCTTTAATTAATTGTTAAGTGAAATTTGATTGCCTCATTCATAAGGATACCATCTGTATCATAGATAAGATACATATCCCGCACCAGATAAATATACGAATATTACTTATTTGATAAACTAAGATAATAATGATATATATAATAATATATATGAATGAGTATCCAGAAAAAATTTTGGTTTCTAATAATAAAAGTATAAGTTTCAAAGAATTTTTCCTGAAATTAATATATATTATATGTTATGTGTCACTTTAGGTGGCGTATTTTTAAAGTTTTATGTGAATATTTTATTACAAAAGAATAAAATAAGTTATATGCTTATCGGGAGAAAAATTAAGGGATCAAACTGAATAAATAACCTTCAGGTAAGAAAGTATTAATATAGTAAAATTCCAAGTGTCAAAATACTATATAACCTTATTTATAAATACATTTTTATAAATTAAATTATTGACATTTATCTATTTATATTTTATTTTTACTTTAGATATTACCATATAATATACTAAGCATTAAATATTTTATATTCGGGTGTTTTTGGGTTTTGATCGGATTTATCTCAGATTAATTATGATCTTGGATTATTTCCCTTCAGATTATTTTGGACAATTTTTTTCAAGTTTAGATCATATGAGCTCGGATTGACGGGCAAACAACCGGACTTGACAATCAGCTCTAAGATCCGTAAGGGTTTTAGACATGTGCAAGATGAACGATCGCACAAGACCCTCAAGAAAAGAGAGCCCCAAATGAGTTAAGTTAAATATTTATAGGAAGAAAACAAAAGATTTTAGTTTAATAAATTACAAAAAAATAAAAAAATAACTTTAAAGAGGTCCCATATTATATTGTTTAATAAGATAAAAATATATATTTTAAAAATCTTATATATCTTTAAAATTATAAATTAAAGAGTCATATTTTAATAAATTGCACAAATTATCAACGGGATTGGTTCAAGTAGTAAGCAGCTTGGTATCGCTTAAGTAAGGACTTGGGTTCGAGGCGTCGTGTATGCAGAAAATCCCCGCTAAAAGACTCACCCACCAAAATCAGATGTGCGATCTGGGTTGGTTCGAATTAGTCAGGACTAAACCTTAAAAACCGGAAGGACAAAAAAAATTACACAAATCCGTGTAAACTTTTAAACCGTCTGTCAATCATAATAAACTAATGATATTTACCAACGGATTCACTATTACTGTACTAACGTAACTATGTACATATAAAATATGTTAAATAATTAAGTCGCCTACCTTTAAAAAAAATCGCCTAAACACTGAAGCATTTTAATGTCTGTTTAAAATTCAATCATTCGGTTCGTACAATTTATTTTTCCCCCAAAGATTGTGAATGGTTATATTAATAATACATTTGTGATAATCCTTGATTTAATAGCTCGTCCTCGAGCCAACCCTAGGTCCCCTTAATCTTCATTTGAAAACAAATTTCTACATTACTTTAAGTAATATTTTTTTCCTTTCTAAAACTTTTAAGTAATATTTTTTGAATAGTTAACTGATATTTTTTAAAAATAAAATTATTTATGAATTAAACATTTTCATATATATATATATATATATTTAGCAATATATATCTTTAAAATTTGATGACATTTGAGCAAGCATATTTGACCGGTTAGTCAAACTGTTCATTTTTGTTCCTCATTTTCCTTAGATCATGGGTTATAAACCACTAAAAATACCTATTTTTTTTTCTTAGAATCTATTTCCTCTCCCCTCTAGGTAGGATTAAGATTAAATATAATTCGTAAAAAAAATATGACATTTAAACTTATTCTTTAAGTAATTAGAAACCGCATGCGTTGATCAACCATTGAAATTAAATGATTAGATACATTGAATTCAACAAATTAAATGTTTGGATACATTCTCCAATTTTTTTAGCTTCATCTGTAAGTAATATTTTGAGATAAAAAAATATCATTTTGACAGGGAACGTCTGTATACACAGTTCATACTTTTAATATATAGATTGTTATAATATTGCAAGTGTTACACTAAGTTTTGCTTTAAATGTGACAACACTCCCTGTGTCTAGTTGACAATTTTGATTTATATTTTTTTCATTGTTATTTATTTTAAGATTTAGTTTGTCTGACAACAATCTTTAAAACAAATGGTTAAATCTCTCATATGATACTTTTTTTTTCTTCTTTAGGTTGTGGTGGATTCGAAATTCATTAGGAGTGAATTGCTCCTCCTCTTCCTCTAAGTAGAAATTATTCAAAAAAATAATAATAATTTGCCTTCAAGCTCACATGAATGTGGCGCTTCAGGTAGATTAGATTGAATCTAGCCAAATTTTACTTTCCGGTCAGTTTAGTTAACTCTTCACAATACAACAATAAACACAATTAGTGCTAATTCAGTTCTCATGTGAATGATGAACACTCATCAATTTTATTACTTGTCGACCACGTATACTTGCGTGTTGAAATATTGCATATCATTCAACAACAATATAGGTACATTCAGGGACATTTTTGTAAGGCAAGGGTAGATTAGTAAATTGAAATTTTAGGAGTTCGGTAGACTCCACTAGGAGAAATTATATCATAGGCTTGTCTTACCACATCAGCCATGGTCCCATCCAATGAAAACCACCCACTTTACTATTATTTTCCATGTCATTAATTCAATAATATAGTAACTTAAAAAAAACTATTTTTTAAATGACATAAAAAAACATTAGTGGAGATTCATTGGTTGAAAAAAATGATGGGAAAAATAATGGTGAAGTTGGTGGTTTTCATTGGATGAGACCATAGCTGATGTAGTAAACCGAACCCATGATATATTTTTTTCTCTACTAGGGTTAAAGGTGACACTTAAGGATTTGGAAACTCATTTTAGGTCTAAATAAGTTTTTATTGGGGGACAACTTGGGCCCAAAATAGCTCGAATAGTTCAAAATAGTCGAAAAGTTTCAAAACTTTGGGTTGGTGTGCATCTTTAGAGTGTTTTTTTCATTGAGTTTTGAAACTTCACCCCTAATTTCAAAATTCTACAACAAAAAATTACTTTTTGAGTTTGGAAACACTCCAAGTGACTCCCAATTCAATCCAAACCAAAGGAACTCAAACATCTCCCATTAAAGGATTTTGTTAGTGCATAAAAAATGAGCTTAAAACTCATCAAAAAGTCAACTACCACTAAAAGGGATGAAAAATAATGCTATGAACAAAACACTGATATAACCATAGAAGCAATCAAAGCCACACATTACAACATACACATAACAGCTCAAACAAGTTGAGCATTATGTCACACGGCTCCATTGCCCTCTTGCCAAAAAACATGTCTGATAGGATATACAGAGCTACCGTTTATATATCCTAAGACCTCCCTTTTTTTTCGATGTGGAATTATTGTTCCACCTCTTCCCATACGTGACAATTACCTCATATGCAACAAAACAAACCCAAGTGGTTCACCACCTTATCCTTTCTCCTTTTCATGTAAGAATTTTAAGAGTTCAGCTTGAAGTTTAAGAAGAGGGGAAGATAGATGTTACATTGGCTACTCATGATGGGATGCAGACCTCTTAAAAGTTCACACTTTTGTACAAAGAAAAATGGTGAAATTGAGATAACTTTGCTTGGGGAAGATGGAGAATGAATAGTGAAAGTAAAGATAATATGGAACAAATAAGCTGTCGAAAAGAGAGTGATCAACCCCTTTGTCTCATAAATTTCACGTTCATACAACCAATTCAACCAATAATTTCCCAATGGTCTAATTCCAAGTTATGTCCCTGAACAAGTCTTGGATTTATAAAATAAACCACACTCATCTTTTGGGCCAAGACCAAACCCAAACACAACCCACTTCCACGAGTCTACTAAGTATTGTACTTGAATCAAAAGCTTTCATAACCGGTCCACAAAAGCTATAGTCAACTCAAGAGTGTGAATCCAAATTCGGGTTGTTATGTAATGAGAGAAGAGAGAAAAAAAATGATTTATTATGATAAATCTACTTAGATTAATGAATGAAAAAATAATACTTGCTGAAATGTTCCGTTAGTTTTTTTTATTAGAAAGGACTATTTAATAGATGACATTTTACTATCAAAGTGAGAAAAATTAAAATAATTTAAAGATTTTTGATAAATCCTAAATCTAATCCTAATCCTATCCAAAAGGAAGGGGAATGGGGGATTCTAAGAGAAGGAAGAAGAGTGATTTTAGTGGGTCTAAAACATCTAAGGGAATATAAGGAAATAAAAATGAGCAGCTTGACCAACCGACCAAACGTGTTTGCTCAAAATAATTTAAAGATGAATTCATATATAAAAAAAAATTCATGAGCTAATTACAAATTATAATTGTCCAATAATAATAATAATAATAATAATAATAATAATAATAATAATAATAGAGAATGACAGTGCTTAATTATCGAAAACTCATGTACTAGCATGTTACCGAGATTGGAGTACATGTCACGTGCATGCAATTTAAGTTTGGAAATCTGGAATCTTTAGAATTTATTACAATTAATTACGACACAGAATTTCTTAACAAGAAAAGGGGAAAAACTATTGACACATGGGGACCCAAAGATGGCGGTGTTCGTATTTGAAAAAATGACGGTGGAATTAAACCAGGTTCAACATTTTCATTTTGAATCGGAAATGCAAGAAAATGTCAGTTTCATTGACCAATAAGAACAAGTACCTATTGATGCATGCCAACATTGTTGAGAATGAAAAGATTCGAAATCTTCATTTAAACATTGTACTAAATGAAAACACAAAAGGTAAACACTGAACACCGGTAATGCTCCCTCTAATTAGCTAGTAGTTAATCGGGAGAGCATTGATAAGAGCCAGACAATTACTCGTCATCTTGGAAAGATTCAACACAGTCTTCTTGATATTCTTATTCACCGCGTAGCTCACGTTCTGCCCATCGAACTCATCCGTGCACGAGCTCGTATCCGTCAACGCAGCACTCACCCACTTCCTTATATTGTCTATCAATTCCGACTGCCGATCCGCGCCTTGTATATTGGTCATCACCGTCAAGGAATTCTTCATCTCGTCAATGGCGTCACTTACTGTTGAACCACAGTCACGGACGATAGCTCGGTCTGTAGGACTCAAACTCTTCCGTCTCCACAGAGACGAAATGGACGAGGAAGTAGTACGAGCAGCTTTTATAGTGACGAACAAGGAAACTCTGTAGAGTTTCTCTGGGTCGGTTTTAATGGCGTGTGCATATTTGGAGAGAGATTGATAGCATTCTTTGGGATATGTGGCTGAATCGCAGGCTTTCTTGATGTAGCTCCTGTAGGCTTTGAGACGAGCAGATTTGTGGCTTGTTTTGCTTGCAGAAACATTTGGAACGGAGAACGCGAGAAGCAGAAGAATGAAAAGTGAAAATACGAAGAATTGAAAGAAAGAAGAGCTTCTTCTCCATCTCTTTGCAGCTGCTTCCATTTTCAGTTTCTCTACTCAAGTTATTTGTGATATTAGCCTTTATATAAACTCTATGCCGCATGCTATTGTTTTCTATATGAGATGGAGATTAGCGAATATTAATGATCTATGGAATATAAATTGTTTACTAATTGGAAGTGTTGCAGATCATGCATACATACTACACATGCACAGGGTAAATTATTTACTAATTAGAAATGTTTTTTTTTAATTTTATGTTGATAAATTAACGTTATTTAAATTAAGATTAGAAGAAAAAGTGAAGTAATTTTGCATGTGAAGGAGTAGGCAAGCCATGTGCTTACCATGTGTCATCTTGGACAATTAGAATCAAAGCATCAGGAAAGTGAAGATGGTACACCTATATATATGATAATATAATTTCGCTTCACATGTCGTTGGATTACGGATGATAGAAAAGATGCACAACCAAGGGCTTGTCTTGTGGAAAAAACCATTAAATCTATTATATGTCGGGTGAGTTTGGATTCCTAAAATGGCTTTACGTGTCGAGAAAAAAAAAAAACCAAACCCATACATGTAGTACGAACAAAAATATTCAGTCCCTTTTTAGTGTTTTTATCTATGTCCCAACAATAAAAAATTACATCCTACACTCTAACTCTATTTTTTAAATCCTAAACTTTAAACCCAAAAAAACTAAACTTATCCACTACATCTTAAACCCTAAACTCTAATTATAACCTTTAACCTAAATTTTTTAATGTTGGAATATAAATAAGAACACTAAAAAAGAACTTATGATTTCTATTTCATATATTGCTATTACTTTCTCCAAGTAGATGACAGCCTCAAGATTACAGGAATGAATTAGATATTGTGTCTTCGGTGTCCTTGCAAGTTCTTTGGAATGGTTCCGCTTCAGATACTTTCTTTCCATTGCGTGGTATCCGGCAGGGGGACCCTTTGTCTCCATATTTGTTCGTGCTCTGTATGGAACGTTTGACGCAGTCGGTGCATCAGGCAGTCCAATCTGGTTCATGGAAGCCTGTACAGCTTGTTCATCATGGGCCAGTAATTTCTCATTTGTTTTTCGCAGATTATATGTTCTTATTCGCACAGGCTACGGAGAGTCAAGTTTCTATTGTTGAGGATACTTTGCACAATTTCTGTCTTGCATCTGGTCAAAAAGTTAGTGTGGCAAAGACTAATGTGTTCTTCTCGAAGAATGTGGTAGACTCGACAAGGGCAACTATAAGCTCTAGATTTGGTTTCCGTGAGGTCAAGGATTTAGGCCGATATCTAGGGGTTCCGTTGTTGCACTCGAGGGTGACTAAAGCTATGTATCAGTATGTTATTCAGCGTGTCAGGGATAAACTGAGTGGTTGGTCGGCCAAGAGTCTTTCTTTCGCGGGGCGGGTGGTGTTAGCTAAATCTGTTTTGTCATCCATTCCGTACTATTCGATGCAGTCCACTCTTTTGGTGAGGGGTTTATGCTTGGAGGTAGAGAAACTTATTCGTAATTTCATTTGGGGGCATATGGACAGTCGGCACGGGGTCCACCTGTGCATTGGGAAAGGGTGTGTTCACCAGTTGCGGATGGTGGGTTGGGTTTCAAGAACTTGGAGCATCAGAATGCAACGCTCTTGATGAAGTTAGCTTTCAACCTGGTCACCAAACCAGATCACCTTTGGGTGCAAGTGTTAAGGACTAATTATAGATGGCGAGAGCTCATTCAGGAGGTGATTCATCGGGCTGGTTGCTCCCACCTTTGGAGAGGTATCAGTTTTGTTTGGAGTGGAGTGCGTGATAGCCTGGTTTGGACTATTGGTGATGGGAGATCGGTAAACTTTTGGAGGGATGCGAGGTTAGGGGATATTGGCCCTTTGTATCATCACGTTGTGGATCCAAGGAGGGCGCAAAATCTTCCTAGGGTATCGATGTAAGATATGGTTGATTCTAGGGGGCATTGGCACTGGCAGGACTGTGTCTCGTTACTCCCAGGGCCGATTCTTCATCGTTTAACGGCTTGTATGACCCTACAACAAGTGAATGGGTTTGATAGAGTTGGTAGGAAATGGACTGTTTCACGGTAAAGTCAGCTTATGAGTTGAGAGTAGGTGCGGAGGAGCCTCGAGGAGTTAATTTATGGAAGACTATTGCTTCCTTCCAGGGAATTCTGAGGATTCCGTCTGTTTCTCTAGCTTGTTGCGAATAATCAAGTGCTAACGAATGTAGAACGGGTTCAACGCCACATGGCGAATAGTACGGCTTGTGGTGTGTGCAGCGATGCGGTAGAATCCATTGATCATGTTGTACGTCACTGCTCAATCGCAACTGGGATTTGGTAAGTTCGGTACCGGTAGAAAGACTTTATGAGTTTTTATCTATGAGCTTCACTGATTGGCTTAGGGTGAATTTGACTAAGCCTGAGCATTTTGGTTTAGAGTGGCCTCATTGGGACCTTTTTTTGGTTCGGTTCTATGGGTTCTCTGGAAACATCAAAATCTATGTGTTTTTGACCCGGCTAAGTGTGTTGAATTCACTGTGTGGGAAGAGTGTCAACGGGTGTATGAGCAGTGTTGTCTGGCACTTTCAAATAGAGGGCAACCAGCCCATGTTGGACATTCAGGTGTTTCTCACGGATAGGGTTGGCAACCGCCTCTGGCGGATTGGGTGAAGCTCAATACTGATGGTTCTCGGACGTCTCCTTCAGGGATCGCCTCGTATGGAGGGGTCTTGCGAAATGGTAATGGAGATTGGTTAGTTGGGTTTAATAAGTTTGTGGGGATTTGCTCGATTCTTGAGGCTGAGTTATGGGGCGTTATTGAGGGTTTGCGGTTGGCCTGGACGGAAGGATATCGTCGTATTATGCTTGAGGTGGATAGCTTGGATGTAGTGAGGGCCTTGGATAAAGGGATCGGTCACAATGGTTTGGCTTCAGCGATTCGTGTGATTGGTGAGCTGTTTGATAGACCTTGGGAGGTCCGGATGTGTCATGTCAGGTGTATGGCGAATAAGGTTGCAGATAGATTAGCCAAGATGGCTCGGGGTCACGATGTTAATTCCTTTGCTGAGAGGGCTTGTTTGAATAGTGTTTTACGAAATCCACCGGCTGAGGTTATTGCATTATGACTTGCCACCCGATATGGGTTGAGTTTTGTTTTGTTTCGGTTGTTTGGTTTGTATCGCTTTGTAAGTACTATCAAGTGTACTTTTTTCCCTCATTAGGTTTAGGAGGGTTTTTTAACAAGGCACTTGGTAGTACGGGATGATTACCCTTCTTTTATTTATCAAAAAAAAGTACAATTTCTTGAACCTAATTCACGGTGAAATTAGATTTTTTTAAGGTGTTGGCCAATTTTATGTATATTATTTATTCTTGGTATATATATATATATTATATGATAACATGTATTTAAAGTTCATACATTTCAAACTATGATTTCAGTAGAGAAATAAACGTTATTATCCATAGTAAACTCGAGTTTGAACAGTTTATCTTCCTGGTACATTAGGTTTCCTCTTAGGCTCCAATGACCAATGAACCTTCCCTTTTAAGTGTTTAAGGAGCTCACAATTTTAACGGAGTGGAGGGTGGCACCTTAGTTGGCGAAGATCTCAGAGGATCAATGTGGGTCACCAAGTTCCCCTTGTATTGAGACAGCTACACCAACGAAGTACAAAAAAAGCTAAGGTGTTGGTTTCTAAAAAAGAAAATTGATTAATTCAAACTTTACTTGAAAATTTTTCGAGACAAGTCAAGTTGTTTAAGTTTGGAAAAATTTTTGATACACAGGCCGTGTAAACTTTAGTTTACACCTTTTAGTTTTAGGGTTTAGGATTTAAAACTTAGGGGGTTAGGTTGTATGGTTTAGAATTTAAGATTAGTGTTTAGAATTTAGTGTATAGGGTTTAGAGTTTAGGTTTTTAGGGTTAGGGTTAGAAATTTAGGATTTTAGTTTTATAGTGTAAATACACATGCTTGTGTAAAATTAGTTTTATACAGCCTGTGTATCAAAGTTTTACCATTTAAGTTTCTATACAAGTTTAACATAGTTCTACTACTATGAATGTAATGTCTTGGTCTAAAATCACTACATTGTAAAAAAAATTCCTGATAAATAGAGTTTTTTATGATGCTAGTGATGTGTCCTAAAGAATGACTAGGAACGTGCATGTGTCGGATAGAGTCGAATTTTTTGCCACCCCGAACACAAACTAAGAAAAAAAAACATCCTCCACCCGAACCTAATCTAAACAATGTCTCATCCTCTCTGAATCCGACCTGAAATTTGATGTCAGAATTCACCCTGACCTAATTCGACCCAAAAATTTCAATCTTCACGGGAACTTTCTCAGCAACCAAATAGAAAACATAAAGGAATAGAAAATTTGAAACATACTGTAAAACTCAACAAAATCAGTATATCATCAGAAAAATCTTTAAATCAAAACTAAATACAAAATTTATAAACCATGCATTTCAAAATTATTACCATACATCATGAACAAAGTTTGAGTTTTCATGAAAAAATGAATATTTGTTTGGAGATTTCATGTACAATTTTCGAACTGAAATAAAATAGAAAATTATTATTTTTTACTAAAATAAAAAGAAAGAAAGAATATATCCGATTATAAATTAGAAACATTAGCAGAAAAGAGTTGAAAAGAATAAAGAAAGAAAGAAGAAATAAGGAAGGAAAAGAAAGGGAGAATAAATCAGAGGACATGTGAGGACTGAGGAAACGGACAATTTTTTGTGTGTTTTCTCAAGACTATAAAATTATATTTTAAGTCTTAACCTTAAATTATAAATCTATACCTTAAACATTACGCCCTAAATATACACTTTACACCCTAAATATACACTTTACACCCAATACTCTAAATCATAACACTAACTCATAACCTTAAATTTTAATCTTATTTTTTTTAAAGATAGAACATAAATAAGGGCACCGAAAAGGGACATGCGATTTCTACTCGGAGGTAACATGTGACATGAGCTAAAATGAATGAAAATGAAAGGAACACTAAATAACATATATATATATATATATAATTTGTCCGGGTTGGAGTCAAATTGAATTTTTTTCACTCTAAACCCGATTTCGACCAAACTTGATTACCTCTATTAAAAAATCCAACATGAACTCAAATTTTCAACAAAAAAAGACCTTGTAGGGTCCTACAGGGGTCAAGTCAGAACTCGTCAGGCCCATGTTAAATGTTCATATTTAGAAATGACATTAATAAAGGTGAATATTTGATATATTGTCTGTGTAAAAATATGTACAAGCATGTTTATTTTCAAGTTAAAATCTAAATTCATAATCCTAAAACTCTAACCCTAACCCTAACCCTAAACTTTAAACCCTACAACCTAAACTCATAAACACTAAACTAAAACCCTAAATCCCTAAATAATATCGCTTGTAAAAAAATTTATTGTTAGTGTATAGGATAATAATCTCATTAATAATAGCCTCAAGTTGAAAAATAGTAAAGGGATAGAAGTTATAATTTGACCTATAAATTACAACATCCCTAGCTTTATTTGAGTAACATTTAGAAAGTTTTGTTGATTGTTTTAGTTTCATTGAGAGAAAAATATGGAGCTTGGAAAGGATCATACAATCTTTTCATTGATTGATGGGAATAAATAAAATAGAAAAAGTTGTCATCAGGGGCTAAATTGAATAAAAAAATTTAGGGACTAAATTGTAATATAATTTTTTAAGAAAAGAAATTGAAGCTATATAAAATATATACAGTAACCGAGGGTCACGTGGTTCAAATTTGGTCTACAATTAAAACAAAATAATAATTGAAGAAACAAAAAAATCACACAAAGTTGAGGAAGTATTGATGAATAGTATATGATCCTCGGAAAATACCTTGAGCATTTGATTGTGTTATATTGACTGAACTAACAACATTTTGACTATAACAACTAGATTGGCGATTGACTGAAAGTTTGACCGATTGATGGTCTAATATTTCCTTGGCTAATACGATGACTCGTACAGCGGGTTTATCCCTATAATAGCACCCTAATGATCTATAATAATAAATTTTATACATATTAATAGTGATCTATAATAATAAGTTTGATCTAGAAACATGATCTATAATGATAAGAGTAATAATTAAGAAATAATAATTTAGACATCCTAATACATTCATATATCTTATTTGAATTTTTATACAATATAATTTAAATGCATAGATATCCTTGTTTATTTCAATAATTAACCCACTAGATTTTACTCTCGCTCAATTAAGTACACTAGCATTATATGTAGCAAAAACACCATCGATAATTTGAAGAAAAAGACTTACGTTCAAGGTCCAATCGATGGCCATGATGCATTATGACCATTGGAATTATAGTAAGTTGTTAGTTCAATGACGTTTCCACATTGCTTTCTACAAAAAAAAAAAACGTTTCCACACGCATTTTTCAAAAATTATTTTTCATATTAAATATATGTATATTTAATCTCGGTTAAATATATATTTGATACACGAGTTGTAATTAATTTTTAAATATTATATATATTATTTTTATCTCAATTTTATTTATGATGCATTTCACCATCAACTATTTTGTCAATTTCTATAACTAAATCTAACGTAGAATTCTTGAACCGGTCAAATATTAACACATGACATATTTTATAAAAAATTGATTTACTTAAGACATAGTTGTTAGATTAGTCCTCAATATTTTACTATTTTTCAATTTCGCCTTAAATTTTGTCATTTTCACATAAATGTTTCAATCAATATTTGGCACCTATCAAAAATCTAATTTATTTGGGCAGCAAACATGTTCAAGGGCAAGTCTTTGTTTTAAAGCTTGTATGGTCTACCTACATTTACTTTATTTGGTTGGAACGTAATTATAGATTGTACAGGGGTGTAATTCGATCTGTGGAGGATCTTTTTTTCGATGTAAAAGAGATTGTAAATATGGATATGGTAGATAATACAAATGTACAACTTTGTAAAGCTTGGGGATTATTTGTATAGCTTGGGATGAGATAAGTGTTGTATTGTAGTAAAAATCTGCTTACTTTACGTTAAAATTTGCAATTATCCAAAAGAAAATCTAATTTATTTTCTTAAGCTTTTTCATCATTTCAGGTGCGTAACTTTTAGGCGTAAGAGATCAAAATGAAGCTCAACTCTATATTTTTCTGCTCACGTTCTCTTCGGTGACGTCCCTATATTTATTTTCCACTTTAAGGTTAAAGAAAACAAAGAAGAGAAACATGTTGAATTCTGGAGTTTTTTTGGTAATATGAATGCCCATCTTACGATTCATGTTTGGGGTATGAAGTTGTCATTCTCAACAATGTCATTTTCAAGATTTAAACTCGCACCCTTTTCTTGGGAGTGTAATGCGCCTTACTAATGCACCAAACACTTATCGGTAATTTTGGAGCTTTTGAACATAAGTATAAGCTCTGATTTTTACTTTTTAATAATTAAATAAAATTAGAATTGGATTTTTGCTAACGTGCCCGTAACAGTAAGCCCAAAACAACACGATGACACAAGGCTACTGCTACACAAAACACATCGAGATAGAGACGAATCCAAATGGAAGGTGGGAGGTGAATTGCTCCATAAATTTGAATGGTTTAATATTTTCTGGTTATTAATAGTTTTAAAAACATTATAATTAAATCCTTATCTCTTAATTTTTTGGTTTAGGGTTTATTTAAGACTTTGTCGGATTAAATTAATGAATATAAATTGGCTTCTCGTTTTTCTGGTTTAATTATTTTTTAACATTTTCAATTTTAAAATTAGTAAAATTAAACCATAACTTCCTTAATTTTTATGATTTAATTATTTTATAAAAAATTATTCATTTTTGTAATCACTAATTTTGTCCGAGTTTTTATCATTTATAATTTGGACTTTAGTTATTATAAGACATGGTATTGTTATTTCTTTATTACAATTAAGTATTATTAGTTTTATGTTTTGTTATTACGTATTAGTAATGTGTGTGTATATATATATATATATATATACTTTATATATAATACTATCTACTATCATGTTTGGGTTATTGTTATTATTATTTGAGTTATATTTATTCTACAACAGAATTTTAAAACAACAAAAAATTATTATCGCTATTAAATATCATCATTAGTATATTTTCGGTTATCTTTTTTGTTATTATTATACTATAGTATTATATTATCATTATTATCTAAACAAAACTGAAAACAAAAAAAATAAGTAAATAATATATAATTAAATAAGCCCAAGTCCCTTAATTATAAAGTCTATTACAAAACCAAAAAAATAATATACTACATTCGGCCCGTTAAGGCCCTAAATATTCTAACCCTAATTTGGTTTCTGCCCTATCTCTTTGTTTTCATGCGCAGCCACCTTTCTACCGTCAGAACAGATCTGACGGTCTAAATGCACTAGAGGAAAACCCTACTAGGGTTCTATCATCTGTCCTGGCGCCGCTTTTGTTGTAGCTGTTAGATCGTGAGCGCATAGACGACCAAGATCGAGCCCCGCGCGCGTGCAGGGCACACCCTGACCGTTCAAAGCCTCTACGCGCGCGTGAAGTACACGTGCAACTCTCCAGCTGCCACTATTGTCCTCTCTGGTCCTCTCCTCTAGCCGCAGCAACATGAAAGACATCAAAAACCACAAATGTCAGAGGCAATTCCATGCAACAATTACAGAACACAACATGAATACGAACAAAAAACCACAACAACAACCAATAGCCGAATTTTCATTTTATTTCAAATGCATGTAATACTCAGGCTATATAAGCGAAGCCAAAAAAATCATTGTAGACCTGAAAGAGACTTTCCAGAGAAATACAAAAATTTTAACATTTCGAAGGTATTATCTTCTCAGATTGTTGCATGCATATATAGATAAAAAATAGCCGAAAAGAAAAGAGAATAGTGGAGAGGGTTTTACTTTCGGTTTAGAGAGGTGGCCGTTCGTCTCCCTTCGCCGGGGATAACCTCGAGGTCTTTGGGCCAACGTGGTGAACCGGAAATGGAGAGTTGAGGCTAAGTGCAACACCCTTCAAAATATATAAGAATAAAAAAAAGAGGGGGATTGAAGAATAAAAGAAAAGTGGGTATTGCAGCCAAAAGGGTTTGAACTCGTAACCTTGGCTACACAAGCATGAAGGGTAACCAATTGAACTAAGGCTCATTTCTGATATAAGTTACCCTAATTTAATAATAACCCTTTTTAGTTCGTTTATATTGTAAATAATAAATCTAGATCTGACTCTTTATTTTCCCATTCATTCGAACCAAAATAATCAGTTCCAGATTCTTCCTCTCTCACCTAACCCTACCTCCGTTTGAATTTCCCTCGCCATCCATCCATTTCGTGCACCGCCAGCGTCGGTGTGCTCGTTGGTGACCGCCGACAATCGAAGTTTGAAACCCATCGAGATTTGGGTTTAAATCAGATATTTTCGACATCGATTCCAGCCGTCACTGACCTCCGTTCAAGGTTCCACCACCACAGCTACCTCTCTTGCGTTGGGACAATCCCGAACCAAGCCGCCGGTCATCCAACCAACGTTGTTTGGGCTTTAGCCGGAGATCCAGCCGACTTGGTAAGTTCAGTGAGTTTCGTTTGTTTTTTGAATTATTTGAGTGTGTTCTGGGTTGAATGGTGAGTTAGGAAAGAAATTTCGGTAAAAAAATAACATTTTGGGCCGTTTTTCGGCCGCGCGTAGGCCTTACGCGCCGTCCAGGCAATTTTCTGTCGTCGTGGATGGTGGGCAGCCTGAACCGGGCCTGAATCGGTTCTGAACCAATTATGCCTTGAACCGGTTCTAAACTGACCCGACCCGTTGACCGAGTTAACTCAGTGAGTTGGCCCGATCGAGTCAGCCTAGTGAGCCAAATCACCTGAGTTAAATCATTGACCGCTGATATTAGTGTTGACTGCTGGCGTCAGCATTGACCGTTGACTGTTGTATGATGACGTTAGTATTGACTTTGACTGCTGACGTCAGTGTTGACTTTGACCTAAAAAGTTAACTTTTTCAAAAAGCTTTATTTTATGTTTTTCGACGTCCTGAGTCCATTTTTGAAGTCGGTTTTGCAAAATTCAAACCCAAAAGTCTCTGAAACTAACATTGAATCTGAGTGAGCTTATGTGAAGTTATTCAGTTTATGAGATTGTGAGCAATGACTGATTAATGGCTATATTAATTGAAGGATTTTGTGAATATATATCCAAGTTCATTGAAGACGTCGAATTTGAGTTTGAGAGAGATCGAATAGAGTATCTAATGGGTCGACTAGTGTAACTTGTAGACAATGTAATACACTGCTACCTTCTATATGCTTTATGAAACATATTGGTATTAGTAAATGTTTGCATGATCATGTAGAAGAATATGGTTAATGTTGATGTCTAATCGAGGATGGAAATAAGAGATAATCTGGATAAAAATATAATATTCGGATGAGAAAGTAAATAAATGAAAAGGACCTAGAGTTTAATAAATGATTAATGAGGCAGTTACACTCCAAACTTAATTTATAGTATTTAAGGAATCGATGTCATAAATATTTGGTGATGAAATTACTAAATTACCCTTAGGGTGAAAGAAATACTAAAGTACTCATGATAATGATTATGATTTGAAGTCTTATTTGCAGCCTTGATCAAGCTGACCTCCAGTTAGGCTTCGTGCCTGCCGTTAGGCTTTGTGCCTCCAAATAGGCTTTATGCCTCCAGTTAGGCTTCGTGCCTCCAGTTAGGCCTCCTAAGCTTTCGAGCCTCCAATTAGGCCTCCTAAGCTTTCGAGCCTAGGACCAGCCTCTAGTTAGGCCTCATATGCCTTCGGGCCTAGGACCAGTCTCCAGTTATAGGGAAGTTACACATTGGTGTTCGGTTAGAGAACAGATATGTAACACCCATAACGTATACTCGTAATACAAATATACATTACAGATGCTACTAAAACATGTACTGAAAACTGGCTTAAATTATTTTATTTTATTTATCGGTAAATAGCAGTTTTCAAAATTTTCATCTGAAAACATTTCTAGACAATCGTAGCTAGTTTTAACCTTGAATTGGTTTATAAAGTATAAAATTTACTTATTTGAAAGAAAATTTATTCAAGATGAAAACGTCGCTTACTGCCTAGATCCTTTATTGTTTATAAAAAAATTTACATGATAAGGTTTAAACATTGAGGCAAACCATTTTACTTTCATCGTACCAATAACATTATTTCATTTTCATACTTCATAATTTCTTATGCTTTCATATTTGTAAATTTTATACTTTTAAAGCTTACCAAACAGTTCTTTGAAAATATAATTACATGCCCACTAGTACTTGACTATTTTAAAGATGTACGTGTTTTCACTTACCAATAACTTGACTTCCAAATGAGTGGCTCCTCCTTGCTAAGTCTAATCTGAAGAACCTACGTGTAAAATAAAACACATGCTAAGTACGAACTTAGTGAGGCAATAAAATTTATGTATATAACATGAAATAATGAAATACAATATGTCCTATTAAAGTGCATTTCATTTCTTTGTAACATGGCAATTATTTCACAATAAACTTATATCATGTATCTTTTTTTTATACTCATTATGTAACACACTTCACGATCATGTAACTCATTTTCATAACATCATATATCATAACATGGTCATTGCTTTTATCATGTAAACATTTGCATGATATGTATTTTATCATGAACATACATTTCTTATGCAATCATTTGCATATACTTTATCGTGATCATACTTTGTCATGCAATCATTTGAATATCATTGTATTCTTTCATATACTTCATGTGTCATGTATCGTATAGATCATGTGTCATCACTATCATGTGATTCATGTATCATCATGCAGTCATTTGCATGCTCGTGATTTATCATATAACCTTCTTGTATTATTATTAACGTGTCTGGCTAGAGGCTCGTGGAAACCTTGTAGCCTATCTACACCGTAGTGCTTTGTAGAGTACGTACTCGGAAGGACGCTCTTTGCTCTTCATATAAGGACGCTTTTTGCTCCTTATATTAAAAACACCTCGTTAGTGCCAATTGCACTATAGGCTTGGATCCGCAGGGTGTATCTTGTTTCATTTTAATCTTGTTATTGTCCATATTCCTTGTATAGACATACATTACCATTATGCAAACAATAATTCGTACTTGGTATTCCATCAAGCTTGCCATGTCGAGCATTGTATCATATCATGTATTATAAAAAAATGCAATGTCAATTTCAATATAATGCAAACATTTAGAAATGCACTCACCTGGGCCCTTTATTAACTTGCTTCACTAAGCTCTATTCGATCTTTTCCTTTATAGAACCTCAAATCTTCCTTTTATTTTGAATCCAACTTCATTTATCACATGCATGCAAATAAACATTTGTTAAACTCACTTCTAACAATATTTCAATTAGGCTATCTAAGTATTCAGCATAAAAAATTCCATAAATTCCTTCCCTCCTTATACTGTCCAATACCTCATTTTGGTCCTTAATAATCATTTCGAACTTTAAATAATTCTTCCAAACTTACTAACTAATTTTAGATACAGAACATCTAAATTTTCATTTCTGGCAGCTTTGTACTACCTTCAAAGATTTATTTCTAAAAAAATAATATAAAACTCGAAATCTGATTACGTTTGTTCTGAAAGAAACTAGTTTCAATAAGCTTTTCACCCATATAAATTAATAGCCCAGATTCAACTTGTACGATTTATGGCGAATTTTCAAAGTCAATTTCTAGTGCTAATTTAAGAACAGACAAGTGCTATGTTTTCTGACCTTTCGTCACTTAAAAATTTATATCTTTTTACTCGGAACTCGAAATCAGTTTCTGTTTGTTGGAGGATAAACTAGACAAATAAATCTTTACATCGGTATAAAATTCACCATCTAACCCTTTTCATAGAATTTATGGTGAATTTTCAAATTTACTGCTAAATCCAGTTTTCCTACACAACTTCCATAAATAACTTCAAACTTTATACTAATTTCTCCCTACTTTGCTATTTGTCAATTTAGTCCCGTTATTTACTTTAAATCATCAACTTATCACCTTCTTCATCAAATAATTATTCACAATAGTTTCCCTTAATTTTCCTTCTTAACCAAAATAGCCATTAAAATGCAATGATAAGGATTCCAGCTTCTTACTTTGCAATTTAGTCCTCAAATCAACATAACTATCTTAATTCCATCATTATAACTAAAAATCAGATTTAATCATTCTCTAAAACCTCATTTCCGAATTGGTCAATTAACTTTGACAATTTGTCAAAATGGTCACTAACTCGATTTAACATCGGTTTTGCATTCTAACTTCAATTTCATATCTTCAACATCCCTAATAACATAAATACACACCAATTCCATAAAAATCAGATCTAGTCCTTCAAATTTTAAACTTGCTAAATTGGTCCCTAAACATTTAAATTAGGGTATTGCTTCCAAACAACAAATCAATCTTACTAGATAATTTATCCAATATCACAAACCCTAAATTAAACTTGAATCCATAAACCCTAATCATCTTCCTAATAATAAAAACATGTAGAGTTTAAATCCCAACTCAATAACATGATTTTAACATCACAAAAGCTTGATTTTAACTTGAATTTCAACATGAGATCATAAAATCTCAAAACCCCCAATGGAGTCCATAAACCCTAATTTCTTCTCATACAAAATTCTCATCAATCAA